>CM037088.1:122994838-123502338 GCA_020916435.1 Oxytropis ochrocephala
CTCGTTCGATTTCGTAATTCGATTGTGCGCGTTTGATCATAGCATGCGAGAAGAAGAAAGCAAAAAACACCTTCATGATGAGTCAAAATTTTTTTGATATTATGTTATTACTTTGAATCAATATGCAATTCAAGTTACACACCATCTAAATTATAGTTTCCAATTAACTTTTTGGTTACATTGCTGTTACAACAAATATTTATTTTTGGCTATATTTTTAGAAAAATTGATTTTTGTTCTTATCATTTAAGATTAATATCTAAATATATCATTATCACACTATTTTTAGAAGGTTTTTTTGAATCTATCATTTTTAGTTTAGATAAGAATTATTCTTTTAGGAATGATCTTACAGTAGTTTATTCTAAGTCTAGGATGTTACAGTAGTTAAACTATATTAAGATATTTAAAGTTAAAATTTGAAATTTTATATTTATTAATCCTAATTTATTTTAAACAAAAGGTCAGTGCATAGTATGGTATAAATAGTAGTTTTAAAAATAGTAAACTGCAGGTGAGAGCTTATTCACATAATTTTTTTAAGAAAAATAACAATAGTAATGCAACTAACAATTATAGAGCTAAAGAGCGAAATTTAACAAAAATAGTAAGCGATAAAAGGGCAAAAAAAATTAAGTACACTTTATAAGTTATCTTATTTCGATAATAGACAAATCACGTAGTATTTCAAAAACCATATAAACTATCTCAAAATGCTAATTATACAACATCATGCGTTTAATTTTTAGTACTTTATGCAACTTTTGCCAAATCCGCAGTAAAATCATATAAGTTAATGGATGTGTTTGCGAGCGAACAACAAGAAAAGGAGTTATACTGCTAAAAACTCCAAAAAGCCAAACTGGTTTTGGCGAGAAGAAATACCCGCTCTTCATCTTCCTGAGCCCAAAACCTTTTCCACTACCGCCAGCCTCATCCACCATGAGAACATGTCGAGCAGAGATTCCGGTGGACCTTCCCCACCGTCATTACTGACCCAGTCACCACTGCTGTTAGGCATCACCACTGTCGCGAGAAGTAAACCACACGTCGTTTATGCGTCCCTGCCCATCATAGGCAGCAAGAAGAACTCACTCATTCATTGTTTCCTTAACTCACTCTTCATTTCAAGATTTGTTTTTTCTTTCAACTCTCATAATCAATCGAGTCTATTTCTGTTCCTTAATCAAGCAGCAACTAAGCTAATAAATGTTGGAGAAAGATGAAGCTGTATTCTCTCTGTCAAACCAATTTTGGCTTTTCTAAACTTTTAATAATTTAAAATCAAATGCGATGTTCTCTAGTTTACTCTCAATGAAGTAAAGACAAATTTAATAAAATAAAAATGTTCAATTCATTTGTGTCTCTCTTTACGTGCGATACTGGAAACCGTTCTACCTTAGCCCAGGAGAGGATCTAAACACTTTAAATCACAATACTTAATTCTCATAAGGCCAAGTGTCACATTTTAAGAATAAAAATGGAGATGTCACATTCTTCTATATTTTTGGAAGGATATCCTCAGACCCACCCATGACCAAGTTATGGTAATTTACCATAAGTTGTTTTGATTATTGCACATTATGTTTTGCCAACCGATATTGATTGTAAAATATCAAAAATAAATAAACACGTGTTGTAGTAAAACTTGCATATCTTACAATATTATCTTTTGTAAATAACTATTTACGATATGGGTATATGAAACATCATCGATGTGAGATTAGTATAAATTTATGGGGACTAACTATAAAATCTTATTAGCATTTTTAAATCTCTCTACTTTCTTACAGTTGGCAGATTTTGTCATTTTATTTTACTTTTGGCAATTTGCTCTTCTTTACATTGATTTTTTGGTCCAAGTGATTTTTCGTCACTTAATTTTGGTCACGAAATCATGAATTGTCGCGATTTTAGTCACCCCATTCCCAAGAAATTCCAAGATTGAATGGGAAGAAAATGCAAATAATCCATGATTTTGAGGATAAAATTGCGGAATTAAGAAAAGCGAGAACCAAAATTATCATGATCAAAATAGAAGGACCGTCACAAAATTAACAAAAATCACCATATTTATTTAGGATAATATTAGACTAATGGACTCAAATTAATGGTTGTTGCTTTCTTTCATCTCCTTAGACAAATAAAATTAGTTGAGGTAGCTAAATAATATATTATTGAGGTAACTAAATATAAAATATATCCATATTCAAATCATATATATTATTTTAAGGGTAGTAAGGCTTCATATAACACTACCTCACGCCTCTGGAAACTAAATTGACCCACTCTTAACATTTTCTTATAAAAAAATAAGCGGGCGTCCACTAGTGCCACCTCAAAAATACATATTTTTCGATAAAATCCAAAATGAATATTTAATGACTATTTAAACTCTTGATTAAAATTTAATACAAATGTTTCTTATTGATAATCTACTATTTCTCTTTTACTATCTACTATAATATACTAATCAACTCAAATAATCCAATTCAAACAACGAGATGAAGTGACAAATATCCTTTTATAATTAAATAGATATGGCTAAGTAATGTTAAATCATATAAAAATGGTAAAAACAAAGGAGTGCTTGGGAGGCGAGCTTGAGAAATTGGCTTGCAGGATTGACAATGGGAGGGCTGTCGGAGTGTCAGCGAGGCGTAGCGAGTGCATTTTTACCTTGAATCTCATTTTCTTTTCTTCATTTTTACTCCATTTAAAATTTTCTTTACTATAATCTCTAATAAAGTATTAAAATCAAAATCAATTTAATCACTAAATTGCATAAAAACGTTTTTAACCACTACACAAAGCGGTGCATATTTTACTTAAATCAGTTTCATTTATAACATTATATTGCAACTTTCAGCGTATTTATAATTTCATGAAAACGTACAAAATGCGGTATCACAAATCTTGTGTATGCAGATAAATCTAATTTATTTAGGGATAATATTGAACTAATGGACTCATTGTGCTTCGTTCAGTTACGTATTGCTTATCTCCTTAGAAATAAACTACATTGAGAGTAGCTAAATAATATATTTATTTAAAGAAATTATTTGTTATTTTAATAATATGAAGAAATTTTTAAGAAAAACAAAGGGTAGATATGACAAGAATAGGAAACACGATGCAGCTATAGGCTGGCTTGATACTTGAAGTAGCTAGCATTTGGCTAAGCCTGCATCACAGAAAAACATTACTTCTAGAACATCAAACATGTCTACTCGTCAGTTGCTAGTCAAATCCCAATCCAACAACTAATGAGACTTGTAAAATAGCGGCAATATATATATAGTTTTGACAAAGTAAACAACTCACCAAGTGAAAGTGTCAATTATTAAAGATTGGATAATAAAATGTATGCCCAAAAATTCTAACATTGACTAAAGCAAATTGGAGATTACATTATTTTCTTTTTAAAAAGCAAGCGTATTTTCGAAATCGATACTCAATATGCGAGGGGTATATGTTGTATAATTATTCCAGAAAAATAATAGCGTATTCTCTTGTCGTTTAGAAAATAAAATGATGAAATGAAAAAGTTAATGAAGTAAAATTTCATCTTGATAATGAAAAAAAAGAAAGAAAATATGCACAGATAGAACTACCTATTCCAAACCGATGTACTTAAACCATACAAGATAGAAAGTATATAAAGATTTGAATTAGTTTTTGCACAAGTATAAAGCAAAGTTTTGTGAGATAGAATAGTCAATTTTTGTAACAATCAATAGGTATCAATATAATTGTCATTAAAAAATTGGCAAATCATCCTTGACCATCCTTGTTTGAATCGCGATCTTTGGTGAAATGCATGGTGTAACATCATCATGCTGTCAGTTAGCGTCCTTCACGATATTCTTTCTTAGCTTTCATTTCCATTATCACCAGCGATTATCGCATGGTTGATCCTGTGTACATACTAGAAGAAGAAAGCAAAGAACCACACCTTCATGTTGGAGTCAAAACTTTCTCGATGTTATGTTCTTCTTTGAAGTCAATAATAAATTCAAAGTTACACACCATGCAAATTTATAGTTTGATTAATTTTTAGTTTACATTGCTGTTAAAACAAATAGATTTATTTTTAGCTATACTTTTTGAGGAAAATTGATTTTTATCATTTAGGGAATTAATATCTAAATATATCATTATCACTATTTTAGGAGGTTTTGAATCTGTCATTTTTGAAACTTATATAGAATAATTTTTTAGAATGATCTTACAGTAGTTTAGTCTAAATCTAGGATGTTATTAGTTAAGCTATATTAAGATATTAGAAGTTAAACTGAAATTTTATATTTTTAGTAATCTAATTTATTTAAACAAAAGGTCTGTGCTTAATTAGTATAAATAGTAGTTTTAAAGAAAAATAGTAGGCGCATGTAGGGGTGAAGCCGTCAGACACGCTAACAAGGGCCTACGGCCGGTGGTATGTAAAATGGTATCTTTGATATGCATGGTCACCGTGTACTTGATGAGAAGGTGAACCACGGGAAGGTATGTATCCAAGCAATAAATGTGACAGAATGGGTAAGATAAGGTAGTTGAGATGTCTTCACCAGTAAATCGCCACAAGTGTTTTAGTGGGTATGCGATTAATGGTACATTGGATGCAGTACCAATAGTATGTACCTTTCGGACACTTTGCTTGAGTTTCATTACAGAAGCTTCCTATGTCTAGGCATGTGCTAAATAGGTTCACTCTCTTGTCTCTTAGCTCCCATTGTATCACCTAGGAACTATGTTATCCTATGTCTAGGACTTAACATGGTTTTAACAAGCAATTCCTCATTAAAGCTAGTTTAACAAGATGTTATTTACAAACACTCATTCTTAGTAACTCTTGAGTTCATAAATGTAGCTAGTATCTGCTTGCTACAAGTTTACCTATTCAAAGTGATCAATTCAGGAATAAGCTTTGAGAAAGTATTACACAAGGATTAAAATGCATACACTGCATAGCCATAATTACTTACTTAGAAGTTCATTACAAGGCTACAACATCTCCAACTAAGGAAATTAGATCATATTACTCATATTATAATGAGAAAATCTTGCAAAGAGCATGTCGAATAGTAATATAACAAGCGAACTCAAAGGATAGAGATTACGAATGAGATATCTTGCATGAGTTCCCAAGTTGAAATAAGATGAGTTCCCTTACAAGTTTCCTCAAGTAGAAGTGAAGGGGAGTAGTTGTCAAAGCCTCTTTACCTTAATTCTCTTGAAGCGTAAATAAAAACCTTAACAACTAAGTGATCCTTTAAGAGTTGGATGAAGGACGGTTGCAGTGAAGATCTGACATTTATAAGCAGAGAGCTTTCTCCCTTGGAGGTTTTCCTTTGGCTGAAATATCAAGCTGGGATAATTGATGCCCATTGGTTGAATTGCAGACTTCGAAAGTCGAGCAAGTGGTTCAAATTGGTCAGCTTGCATGAAGAGATTCACATGGGGTGATCCCAGGTCCGATAAGGAAGTGCCACGTGTCTGTCAGAGTAAGTGAGCTTTACAACTTGAACCAGTTTTTGATAATTGGTGCCCAGTTAATTGCGCTGGTCTGTAAGTTGTTTGCACTCCATATGGTAGGCATGGCGTCACATATCAAGTGTGGAAGCATCAAATTGGTATGGATGTTTTTGGTACAAAGTCTTTAGTTTTTATTGGGTGTAGGCGGTGTGGGCAGCTCCTGGTGTGTAGGCGGTGTAGGCGCTCTGAGTAAATTTACACACGCTAAACAAAAACATCAAACTTAACAAGATATGTATATTTTTACTAATTCATTGTCCTAATCCATTTGAATTCTTAAAATGTTGTTTCTTTTATTAAATAAGCTATAATTATATATTAATGCACTTGAAAATAAACAATAATCTAAGTTAAAATGTATGCCAATAACTCTATATAAAATAGAGTTATCAAACCCGACCCTGTCTGATAGGCAGGCGAGGGGGCCAGAACGACTTTAGGACTTTTTTTTTTGAAAAATGGGTATGGCCAGGCTTTTTCACAAAGCCTATTTAGCCCTAAATAGGTCCTACATATAGGCCATCAAAAAAGCCTTTTGAGCCTGCACATCAGAATACCGACCGGCCCTATTTAAATAAATCTAACTAATTTTTTTGTTAATTACTAATATTTTTGTTAGTTTAAACATATTAACCTACATCAATTTTTGACATTATTAAATTATTATTATATAATATAATTTAAAATAAGATGTCATATAAGATATTTTCTAAAAGGTTTTATTAGATCTCAATTAGAACTTAATCTCATTGACCTATTAGTTTGTTAGTCTATTTAAATGTGGCTTATACCATTGAAATGTTGTAGACACTTCTTAAGAAAGGAAATAAAGTCAAATAGGCTTTTAAAAGCCAGACTTTTAAGCCTTCGTGAGCTTTCACAAGGCGGAGGCTTAGGACAGGCCAGAAAATTTAACTACGGTTAACTACAGTTCTGAAGTACGAGAATGGGAGCGAATAACATTTCATTTTGATTTTCAAACCCGAGGCCAGTCAATGAGCAAACTAGCTCATTGACCATTGATATTCCAACCACAACTGCTACGCCCAGTGAAGCATTCACATAATATTTTTTAAAAGAAAAGATAACTTAATAGTAATGCAACCTACCATGATTATAAGAAACTTTTGTTAAAAAAACAATTATAAAGGCTAAAGGCGAAATTTAAAAAAACCTACGTCTTCAAGTGACAAATAAAATGGGAACCAATATTTAATACTCCCCCTCAAGTTGGGAGGTACATGTTGTGAAGACTGACTTGGACATGATAAAGCGAAAACATGGCACGGGAGGCTTTGGTGAGTTGGTACAGGCCCCCATTACGAAGAGGGAACATGAGGCCGATTTAACCAGAAGTTCTTTTGGACGTATTCCGCGCATTCACTCAAGTGACAATCAATGTCGATGTGCTTGGACTGTCACATCATTTATGACTAACATTGGTGGCTAATTGGATATGAGAATTTGCTATCACGGTATATCTGTGGAGGAATATTAATGTGCCGGCGAAGCAATTTATAACCAGTCCGCAAAAAGTTGAGTTAGAGTTAGGATTCACGAGCTCTCTGCTGTACTGCAGCATACTGTACGAGGACACCCTAACAATATTATGCATTTTGATTTCCAAGTAACAAGAAGCGGTACCAATGTACACGAGAACCAGTTACCCGGTTGTTGATCTTCTAGACAGGTGTGCAGGTGCGATCGTAGGCGTCCTGAGAAATCATTTTACCTTCAAAGGGAAGATGTGCGGCAGGGGAAGAGGAGAGGCATTGCCCAGAGTGCTCTTTTGAGAAATGATTGTAGAATGTGTACAGGTGATTGGTGTAGGGATTGCAGGTTTTGTTCATGGCCCAGTTTGAGTCATTAGCCGGGAAAGCAATGTCGACGTGTATGGTGAGATAAATAAGTGCGCGAAGTAGTGCGTCTATCTTGTGGGGATCATCAATGGATGGTTCTCATCGGTGTCATTTGTGGTGAGTTAAACTTCTCTCCCATTGGTGTAGCAGAGCACGAGTTTGTGACAAGGAAGATCACAATGGCCATGCTCACATATATAGGCCCAAATTTGTATAGTGTACTTTCGTTGGCATAAAGAGAGGGTGCCTTTGGGTGAGTGATGAGCAATCTCCAAACCAAACCAAGAAATCGTAGTGTAAAGTCTTATCTCTACCTTGAGTTTAAAATGTTTTCAGAGAAAATTTCTAGTTTGCTAGAGAGGAGAGTGGAGTTAGGTCCATGACAATTAGAAGAATATCTTCCACATAAACAAGAGGAGAACAATGAGTCTGCTCTACACTTGCTATCTTTGATGAAAAGAAAAGTAGCATTATCTGAACTGTCTGACGCTTGCCCAGAAGCCATGGAGAGAAACAGTTGAAGAAAGCTTGGAATACCATTGCACGAAGGCCATGACAGGGAAGTCCGTATAAAGGGACTTGTTGAAGTAGAAGGCAAACGATTCTCCCCGCAGCATGTGTGATGGCAGGAGGGGAGTTTCAGCGTAAAAAACCTCGTCATCTAGCTCCCAAATTTCCGAAACCTGCAATATTAATATCAAGTTGGAAGGAGAGACCATTTTGGTGAGTAGCAATAACAAGAATCTTTGGCTTACTAAGCGAGCCTTGTACCTATAGAGCTACCATCGGCCTGGCATGATATTTGACCTTGAAGAGCCAAAATGACGACCTTGATAGAGTTGTTTGCCGGCCCATGAGGTAGGGTTTGCGGACGGACCAAAGTGTTAACCAGGTTTCAAGATGCGTGAGTTCCTCGGCCCGTATAGCTTTGCATCATTGGCCAAAGGTATTTTGGCGGCACAGTGAAAAAGTCGGCTCATAGAATTGCTGAAACATTGGAACATAATTGTGATAGGAGGTAGATAGGTTAGAATAGTCAAGATTATGTTGAATAGGGTATGTAAGGCTGCATTTTGCAATCATAATCGACCCCGTATGCATGGGGTGTTGATGATCTACAGAGGACCTACGTGGAGGGGTTTTGGGAAGTAGTAGTAGGTTGTGGAGGATGGGATCCACGGGAAGAGCGATGTCGGGGAGAGGGTGGTGTGCCCATACAGCCCAGGGATAGTGGGGTGGGGTTCCAGCCAGTGCGCGCCAGTGGTGGGGTCATTTGAAGAGACATCGTGAGTGGGTGATGAAGGTGTATTTGGGGTGGTAGGTGTATTTGAGTTTAAGGATTGGATGGGAGGTCAAATATGGTGCAGGGAGGGTGCCACCCGTGTAGTGTTTGAGTCATGGTGATAGATATCAGTCAGTGGATTACATGATCTTTACAGAAGGAAGATAGATTCATTGAAATAGGACATCTCTACCGGATATCACGGAGTTTTTGTGTGGATAAGGTCAAAGAGAGTTTATAGCCTTTGTACCGCCAGGTGCCTAAGAGATCTGCAAGGATGGCCTGAGGTGTAAATTTAGTTTGTGGGCAAGTATAGTGGATTCATAACACAAAATAGCCAAATACTTTGATGAAATTATGTCGAGGTTGTTTGGAGTGCTGAAAGCTGCATGGGTGAGGGCCCGATTTTGGAGAGTTGGTGGAGTTCTAGTGATGAGGTAGGTGGCGGCTTAAACACACTCACACCCCAATAGGTCAAAGGGATGGCGACTTAAACATTAAACGTGTGATCTTACCACATTCAGCGAATCTTTGGTGTTTTCCTTTTTCAGCAGCTGACATTCTTTGAGGTCTATGGTCTATGGGGCATGGGGCAAAATTGATGTTAGTACCGTTCTTCCCAGCCGCCTCTTTACAGAAAATCACGAACATTGCGATCCAAATGAAAACTCTTTTTGCATTGTGTAAGTGCCAGTAGTATATCTACTTCATAATAGTCTTTCAAATTGTGTGTGTGCATATGCATATGCAAGATGTTATGAGATAATTAACTAAGTGTTGGTAGGCATCAGATTTGTGTCTCGATTAAATGAACCCAAGTGAACTTTAGAGTGATCATCATTATGACTGTAATTGAGAAAATGTGAAAACCATCGTGTGTGAGTTGGGAGAAGATCCCCACAAGTGTCCTGATAAATTAGATCAAAAACTTATTATAAACAGCAACATGATTGTTGATTGATAAAGGAAGTCTCTTTTATGGCAAATTCAAAATTTAAAGTGCATATAGGATACATGTTTGAGTAGAATTGCCATGAAAATCAAAGGAATTTTATTGCTTAAAATTTATAACACGAATCAAAGAGTACGTGCTATCTCGGGCATGCCTGAATTTGGTCATATTCATGTTTGTTCACATTATTACGAAGAAAGGTGAAACATTTAAAAGGAAAACAAAGACAAATTTTAGCCCACATGGTCACTTTAGAAATCAAAGGTTTGTAAGGAAATGGGCACTTGTATAGCTCATCTTTGATCATTAAGCATTTGTCTGTATCGCACATCACACAACAATTATCAACAAAGTGCACATCATAGTTTTGTAATACAAGAGTGCTCTACGAGATATCAGTTGACATTGAAATTGAAATGGATATAATTGCATTGCTAAGAATAAGAATTGGGACCAAGTTGCCACCACCTCTACAAAGCTGAGCAACTTTGCTCTGTGTTATTAGGTAGTGTGACATAAGTGTTTAGCAATAAAGTGTGATCAAGAAAGTGCGTAAGATCATTGCATATGTGGTTCAAGCTCCAGAATCAACAAGCCACAAATATCTAGCATTCTAGGCAATTTAGCTAAGATAGAAAGATTGATACCTATACTGACTTACACCGTAGCATCACTCTGATGGAGATTTGTAGTGAGATTGAATGTATGAGCATCTCACATATTGCTTTCGCTGGATGGTGCTCTAGTGATTCACTTGGTCACATTACTTGTGGCTTTAAACTTGCGATGCTCAGAGGAGAAATCCATGTAACGAAACATTTGTCCTTGATGTGACCTTATGCCATGATAGGCACAAAGAGGCACATCCACGGCCAGAGGAACCCTTGGTGTCGGTCTGAACTTTAAACAAGAGGAGAAAGGTGTAGTGGTGCCAGATTCTGCATCCACGATGTGTTTCTTCTTAGAGCACAAGGTAAAGTCTTGAGTGATGGAGGAAGGGATTCGTCGGCCAAGATTTGTCCACCAGACTACTATAATTCTCGAGACCCGTCAAGAAATGTGTACACATGCTCCGAATTGATGATCCAGCCAGTTGAACGCCGCCCCGCGCGATTGCGTGTGGCCGGAACCACGATTCTTTGAGTTCCTCCCGAGAGCCTTGATGCGGTTGTAATAGGCATTCCGAAGGCGAGCCTTGGAGTGCGGCCCGGTAAGTCGACGGCGAGTCGAGATACGTGAGGCCATTTTGTTGAGAAGCGAGTCTCAGATCGACCAAAGATTCCTCAGCGGTGGAATGATACTCGATGCTCCTAGAGATCCTTGCGGACATAATTGAGAATCACGATGCCACGGTGTTGTTGCATCAGACCCAGATTAAAACAACAGGAACTAACCTACAGTTAGTAAACCATATTAGCTAACCAAGGTTATTACAGGGGTAGAAGAGTAAAGAGCCAAATAAAATGGGAACCAATATTTAATATTCCACTACCGCCAACCATCATTCACCATGAGAACATGTGTCCACAGCAGAGATTCCGGTCGGACCTTCCCACCACCGTCATTAGCGATCGCCGTTGCCGTCCCTGTATAGCATAAGCAGCAAGAAGAACTCATTCATTCATTGTTTATTTATAACTCACAGATCTTTTTTTCCAACCACCACAATGTTTACAAATGTTCTATAACCGCTGTCAATTGTTTTTTTTCAAGATTTGTTGTTTCAACGTTTTTATGATCTGTTCATTTCAAGATTATTTTTCTTTTTAACTCTCATAATCAATCAGGTCTATTTCTATTCCTTAATCAAGCAGCAACTAATGTTGGAGAAGATGAAGTTGTATTCTATCTGTCAAACCAATTTTCGCTTTTCTAACTTTTTAATAAATTTAAATCAGAATGCGATCCTCTCTATTGTGTCTCTCTTTCATACGTACTGAAACCATTTAGTAACTGGAAATGATCTAAACCTGTTTAAATCACAGCCCTTTTATCTCATTAAGGCCAAGTGTCACATTTTTAAGAATAAAAATGGAGATGCATTTCCTCTATATTTTGGAGAGGATATCTCCAGACCCACCCATCACCAAGTTATGGTAATTTACCATAAGTTGTTTTTGATTGCTGCAAATTATGTTTTTTTAACAGATATCGATTGTAAAATATCATAAAATAAATAGCGTATTTGTAGTAAAACATATCTTACAATATTATACTGTAAATAACTATTTAGGATTTGGAGTATGTGAAACATCATCAATGCTCATCAGAGACGAAGTTAGCATAAATTTTATGAGGGGACTAACTATAAAATCTTACTTGCATTTTTCGTCTCTCTACTTTCTTCGGTTGGCGAATTTTGTCATTTTATTTTGCTTTTGGTAATTTTGCTCTTCTTTTTTGTTGATTTTGGTTCCAGTGATTTTTCGCCGCAATTTTGGTCACTAAAAATCATGGACTTGCCAAATGAAGCCTTAATATATAGTTTTTGACAAAAGTAAACAACTCACCGAGCAGAAGTGTCCCAATTATTAAAGAAGATTGGACTAATAAAATGTATGCCCAAAAATTCTAACATTGATTAAAGCAAATTGGAGATTACATTATTTTTCTTTTAAAAAGCAAGGTGTATTTTCTACAGGGAAATCGATACTCAATAACACTGAAGGGTATATATTGTATAATTCTTCAAGAAAAAATAGTTATCGTTTAGAAAATAAATGATAAATAAAAAAAAGTTATTGGTAAAATTTAGTGATAATGGAAAAGAAAATATAAATATGCCACAAAGATAAGAACTACCTATTCCAAACAATAAATGTACTTAAACCATACAAGATAGAAAATATATAAAGATTTGAATTAGTTTTTGCACAAGTATAGAAACATAGTTTTGTGAGATATAGTCAATTTTGTAGTACCAATCAATGGTATACATATAATTGTCGTTAAAAATTTTTGCAACTTATCCACGACCATCCATGTTTTGAATCGCAGTCTTTCGGCAAGTCATTGGCCTTTAATTGCGCCAGTTGTAACATCATCATGTTGTCAGGATGACGTCCTTCTCTATTCTTTCTTAAGCTTTCATTTCCAATATCACCAGTCGGTGTCGCATGGTTGATCATAGCCATACTAAGAAGAAGAAAGCAAGAGAACCACACCTTCATGTTGGAGACAAAATTTTCTTTGATGTTATGTTCTTCTTTGAGTCAATATGCAATTCAAAGTTACACACCATACAAATTTATAGTTTGATTAATTTTTAGTTTACATTGCTGTTACAACAAATACAAATTTATAGTTTGATTAAGAAAAACGAGGGTAGAAATGACAAGAATAGGGAAACACGATACGCTATAAGCTCAAACGCTACTTGAAGTAGCATTTGAAAAAACCTACGCTACCCAAAAAACATTAAACGCTAGGCTTATCAAACACGTCTATTCGTCAATTGCTAGTCAAATCCCCAATTAATCCACTAACTAATGAGACTTGCCAAATGAAGCCTTAATATATAGTTTTTGACAAAAGTAAACAACTCACCGAGCAGAAGTGTCCCAATTATTAAAGAAGATTGGACTAATAAAATGTATGCCCAAAAACTCTAACATTGATTAAAGCAAATTGGAGATTACATTATTTTTCTTTTAAAAAGCAAGACGTATTTTCTACAAGGAAATCGATACTCAATAACACTGAGGGGAATATATTGTATAATTCTTCAAGAAAAAATAGCAAGGCGTATTCACTTATCGTTTAGAAAATAAATGATAAATAAGAAAATGTTAATGGTAAATTTCATGATAATGGAAAAGAAAAGAAAATATGCCACAAAGATAAGAACTACCTATTCCAAACAATAAATGTACTTAAACCATACAAGATAGAAAATATATAAAGATTTGAATTAGTTTTTGCACAAGTATAGAAACATAGTTTTGTGAGATAGAATAGTCAATTTTGTAGCACCAATCAATGGTACACATATAATTGTCGTTAATAAATTACGCAACCTATCCACGACCATCCATGTTTTGAATCGCAGTCTTTGGACTTTCGTGGCGGCGCTTGGAACATCAAGTTGTCAATCATGCTGTCAGGATGACGTCCTGCTCTATTCTTTCTCAAGCTTTCATTTCCATTATCACCAGTCGGTGTCGCATGGTTGATCATAGCCATACTAAGAAGAAGAAAGCAAAAGAACCACACCTTCATGTTGGAGTCAAAATTTTCTTTCATGTTATGTTCTTCTTTGAGTCAATATGCAATTCAAAGTTACACACCATGCAAATTTATAATTTGATTAATTTTTAGTTTACATTGCTGTTACAACAAATAGATTTATTTTTAGCTATACTTTTTTTAGAAGAAATTGATTTTTTTTTTTATCATTTTCGAGATTAATATCTAAATATATCATTATCACTATTTTAGAAGGTTTTTGAATCTGTCATTTTTAGCTTAGATAAGAATAATTCTTTTAGACTGATCGTATCATCATCGTTGGCAACCCAAACTCACCTATATTAGTAAACTTAATTTTTCTTAACAAACTTTATTTGAACTCTTATTTCCATTTGGCTTCATCTCAATGAAGCTATACTTTCACTCATTTGTTGAGTACGAGGCCCAATTTTTTCACAAATCAAGGTTGTGACAATTGGCTTTATTTGACAAAAAAAGTGAATAGTGCAGATAACATGGTGTGTGGAAAAGTGTGCAAGTGTACACAGTACAACAAGTAATATAGTGATGAGAAAGGTCGAACTCACAGGGATTGATTTAAGCTTTTGTATGTTCAAAAGATATAAACTAGTGCAGCTACACTACTCACATTTTTTGGGTGTATGGAGACGAGTAAACAGAATGTAAATAAAGAATAAAATGTAGAGGAAATCAGTTGAGAATGATAGTTGAGATGTCTTCACTAAATAATTCACTTTCAAGAGTATTGTGTTTTCTTGTGGTGCAGATGCACTTGAGTGCGATTGCACCAAGACGCGCCTTCTTCTTCGGCTACTTTATTGAGTTTCATTATAAGCTTCCTATGTCTAGGCTTGCTAAATAGGTTCACTCCGCCTTTGAAGTACCCATTTGTATCACCCTAAGGACTATGTTATCCTATGTCTATGACTTAACATAGAAGAAAGAAAGTTCTCATTATTAACCAAGTTAATAAAGCCTTCATTATTAGTTCTTGATTTCTAGTTATAAACCATGTCTGTGAATATAACTCTACTCATTTTAAGCGACCAACCTTAAAACAAGATGGATGTAGTATAACACAAGAACCAAAAATGCATACACCACTTGAAAACCCAATAACTTACTTTAAAGCTCATTATAAAGTTAGAACATCTCACCTAAAGAAGTTTAGCTCATATTTCACATGATATAATAGAGAGAATCCGCAAAGAACATATTAATATGCATAATACAAAAGAAATCAATAAGGTAGAGGTTACACAAATTGAAGTTCAATTCCTTTGCATGAGATTACAAGTGGTGAAGATGCACTGATTCCCTATACTTAACTAGCTTGATGAAGAAGTGAAGGAGGGAGTCATCAATTCCTTCCTTACCTTCTTACTCCTTACTACTAAAAACTATATAAAGTGTAAAAGAAAATACAAGAGAAGTAGTAAGAATGTATTGTAAAGATGATTCCTTTCAAGTGAGAAGTGGAGCCTTTATATAGCCTTGGAGCTTTCCTTCAAGTGAGGGTTTCCTTGGAGATCAAGTTAACCTAGAGGGGTTAACCATGGTTACTTTTCATAACTTTATGAAGTATTTTGATTCCAACACTTAATCTCAAAGTGAGATCCAATGGTAGAGAGCCATGTGTCCCTTATGAATGACCCTTCATGATGGTCTTCTATTGTAGGCGACGCATTTTGCAAGTGGGCATGTGCCTCCATGTCAATTGTGACTAAGCATGATGTCATAGAGGTGCTTATGCCTTGGTATGAATTGAGGTGCTTCCAATATTGACATTTTGTCTTTGGTGCAGAAATGTGCGAAGCACTTAGGTGTAGATGCCTTTGTGTAAATGCTTCTAGTGCGGATGCACTGTTGATTTCCTGGTGCAGAAGCATCAACTGCAGATGCACTGAACAAACACATCAAACATACTAATATACATACAAAATGCTAAGTTATGAATACCATTCATTTTAAACTACAAATGTTGTTTATTTTATTCATAATATTATTGTTAACACATATTGTACTTGAATTTAAGCAATTATCTAAGTTTAAATGCATGAATAACTCTATATAAAATAGAGTTATCACACCCCCAATCTTAAATTGTTGCTTGTCCTCAAGCAATGACAAATAGAAAACACATATAAGATTTTGATAACTAAGAAGAACAGATTAGCTCACATCTTTTCAAAGAATGATCTTTTCAAAATATTGCTTTTTTCATGAACTTCTTTTCTCAGAATTTTTTTTCTTTGTGCCTTTGAATTCCAAAACATCAAGAGCTATTAAAACTCATTTGTGTGAGTGTGCGCCCACTGAGATTCAATCAGTTCCCAAAACTAAGTAAAAAGTTTCTCCTAGCCTTTGAAAAATTTAGATCACGTTTGGTCAAAACAAAGGTGTTTCAAAATATAAACTAGACTAACAATATCCTCAAGATTTGGGGGGCTCTAAGTACAACAAAGGGCTTTGATCGAGTATTTCAAAACTATTGAGTCAATGCACTATTCCTATTTTTGGTGGTTCTTTTGGTGCAGATGCACCTGATACTACATTTCATGATTTTTAGCATATACTGCCCTCCTCACTGACCTCCTTATGCATACTTTTTTCTTTGGTTTGTTTTTATTTTCTTTCTTTTCTTTTTGAATTTTTCTTTTTCTTTTTCAAACCAAATGCACTATTGGAACAGGTTCAGTTTAATGACTCTGGCAAGTATAGCTATTTACAACAATTTGAACACTTTTTGTAGTGACTTTTTGGTAACCTATTGCATTGACAAATCTAAGTTTTTCATACTTTGCCTTAGTATTCATAAAAACTCCCTCAAACTTAATTCTTATGGTCTTCTATATTTTTAGTAAAACTTTGTTTTTGATCTTAGCTTTCTAAAAATTCCTCTTGCATCAGATAATTTTTCAAATAGTATGGTTCTTTTCAAAACTCAGCTTTGCTTGTGTTGAAGTAATAATAACAATGGCTATTTTGGAAAAATAAGACTCTTTTCTTTTTCTTTCTTTCCTCATTAAAAATCAGCTCAGAAATAAGCATTTGCCTAAGTTTTATGAAAAGGATTTCAAACTGATCATGCTTCAAAGTCAATGAAATATTTACTTTAAAATAAATTTGATATACTCAACTCATAAATGAACTTACTGTTTTGAATTTTTTTCTTATTTTGCAAACAGTTCAACTTACTTCAGGAGAAGCTTTGTTGAGTACATCAAATGAAAATTTTAAAACTACTCACATAACATATAGACAAATAACTTGTACTTAAAACAAACATTTAACACATACTAAAATACTGAAAACAAACACACATTACTAATTAAACATAGCATATGCATAGAGTGAAGTTCTCCCCACTCCCCCCTCAACTTAAAAGTGAGCAGTGTCCTCACTGCTCTTAAGTGGAGTTCAAAAAGTGATTTGTTCAACAAAATGGGGAGGGGGTTTAGTACATGTGGGATAAAACTAGCAGTAATTAAATAGAGTACTTATAGCAAAATAGTTAAACAAACAACATATAAAGTTTACTCTTTCTTTGGATCACTTCTGATTCTTGTGCTTGACCTTACAGCGCTGCATGTTTTATTTTTGGCTTCTTGGCTTTTGGTTTGAGTGCAACTGTAGTAGGTGCAGATGCACCAGGCTCCTCAGTTGGTGATTTTGCAGGTGCAGATGCACCAAAACCTGTATTCCTAGAAAACACTTTTAAAACATCAAATTGTTGCCTCCCATAAGTGCTTGTTTTAAGAGTCTTACAGCCTGACTTCCTCTTTTGAGATAAGGATTTTCAAAATAAGTGGTGCCCTTGTCTCTCACCACTTGCTCACCATAATACATTTTCACTCTTTGTCCATTTACCTTGAAAGTGGTATTTGCGGCTGCATCATAAAGATCAACTGCACCATGGGGGAAAATTTTGACTAATTGAAATGGTCCTGACCATCATGATTTTAATTTTCCATGGAACAACTTCAACCTAGAGTTATATAGCAAGACCATCCCTCCTTCTCTAAGTGCTCTTCTTTGGATTCTTTTGTCATGCCATGCCTTGGTTTTTGCTTTGTAAATTTTTGCATTCTCATAAGAGAATTGCCTAAATTCCTCTAGTTCATTTAATTCCAAAAACCTTTGTGCACCTGCCTTGGAGTTTAAGTAAACAAACAATAAAAATGTAGAGAGGATATCGGTTGAGAAAGATAGTTGAGATGTCCTCACTAAATAACTTGATTATGAGAGTATTGTGCTTTCTTGTGGTGCGGTTGCACCAAGATGTGCCTTCACCTACTCTCTTGTGAGTTTCATTACCGACTTCCTATCTCTAGGCATGCTAAATAAGTTTACTCCCCGCCTTTGAAATACCCAATTGTATCACCCTAAGGACTATGTTATCCTATGTCTAGGACTTAACAAGGAATTAACAAAGTGTTATTTATTAAACAAGTTAACAAAGCCTTTATTAAAACACTCACCCTTATCGGTTCTTAATTTCTAGTTATAAACCATGTCCGTGAATATAACTCTACTCGGTTTAAGCAATCAACCTTAAAACAAGATGGATGTAGTATAACACAAGAACTAAAAATGATTACACCACTTGAAAACACAATAACTTACTCACAAGCTCATTATAAAGTTAGAACATCTCAACTAAATAAATTTAGCTCTTGATAAACAGTATATAATAGAGAGAATCTGCAAAGAACATAATAATATGCATTATACAAAAGAAATCAACAAGGTAGAAGTTACACAAATTGAAGTTCCTTTGCATGAGATTCAAAGTGGTGCAGATGCACTGATTCCTTCTACTTAGCTACTCTATGAAGAAGTGAAGGGAGAAGTCGGCAATTTCTTCCTTACCTTATTACAAAACTACTCCTATCTTAAGCTAGAAAAGAAATTACAAGAGAAGAGTAATTTTGATGTAAAGGCTTATGTCTTCAAGTGAGAAGTGGATCCTTTATATAGCCTTGGAGCTTTCCTTCATATGAGGGTTTCCTTGAAGATCAAGTTAACCTAGAGAGGCTAACTATGGTTACTTTTCAGAACATGTTGAAGGAAATTGAGTTTCACACTTCATCTCAAGTGTAGGTCATGTGTTCCTTATGAATGAGCCTTCAAGATGGTATTCTATTGTAGGCGCCAGATTTTGCAAGTGACCATGTGCCTCCATGTGAAGATTGACTAAGCATGATGTCATAGAGGTGCTAAAGCTTTGGTTAGAATTGAGGTGCTTCCAATGTCGCTCAATTTGTCTTGGTGCAGAAAGGTGCAGAAGCACTAGTTGTTTTCCAGTGCGAAATAATCGAACAAACACATCAAACATACCAATATACATACAAAATGCTAAGTTATGAATGTCATTCATCTTTAAACCACAAATGTTGATATCTTACTCATACTATTATATTTAACACATTTTACACTTGAAAATAAGCAATTATCTAAATTTAAATGTATGAATAACTCTATATAAAATAGAGTTATCAAGAAGCATTCACACTATTTTTTAAAATATAAAAGATAACAATAGAAAACAAACAAAAATAAAGAAAAGATTGGATTGCAAGTGTTAAAAATAACTTTCTCATGAAGTTAGAGCGGGGAGGAAGTAGGTCCGGTTGAAAATTTATTATGTGAATGGTGTCGTGTAATGCAACTAATTATCTCTAATCTCTAATCTCTAATATATTAAACCATGGATGTTCCACATATGCATCCACCTATCCCGCCAAGTCACTAATTACATCATCAATTGTATAATTCCACATCAGCTTCTCCCTTACACTTGGATCTCCACCTAAGCGTTGACTTGGTCAACCCATACTTTTACCACAATTAATTTCGAAATATATCACCAAAAAAACGGAAGCAGAGAATCGAACTCATTCCCTCATGCTGAGGCCTCCTGACGCTGACCATTTGAGAAACCACGTTTTGATGGTACTGAAGCGTATTACATTTTATTTATATCTATTTATTATGTGTTTTAATACTTATATATTTATTATTATATATTATATTTATTTGACAGTTAATATTTTGTATCACATTCCATAGATTTTAGATTCTATATATTTATTAACTATTATGTTATTAAATATGGGTAATTTAATTCATTTCAAAATTTGTTTCTAATTTTCAATTATATTAAAAATATTGACTTATAATATCCTATATTTGTCTAATTCTCATATTAATTTAATATCAAAGTAATTAATACCAGGTCACGCGGGTCAATCAGTGACCCCTCGGTTCGACCATTGACCCAGTGTCCTGCTCAGGTCAATCACTGGGTCAGTTTTACTTTTAATAACATTGTTGCTAATCAAATCCCTAAAAAACATGAACCAATATATTGAATTCAAATTTAATTGCATTTATTTGTGTTTTCAACTTTACATTTACCAGTACAAAACAGTCACTCTCTCTCACCAAAATTAGTGAGCCATAATGTTATACCCCAATTTTGTCCGTATTCTTTTTCTTGTTCTAGTCGCTTATTTCTAGTCGTTTGTTTTTAACGCGCCCATTTCTTTTATTTTTAGTCTAGTCTTAGCGCAGTTGTCAGGTCCGGTCCGTTCTCGTTTTTATATTTCTAGTCGTTCGTTTTTAACGCGCCCATTTCCTATTACTATTTTTATCCGCATTTTGTTTACTTAATTTATTTAAGCACTTAATAAGTCTAAAAATGTCAAAAATTCAATTTAATTTAATTTACAATTTAAAAATACCATAACAGTCCAAAAAATATCAAAAAATTGTATTCAGTTTAATTTACAAATTAAAAGCACTTAATAGTCCAAAGAGTCCAAAAATACAAAAAATCATAATACTAAAAAATACAAAAATGGGAATCCGAAAATAATAGAAAAAATGCAAAAAAAGCAGAGGTACAATTAGAAATTTTCAGCTGCTCTCCAGCTGCTGAGTTGGGCTGCAGATCTGAAAAAAACAAGGAAGGTCAAAATTAGTCAAAGCCCAAGGAAAAAATTAAATGCTAAACCTAAAACTTTTAATATAAAAATAGGATCAGACCTTAGTCAAAACACACAGAAATCAGCACCAAAAAAGGCTGCGAAAATCACTAAAAAATAAGGATTAGAGTTTCACATTGAAACCCTAATCCACAAAAAACACTGTTTTTTTTAGTTTCTGAGTTTTAAGAGAGGAACAACAGCAGCCCAGAAGAGCAGATAGAGCAGTAGTTGCAGTTGGTTACAATCAGTCAAGCAGCATTCAAAAGGATCCTAAACAGAGTGCTAGGTTGGTATTCAAAACCTGAGTTTTTATGTACATATTATTCATAAAATATTTCTTTCATTGTTGAAACTGAGAACAAAACATAATCATCATAGGAACAGTTTTTCAGATCACGTTTTTGTGCATGATATTCTGCTTATCTTAAATCAATGCTAAAAAAAAAACAAATCTGATTAGTACCAGTAATGTTAGGGTTATATACCCTTTTTGTTAAATAAATCAGTCCAGGATCATAATAGATGCTAGAGTTAGATTTCCAGAATTCAAAAATAAGTTAACTGAGTTATTAGTAAAAAACGTGGTCTAAGGCATTTCAAATTAGGTTCTGTTTTCAGAAAAAATAAATATACTCAGAATAGAAAACAGAAAAATCATACAAAAACAGAATAAATGGAGGAATAAAGGGGTAGAAGAGAAATCAGACCAGCGAAAGCGTAAAAAATAAATAAGATAGAACGCTGACCTTGAGCTCGCCGGAGCTCCGGTCGTCTTCTCCGGCGAGAGCTCCGGCGAGAGCCCCAGAAACCGACCCAATCTTCCCTCGAACCAACCACCACCAAAACGCCAGCAACCACCACGATTTCACCCATAAAACGACAAACCAGAAACTTTTAAAAAAGGGAAAAATAAAGGAGAAGAAGAGAGAAAGAAGCGGAGGTAGGAAGAAAACCGAGAGAAAAACGAACGGCTTACCGTCAACGTCGCCGCCTTCGCGCGCACCTCGCCGCGCTTGCTTCGCCGCGCCGTCATCTTCACCACCACCCAAAGACCGAAACCATATTCTCCTCCCCGCTGCCGCGCTTCCCCTCCATTAAAACCGGCGACGTGGCGCGGATCTCTCCCGAGATCTCGCCACGATTCGCGCTCCTCTCATGAATCCGCTGCGCGCGTTGCAAAGAAAGAAACGTAAGGAAGGAATGAAAATTTTTAGTGGTTATTTGGTTTTAGGTTTCGTCATATATATGGGCTTTTCTTTCATTTTATTTTTAATATTCAGCTTATTAGTTGCACACCTTCTATTCCAGCGCGCGCCTCCCCCCTTTCTAAAGCCCAGTTTGCATTCTGGGCTCCCAGATGCGAACTGGATTTTCCTGTTTACACCCCTTATTATTTATACAACACCCTGCTACTAATAAAAACCCAAATTTACTATTTTCACCCGCTGATTTATTTTTTAATTCTCTTTCCAATTCAGATATAATTACTCTTTTTCTCAAAATAAAATAAACGGCTAAGTCGGTTGTACAACCGGGTTAGTCATTATTTTAGGGCCAATGAACTGTACAGTTCAGTAACCCTACAAACCTAATGAATAAATTATTTCTCTAAAAATAAAACGGCTAAGTCGGTTGTACAACCGGGTTAGTCATTATTTTAGGGCCAATGAGCTGTACAGTTCAGTAACCCTACAAACTTAACAAATACGAATAAACCATTTTCCAAAAAAATAGGGATTAAGTGGTACTGACAATGATCGGGTTAGTCAGCGTTCTAGAACTAATGAGCTGTACAGTTCAGGAGTTCTAGAATACCTATTCTAAAACGAACCCACCTCACACCAAACCACTTTCTTTCAAGAACCCTAAAATTATTTTTCAAAAGTAGGGGGCTAAGTCGGTTGTACAATCGGGTTAGCCAGCATCCTAGGAATCAGTGAGCTGTACAGTTCAAGGAATCCTAGGATCCCTACATTAAAAAAAAACACCAACCCACAAACATTTTCAGGAAGAACTACGTAGCTTTGATTCCTCCATTGCATCCGGAGGTACGTAGGAGCAAGACTCAAACTCTTGTCAAGCACTAAAAAATAAAAATTTAAATAAGTCTTCTTTTTATAAATAAAGGGTAATAATTAAATAAATCTTAAATTAATTAGACAATGGATGTCGTGGGGTGCTAATACCTTCCCCACACATAACGACTCCCGAACCCTAACAATGCCTCGTCCTAAAACATAAAGGGATTTTCCGAATTTGCCCTTAAACTAAAATTTGGTGGCGGCTTCCAATGAACCTTCGAAGAATCCTTTCCCGGATTTTTCGGTCGCTACAGCTGGCGACTCCACTGGGGACTTATATATTTTTAGAGAGTCAAAACCTAGTTTAATTAATTTAGGATTAAATTCAATTTTACCCTTTTATTTATTCGTTTATTTATTTACTTTTGCAATAATTATGTTATTTGTTTGTGTAAACCCTAGGGTAGACGCAGCGATATTTTGTATGTATGTTTGTTTTGTTTTGCTGACTTTGGGTTTATTTTGCTCCTACACACTTTGCACTTCTACACTTCACACACGTGAGAAAAGTCCTGCCGGACTCGAGCATAAACCTAAGTTAGAACGAGATTGCGTAGTGATGGCTGCGGGACGCACGCCTCGTTGGGTGGTCACGAAAAATCTCACCTAGAGTTTGATTCCTTTTGAGGATGCTATCCCTTCTAATAGCTTGCCTATTGTCGGGGTCGGTGTTCTTGACTGGGGTCCTTGGCTCTAGGAACCATGTGTAGGATCCTTTAGAACCATCCTTGTGAGGTTCACTGTAAAGAAAGCCTTAGACCCATTTCCATAAGATACCTCCTAGGTTCACAAAGGAGCTTAACACCCTTGCATTCAAAACAAACATTAGTGCATGTCGTCTTTTTTACAAGAAAACAAAAAAAATCAAAAAACTAGAAAAATCAAATTTGTTATTTTTCCACAAAACACATGCATTTTTCTTTTGCATCATATGAAAAATACAGAAAATATATATCACATGCATACAAAAAATATGCCACATTACATGCATTTTTTTTCCTTACATGCATTGTTTTGCCGACAGGGAGTTGTAAGCCTTTTTCGACAAAAATGGATCAAAGCATCAAGAAAACTGTGAAATTGAAAATCAGACAACCAGACATAAAAGGCTTGCTTGACCTAAGCGACAAGATGCCATCAGGGCGACATGATTCCTTCTCCAACAAATACGGGAATATTCTGAGTCTCCTCAAGATCAATGTGCAAGCAGAGGCCCTCATCGCTCTAGCTGGGCTTCTATGATCTACAACCGGTGCTTCACTTTCCAAGACTATCGGTTGGCTCCAACCTTGGAAGAATTCGAACAGATTCTACAATTCCTCACGAGAACAATAAGCCCTACCGATATGTGAAAACAACTCTTGGGTTAAAGGTTTGGCGGTATCCTCAAAATCAATGCATCAAGTTTAGCTAAAGAAGTGGTGGTAAAGGAGAAAATGGAAGGTCCGCTAGAGAATACTTGGAAGAAGTGGCTTGGTTTTAGCCGGTAAAAATGATTGGGTTGCCTTCGGTGATGTCCTAGCACTCCTTATCTATGGGATAGTTTTGTTCCCTTATGTTCGACTTTGTTGACTACTAACCGCCGTTGGACGTATTTCTAGCATTCAAAACTAGAGGACGAATCCTACTTGATTATCCTTGCCGACATATATTACGCTCTCCATGATCGCCATGACAAGAAAGCGTGTGTGCTCATATGTTGCTTACATGTCTTTGATCGTTGGTTTGTCTCCCACATCTTCAAGAGTAACTATCACATTGAAGCTAAAAGTAACTGATCGAAGCAATACATCACCAACCTCGTGGAAGCGACATAACATGGTGTTCCTCGCTCGAGACACGAATGAGTTTGTTTACCAATGTGAGGGTTTCCCAAATGTCCTCTCATAGGAACTAAGGGTTGCATCAATTACAACCCCGCACTTGCCTTAAGACAACTTGGTTATCCGATGTTGCATCCGCCTCCAACAGAATCTTTGACCGCCTTCAGACTCGACAAAAGAGGCTCAAGATCTTAGTATCTTTGAGAAGAATTAGTCGTGCATGGGGACAGAGTACTCAAGAAAGGTCGCCTTGAATTGGGTCGCAAAAGGAACTAATGTGGGGAAAGTTACCTTCAAAGTGGGTTCAACTCGTCGAGTCCTAGAGGTCAAACTACCCTTCCGTCCCCGCACTTCCGGTGAGCGTAAGTTCCCGAACCTACACCTATCCTTAATGAGGAAGTTGAAAGACTCAAGAAAGCCTTGGCAAAATCTCGAACAAGAGAAAAGTCAATTACAAGCTCGGTTAGAAAGAGCTCTTCAAGAAAAGAGGAACATGCGGCAAGAGAATGCTCTCAAAGATAAGCGCATCGTCGACTATGTTAAGGAGTTGAGCGTGGCAAAAAAAACTCTTTGATGTGCAAAAATGTCTCAAAGGCGCTAATGATGAACTCGTGCACGTAACCAAGATAGAGATAGAGCTATTGAGAAAGTCTATGCATCTGAAACACAACTAAACAGATCCAGAGCAGCTGAGAAAGACTTGCGAGGTCAACTAGAAAGAATGAAAGCTCACTTGGAGGGGTTAGTTGCAGAGTACGAGAGCAAACTTGGGGTCGAAAGGAAGGCTAAAGGTGTGGTGCTAGGAAGGCTTGAAGAATGTCAAGCGGCCCTACAACAACAGTTCAGAGATACCACTGAGGCAAAGAGTTTCGCCGAATACTGTGAATTGCTTTGCAAAGAGACTGAAGATGACCTTGCTCACCTTAAGTCTGAATACCTGAAGTTGGACAGTCATTGCACATACTGGAAAGAGAGGTTCTCATGCTTGGCCGGACTGGGTAATGAAGCTATCAGAGAAGTTCCAGAGCGCCCAAAGCGGTGCAAAAACTCGTTATGACTAGGGAAAACACTCCCACTAAAGTTGTTAGATTTGTTAAGTTCTGTAGAAATCTTATTGAAGTACTCCAAATTAAGGCGCGTGTGCCCGATGATAAGAAAAGGAAAAGAGTTTGAATGTAGTTGTCTGATTATCAAACATTATGTTTTCACGTTTTATTAATGAATGAACTCCTTTTATTTTTGATCTAAGTTTGCGTTTTATTTGTCGAAACAATGGCTTACAATTCCCCGACGCGATACATTCCATCATACATTCGCAATTCATGCATACTCATACTCACGTCATACATTTTGAAAAAAATGCGAGAAAAGGCAAACCGGTTCTTCAACATCGTTATCGGACCCGCTCTCAAGCAAAAAAAGATGGCCGAGATTCAAGACAACCGTGCACTAAAGGGCGAGATTGAGAAGTGAAGGAGCAGATGACCGAAATGTTTGGGCCCGAAAGACCGGATGGCAAAATGATGGAGCTTCGCCAAGAAGAACGACGAGGAAGGGGTTTCACTGAAACGCCGGAACTGTGCCACAAACTTATCCCGTCCTCCTAACCCCAACGCTCGGGGTGCAATGGCCTCAATGGGGTTTACCATTACAGGTTACACGCCTCCAACGGCGAGATGTTTGTCCATGGAGGCGATATTCCGAAGCTTCTTTGCACAAAGATCAAGATGAAATAGTAGGAAACAATGTGGTGATGAGACGGAACAAATTCAACACAAGCCCGGTGGCGCCGCCATGGATTTTCTCAAATCCCGAACTCGACTTCAAGAATCATACTGCGCCTGCCGTGGTTCCAGTTCCTCATCCCTACCACAATGCGGGTGGCCTTTCTCATGGCTACCAAACCGAAGATCCCCAAGCAAAAGATAAGCCGCAAATACTAGAAGAACGTCTAAGAGCGTGGAAGGATCCAATGTGGGAGTAGGGATGCATATGACTTATGCCTCGTTCCCAATGTGATCATCCTCATAAATTCAAAGTGCCCGACTTCGACAAATATCGAGGGCAACCCGTCCTCATAGTCACCGATCATGTATCGCAGAAAGATGGCTCGGCTTTGCACGCAACGATAAACTTCGATCCACTACTTCCGTGATGTTTTAGCCGAGCAAAGATCGGTGGTATATGCAACTGGAGCGCACTCACATTCGGTGCTGGAAAGACCTAGCTGACGCTTTTTTAAAGCAGTATAAGTATAACATTGATATGGCTCCTGATCGGACACAACTTCAGAACATGACCAAAAGAGACAATGAGTCGTTCAAGGAATATGCCCAATATTTGGAGAGGGTTAGTTTGCACAGTAGCACCACCCCGTTAGAGAAAGAAATGGTTGCCATGTTCATGGAGACTCTTCCGTCACCCTACTTTGACAAGTTGATCGGAGGAGTGTCTTCAAACTTCTCAGACATGGTTACCATAGGGGAGAGGATAGAAAGTGCAATGAAAAATGGAAAGATTGCCCATAGCTCCACAGGAACCTACAACCAGAAAAAGCCTTTCTCTGGATATCCCAAAAGAAAGAAGGAGAAACAAATGCCATCACAAAGCCCCCTACAATACCCCTTCACCAACCTTTCAACTTCCCGCCCAAACACAACAAGCTCCACCTCCCTACCAAAATTACAGTAACCCAAAACTACCCGTAAAGAAAACACATCAACTTTGACCCCATACCCATGTCTCACACTGCACTCTTCAACCACCTCATTAACAATAACCTAATCATTCCCGACCAATGAGACCACTCCACCTCCTTTCCCAAGAGGTTATGATTCTAACGCACGCCTGGGTTCCACGCTGGGGCAATAGGTCATTCAACCAAAAGCGCAAGGCGTTTAAATATGTAGTACAAGAGCTAATCGACTCCAAGATGTTGAACTTCAAAGAAGACGGTCCGAATGTGGCCACAAATCCTCTACGGGGCATGCAAATTCATCTGTTAATGTTGTTGGAGGAGAATTCTTGATCAAAAAGGTGGAAGACATCAGGACACCTTTGGATACCATACATGCTCAATTGTGTCATTTCAGAGTCATCATGAAGGGATGCACCAACAAAAGTGTGTGTCCGACTTTTACATCAGATTGGATCTTGTGAATCATTCAAACAGTTCTTCAAGACCTACTAGACCAGAACATAGTGCAGATGGGTCCCGAAGAAGGAGAAGGTGTGTATACTCTCCAGTCAAGCAATATCCGGCAGCCGCTAGAGATCCGCTACAAAACTGACACAAAATTGGCACTGTCTATGCCAAGGCCCATCACTATTCAAGTACCAGCTCCTTTCCCTTTCAAAAGTACCAAGGCGGTCCCCTGGAATTACGACGTTCAAGTTCAAGCGAAAGGGCTACCAAGCAACCCTGATGTCACTAATATCTCAGGGACTAGCGGTATGACCCGAAGTGGGCGTATCTATACTCCTGAAGAGCTCGGTAGGGAAAAGTCAAGGGAAGAGGAAGAAAGGGTCCGCAAAGGCAAAAACAAAGAACCTGGGTTTACTGAAGGAAGCACAAGCAAGAAGGTGTTGTCCGAGCAAGAAGCCAGTGAATTCTTAAAACTAATGAGGCAGAGCGAGTACCAAGTGGTGGACCAACTGAACCACACTCCTGCCAAGATATCTTTGCTATCCCTGCTACTCAATTCTGAAGCTCACCGTGCTGCACTAATGAAAGTACTCAACGAGGCACATGTCGCTCAAGACATCACGGTTTGCCACCAGTGGGACGGGATAGTAGGAAATATTGTTGCAAACAACTACCTCACTTTCACTGCATTTACAGCGAGATCCCAAAGTGGAAGGAAGAGGCACAACAAGGCCTTACATATTTACGTGAAATGTGGGGAGTATGCTCGCCCGAGTGCTTATCGACAATGGTTCTTCCCAATGAATGTTCCGCCTAAGTCCACTATGGACAAAGCTAGATGTGGACTGTTCTATATGAAGCCTAGCTCTACACTAGTTAGAGCCTTTGATGGGTCAAAGAGAGAAGTCATTGGAGAGATGGAGTTGTTCATGCATGTGTAGGTCCGTAACTCTTCATAGTGGTCTTCCAAGTCATGGACATCCTCCTCCTATAATTTGTCTCTGGGAGGCCATGGATCCATTCTGCTGAGCTGTTCCTCATCTTTACATCGAAGCTTAAGTTTGTTGTGAATGGCAAGTTAGTAGTGGTTTTTGGCGAAGAGAGCTGGCGATCAATAAGTCATCCTCCACCCGCTACATCGAGGCGGTGAGAGTCATTTGAAACCGCTTTCCAAGCCACGAAATCGCCAACACCACCTTTGTTGGAGAAGGAACCCGATGCCTAAACTAAGATTGTCCAAGGCCGCCATGATGGTTGCCAAGGTCATGCCGACCAATGGGTTCAAGGTCGGAAGCGCCTAGGGAGGATCGAGCGGGGATTCAGACGCCGATCCAATTGTCGACAACAAGAACGGATATGGGATAGGATCTTGGCCCGGTCGCAATGACAAGAATAGAGTCTACAAGGAAAGAGAGAGAAGAGAATGGCGAGGCTCGGGCGCAGAGCCGAGGGTGAAGAAGTTGCTCATTTGTGATATCAACCAAAGCTTTTGAAGCGCAGGAATTCTAAATCCTAACCAGATTGCTGCCATTGAAGATGATCCAAGTGCGGAGGACGGTGTCGTCAACCTTGTACGCCTGTGCCCCGCAGATGAAAGGCTGAAGAACTGGGAGATTGTCGATTTTCCTGTAGTTTTCAATTCAAAGTAATTTTTCTGTAATGCAAATCCTCGGCCCTTGCCCAAGGCCTTAGGATAACTCAATAAGGGCACACATGTTTTATTCAGTATCAAGTATCAATAAAATAACGTTTTGAATTCTTCAATGATTTTCTTCGTTTCTTATTTATTCGCTTCGCTCTTTCTTCCACCTGTTTTCATTCCGTCAATTTTCGCTAATGCAGATCTAAAAATTTTGTCTTTGAAAATAACAATGTCGGTAATCCATATCATAACTTTGATCATCCCATTAATCAAACCGAAGAAGATGTTGAAAATGATGGAAACCCCTCCGAGTTAATGAGAATGATGGAACAAGAGGACAAAGTGATTCAGCCCCACGAGGAATCAATTGAAACAATCAACTTGGGTACAGATGAGGGCGAAAGGAGATTAAGATCGGAACTACGATGCGGATGCCGAGCGTGTGGCTGGTTAAGCTCTTATTCGACTATGCCGATATTTTTGCATGGACCTACAAAGACATGCCTGGACTAGACACCAACATAGTCGAACATAAAGCGCCAAAGTGAAGCTCGAATGCCCACCGGTGAAAACGAAACCGAGGAGGATGGGCGGAAATGTCATTGAAAATCGGGGATGAGGTTAAGAAGCAATTTGACGCCGGATTTCTAGCGGTGTCCAAGTATCCTCAATGGGTAGCCAATATTGTCGATCCAGAAGAAGGATGGGAAGGTCCGAATGTGTGTCGACTACAGGGATCCGAGCGAGCCACCCTAAAGATGACTTCCCCTTGCCTCACATTGATGTACTGGTAGATAGCACAGCGCAACTCTCTCTCTTCTCCTTTATGGATGGATACTCCGGATATAATCAGATCAAGATGGCCCCTGAAGATATGGAGAAAACCACCTTCATCACTCTATGGGGAACCTTCTGTTATAAAGTTATGCCATTTGGGTTGAAGAACGCTGGTGCCACGTACCAGAGAGCAATGGTAGCACTGTTCTACGATATGATGCATAAAGAAATAGAAGTCTATGTGGATGATATGATCGCAAAATCCAAAACTGATGAAGAGCATATTGTTAATCTGCACAAACTCTTTGAACGCCTAAGGAGGTTCAAGCTCAGACTAAATCCAGCCAAATGCACTTTCGGAGTAAGATCAGGGAAGTTGTTAGGATTCATAGTCAGTCAGAGAGGAATAGAGGTGGATCCGGCCAAAGTACGAGCAATTCTTGAAATGCCGACACCTAAAACTGAGAAAGAGGTTCGTGGTTTCCTCGGAAGATTGAATTACATTTCCAGGTTCATATCCCAGCTAACATTCACCTATGAGCCAATCTTCAAGCTATTGTGCAAGAATCAAGAGGCAAAGTGGAATGATAACTGTCAAGAAGCCTTTGAGAAAATCAAGAGATATCTCCAGAACCCGCCAATCTTAATGCCACTGTGCCCTGCGGACCTCTCATCATGTATTTAATGATTCTAGACAATTCGATGGGTTGTGTCTTTGTCAGCAACAGGACGAGTCCGGGAAGAAGGAATATGCTATCTATTATCTAAGCAAAAAGTTCACAGAGTGCGAGACCAGATACTCATTGCTGGAGAAAACGTGTTGTGCTTTAGCCTGGGCTGCACGTCGACTAAGGCAGTACATGCTAAGCCACACGACTTGGTTGGTGTCTAAAATGGACCCGATCAAGTACATCTTGAAAAGCCCGCACTCATTGGGAGAATTGCTCATTTGGCAAATGCTCTTGTCCGAATACGACCTTTTGTATGTCACTCGAGAAAGCAATCAAAAGCGTTACATTGGCGAATACTTGGCACATCACCTATTGAAGACTACCAATCAATGCAAGTGTGATTTCCCAGATGAGGATATAATGGCCCTGTTGGAAGAAGGAAAGTCTCCAGACGACGAAAGGTGGACCATGTCATTTGATGGTGCTTCAAATATGTGGGGGCACGCGGGGTAGGTCTTTGTGTTAATCTCCCGGACAATCGCTTCATACCGTTTCACGACCGGATCGAGTTTCTATTGCACCAACAATATCGTGAGTATGAAGCATGTACTTTAGGCATTCAGCAGCCTCGAGTGGAAAGTTAAAAGACTCGATATATACGGAGACTCGGCTTTGGTCATCCATCAGCTAAGAGGCGATTGGGCGATTGGGAAACAAGAGATTCCAAATTAATCCCCTATCGCGATCACATCCTAGAATTGGCCGAGAAATTTGAGGAAATCTCCTTTCACTATTTCCCTCGGGAAGAAAATCAATTCGCCGATGCCTTAGCAACTCGCTGTCGATGTTCAATATCATGGATAACAAAAGTCTCACATTCTTGAAGATACAAAATCGTGAGCTACCAAAGACATCATTGCCACACAATCGAAGAAGAACCCGACAAAGAAGCCTTGGTATTATGACATCAAACAATATATCACAAACAGAGAATATCCTCCCGGTGCCTCGAGAAAATGATAAAAGAACACTAAGAAGGTTATCAATGGGTTTCTTTTTGAATGGTGAAGTGCTTTACAAAAGGAATCATGACATGGTCCTCCTCGGATGTGTAGCAAAAGAAGAAGCGAGAAAGAATTATGAAAGATGTCCATGAGGATCCTTCGAATTCATTCTAACTGCACACTATGGCAAGAAAGATCTTGAGGGTGGCTACATCTTGGTCGACAATGGAAACAGGTATTTTGATTATGTGAGGAGATGCCATAAATGCCAAGTCTACGCAGACAACATCCATGTACCACCAAAGATCTCTCGAATGTTCTCGCCGGCTCCGCCGCGTTCTCAATGTGGGGAATGGATGTCATCGCCCCATTGAGCCTAAAGCATCAAACGGGCACCGCTTCATACCGTTGCTATCGATTATTTCACCAAATGGGTTGAAGCCGCTTCTTATACAAGCGTGACAAGGTGCGTGGTTGTCAAGTTCATAAAAAGAGATTTGATCCGCCGTTACGGCCTCCCAAATAGAATCATCACAGATAATGGGACCAACTTGAACAACAAAATGATGAAAGAGTTGTGCGACGATTTCAAGATACAACACCATAACTCCTCCCGCACCGTAGAAGATGAGCGGGCGATCGGAAAGCGACAAATAAAAATATCAAGAAGATTGTGCGAGAAGATGGTAGTGACTTTCAAAGACCGCACGAAATGCTCCCTTTGCTTTTTACATGGGTACCGAACCTCGATCCCGCACTTCGACGGGGCAACACCGTTCTCACCGGTGTGTACGGAATGGAAGCAAGACTACCCATCGAAGTTGAAATACCCTCACCACGGTGCGATGGAGACAAAATTAGAAGAGGCGAGAATGGGTTCGAGCTCGCTTAGATCGATTGAACCTCATCGATGAGAAGAGGTTGGTCGATTGTGTGTCATGGGCGGTTGTATCAACAAAGGATGAAGAGAGCCTACGATAAAAAGGTTAAGTCTAGACAATTTCAAGAGGGAGACTGGTGCTCAAGAAGATCTTGCCTATCCAAAAAGATTCACGTGGGAAATGGACCCCTAACTACGAGGGCCTTACGTGGTAAAGAAGTCATTCTCTGGAGGATCCCTAATTCTCACAAATATGGATGGCGAAGACCTCCATCTCCCAATCAATTCGATGCGGTCAAGAAATACTATGCCTAAAGAAATTATACAGAAAAAGAGAAAAAATGAGCCAAGCAAAGAGTAAGCTCGCTAGGTCGAAAACCCGAAAAGGCGGCTTTAGCAAAAGTTAGAGAAGCGACGGTGGATTGAAAACCCAAAAGGGCAATCCAGGCAAAAATTAGGGTCAAGAAGTTGGACCAAAATACTGAGGCAGACAACATTTCTGAAAGTTGAATGACGATTGGTCAAAGGCTTGAATATGGGTATCCGACAAAGTTATTTCAAAGGACATTAGCCACCAATAAATCTGCTTAGTATTCTAGTTTTTCTGTTTCTTTCAATTCGGTTACTGATGTAATCTTTCGGTCGGTGTGCCTTCTGCATACTTGGCTTCCAATATTAATGTCAAACACTTTCCATTCTCTTTCATTCTCCCTCATTTTGAAATGATGTTTTTTTGGTAAATGATACTGAATTGCGAAACATGTGCCATAATCACAAGCATTACGATCATTACGAAATTCTTGAAAATAACAGAAAAGATATGATCTCTCATAAAAGCAGTCTCAAAAAAAAAAAAAAAAAAACGAGAAAAGCATCATTCCACATCTCATGCATCATCCCGCCAAACACCACTCATTAAATACACTCATATACCATGCACCGCATCATTAAAGGTTTCACTCAAGCGCACACCCTCACTAGGGGCATCCAAACATAATGCCACACTATATAACAGATCACCGAGATTCCTCAGACCCCGAGTGGTCCTTCAGAGCACTACGCTCCTTCAGTGCCCTAAGGGGCCCAGGTCGCAACGTCGGAGTCGAGCCCGACGGACTTCGCGGACCGAGTGGTCCTTCAGACTAGTTGTGTCAGCCTAAGACACGGTGTACGTCCTTCATGGTCAACATATCAGTTCCGGATCTGATCTTGACCCATCATGGCCGCTCGAGTATAAAGGCCCCCTCAGACCGTTTAATTAGTACCGTAGCTAGTTGCGCTCCTTCAGACCACGATGGTCCTTCAATTAAGGCCTCAGCGACCTTCGGACCTTAAGTGGTCCTTCAGAGCCTTATCGCTCCTTCAGACCTTAAGTGGTCCTTCAGAGTCTTAGCGCTCCTTCAGGTCCTTGATGACCCTTCATTTAAATTCTGGTTAATGCACCGAGCGTTAACCCTTCCTTGCTCCTCTCAAACCTTCACTTCCCCCTTAAACGGACAAAATTCGCGTCTATCTTATCTTTATTTCTATTTCTACTACGAAAGTTCTAGAGCTAAGCACTTTCTAGTAAAATATTAATAAAGAGGGGCAGCTGTTATACCCCAATTTTGTCCGTATTCTTTTTCTTGTTCTAGTCGCTTATTTCTAGTCGTTTGTTTTTAACGCGCCCATTTCTTTTATTTTTAGCTAGTCTTAGCGCAGTTGTCAGGTCCGGTCCGTTCTCGTTTTTATATTTCTAGTCGTTCGTTTTTAACGCGCCCATTTCCTATTACTATTTTTATCCGCATTTTGTTTACTTAATTTATTTAAGCACTTAATAAGTCTAAAAATGTCAAAAATTCAATTTAATTTAATTTACAATTTAAAAATACCATAACAGTCCAAAAAATATCAAAAAATTGTATTCAGTTTAATTTACAAATTAAAAGCACTTAATAGTCCAAAGAGTCCAAAAATACAAAAATCATAATACTAAAAATACAAAAATGGGAATCCAAAATAATAGAAAAATGCAAAAAGCAGAGGTACAATTAGAAATTTTCATTTGCTCTCCATTTCTTTGAGTTGAAGTGCAGATCTGAAAAAAACAAGGAAGGTCAAAATTAGTCAAAGCCCAAGGAAAAAACTAAATGCTAAACCTAAAACTTTTAATATAAAAATAGGATCAGACCTTAGTCAAAACACACGTAAATCAAGCACCAAAAAAGGCTGCGAAAATCACTAAAAAATAAGGATTAGAGTTTCACATTGAAACCCTAATCCACAAAAAACACTGTTTTTTTTAGTTTCTGAGTTTTAAGAGAGGAACAACAGCAGCCCAGAAGAGCAGATAGAGCAGTAGTTGCAGTTGGTTACAATCAGTCAAGCAGCATTCAAAAGGATCCTAAACAGAGTGCTAGGTTGGTATTCAAAACCTGAGTTTTTATGTACATATTATTCATAAAATATTTCTTTCATTGTTGAAACTGAGAACAAAACATAATCATCATAGGAACAGTTTTTCAGATCACGTTTTTGTGCATGATATTCTGCTTATCTTAAATCAATGCTAAAAAAAAAACAAATCTGATTAGTACCAGTAATGTTAGGGTTATATACCCTTTTTGTTAAATAAATCAGTCCAGGATCATAATAGATGCTAGAGTTAGAATTCAAAAATAAGTTAACTGAGTTATTAGTAAAAAACGTGGTCTAAGGCATTTCAAATTAGGTTCTGTTTTCAGAAAAAATAAATATACTCAGAATAGAAAACAGAAAAATCATACAAAAACAGAATAAATGGAGGAATAAAGGGGTAGAAGAGAAATCAGACCAGTGAAAGCGTAAAAAATAAATAAGATAGAACGCTGACCTTGAGCTCGCCGGAGCTCCGGTCGTCTTCTCCGGCGAGAGCTCCGGCGAGAGCCCTAGAAACCGACCCAATATTCCCTCGAACCAACCACCACCAAAACGCCAGCAACCACCACGATTTCACCCATAAAACGACAAACCAGAAACTTTTAAAAAAAGGAAAAATAAAGGAGAAGAAGAGAGAAAGAACTGGAGGTAGGAAGAAAACCAGAGAAAAAAACGAACGAAGCTTACCTTCGTCAACGTCGTCGCCTTCGCCGCACCCTCGCCGGCGTTTGCTTCGCCGCCGTCATCTTCACCACCACCCAGCACCGAAACCATATTCTCCTCCCTCGCTGTCGCGCGCTTCCCCTCCATTAAAACCGGTGACGTGAGCGCCGGATCTCTCTCCCGAGATCTCGCCACGATTCGCGCTCCTCTCATGAATGATGCGTGTGCGCGCGGCAAAGAAACGAAGGAAGGAATGAAAATTTTTGTGGTTATTTGGTTTTAGGTTTAAATCATATATATGGGCTTTTCTTTCATTTTATTTTTAATATTCAGCTTATTAGTTGCACACCTTCTATTCCAGCGCGCGTCTCCCCCCCCTTTCTAAAGCCCAGTTTGCATTCTGGGCTCCCAGATGCGAACTGGATTTTCCTGTTTACACCCCTTATTATTTATACAACACCCTGCTACTAATAAAAACCCAAATTTACTATTTTCACCCGCTGATTTATTTTTTAATTCTCTTTCCAATTCAGATATAATTACTCTTTTTCTCAAAATAAAATAAACGGCTAAGTCGGTTGTACAACCGGTTAGTCATTATTTTAGGCCAATGAACTATCTGATTCAAGAACCCTACAAACCTAATGAATAAATTATTTCTCTAAAAATAAAGCGGCTAAGTCGGTTGTACAACCAAGGTTAGTCATTATTTTAGGGCCAATGAGCTGCATCTGATTCAAGAACCCTACAAACTTAACAAATACGAATAAACCATTTTCCAAAAAATAGGGGATTAAGTCTACAGATACATCTGATCGGGTTAGTCGTGTTCTAGAACTAATGAGCTGTACAGTTCAGGAGTTCTAGAATACCTATTCTAAAACGAACCCACCTCACACCAAACCACTTTCTTTCAAGAACCCTAAAATTATTTTTCAAAAGTAGGGGGCTAAGTCGGTTGTACAATCGGGTTAGCCAGCATCCTAGGAATCGAGTGAGTCAGATAGTTCAAGGAATCCTAGGATCCCTACATTAAAAAAAAACACCAACCCACAAACATTTTCAGGAAGAACTACGTAGCTTTGATTCCTCCATTGCATCCGGAGGTACGTAGGAGCAAGACTCAAACTCTTGTCAAGCACTAAAAAATAAAAATTTAAATAAGTCTTCTTTTTATAAATAAAGGGTAATAATTAAATAAATCTTAAATTAATTAGACAATGGATGTCGTGGGGTGCTAATACCTTCCCCACACATAACGACTCCCGAACCCTAACAATGCCTCGTCCTAAAACATAAAGGGATTTTCCGAATTTGCCCTTAAACTAAAATTTGGTGGCGGCTTCCAATGAACCTTCGAAGAATCCTTTCCCGGATTTTTCGGTCGCTACACATAAATACTAATTCTTTATTCATTCATTGTTTATTTATAACTCACAGATCTTTTTTTCCAACCAGCACAATGTTTACAAATGTTCTATAACCGCTGTCAATTGTTTTTTTTCAAGATTTGTTGTTTCAACGTTTTTATGATCTGTTCATTTCAAGATTTATTTTTCTTTTCAACTCTCATAATCAATCAGGTCTATTTCTATTCCTCAATCAAGCAACAACTAATGTTGGAGAAGATGAAGTTGTATTCTATCTGTCAAACCAATTTTCGCTTTTCTAACTTTTTAATAAATTTAAATCAGAATGTGATCCTCTCTATTGTGTCTCTCTTTCATATGTACTGAAACCATTTAGTAACTGGAAATGATCTAAACCTGTTTAAATCACAGCCCTTTTATCTCATTAAGGCCAAGTGTCACATTTTTAAGAATAAAAATGGAGATGCATTTCCTCTATATTTTGGAGAGGATATCTCCAGACCCACCCATCACCAAGTTATGGTAATTTACCATAAGTTGTTTTTGATTGCTGCAAATTATGTTTTTTTACAAGATATCGATTGTAAAATATCATAAAATAAATAGCGTATTTGTAGTAAAACATATCTTACAATATTATACTGTAAATAACTATTTAGGATTTGGAGTATGTGAAACATCATCAATGCTCATCAGAGACGAAGTTAGCATAAATTTTATGAGGGGACTACCTATAAAATCTTACTTGCATTTTTCGTCTCTCTACTTTCTTCGGTTGGCGAATTTTGTCATTTTATTTTGCTTTTGGTAATTTTGCTCTTCTTTTTTGTTGATTTTGGTTCCAGTGATTTTTAAAAATGTAATTTTGGTCACTAAAAATCATGGACTTGCCAAATGAAGCCTTAATATATAGTTTTTGACAAAAGTAAACAACTCACCGAGCAGAAGTGTCCCAATTATTAAAGAAGATTGGACTAATAAAATGTATGCCCAAAAATTATAACATTGATTAAAGCAAATTGGAGATTACATTATTTTTCTTTTAAAAAGCAAGGTGTATTTTCTATAGGGAAATCGATACTCAATAACACTGAAGGGTATATATTGTATAATTCTTCAAGAAAAAATAGCAGTGTATTATCTTATCGTTTAGAAAATAAATGATAAATAAGAAAAAGTTATTGGTAAAATTTCATGATAATGGAAAAGAAAATATAAATATGCCACAAATATAAGAACTACCTATTCCAAACAATAAATGTACTTAAACCATACAAGATAGAAAATATATAAAGATTTGAATTAGTTTTTGCACAAGTATAGAAACATAGTTTTGTGAGATAGAATAGTCAATTTTGTAGCACCAATCAAAGGTATACATATAATTGTCGTTAAAAAATTTTGCAACTTATCCACGACCATCCATGTTTTGAATCGCAGTCTTTCGGCAAGTCATTGGCCATTAATTGCGCCAGTTGTAACATCATCATGTTGTCAGGATGACGTCCTTCTCTATTCTTTCTTAAGCTTTCATTTCCAATATCACCAGTCGGTGTCGCATGGTTGATCGTAGCCATACTAAGAAGAAGAAAGCAAGAGAACCACACCTTCATGTTGGAGACAAAATTTTCTTTGATGTTATGTTCTTCTTTGAGTCAATATGCAATTCAAAGTTACACACCATACAAATTTATAGTTTGATTAATTTTTAGTTTACATTGTTGTTACAACAAATACAAATTTATAGTTTGATTAAGAAAAACGAGGGTAGAAATGACAAGAATAGGGAAACACGATACGCTATAAGCTCAAACGCTACTTGAAGTAGCATTTGAAAAAACCTACGCTACCCAAAAAACATTAAACGCTAGGCTTATCAAACACGTCTATTCGTCAATTGCTAGTCAAATCCTCAATTAATCCACTAACTAATGAGACTTGCCAAATGAAGCCTTAATATATAGTTTTTGACAAAAGTAAACAACTCACCGAGCAGAAGTGTCCCAATTATTAAAGAAGATTGGACTAATAAAATGTATGCCCAAAAACTCTAACATTGATTAAAGCAAATTGGAGATTACATTATTTTTCTTTTAAAAAGCAAGGCGTATTTTCTACAAGGAAATCGATACTCAATAACACTGAGGGGAATATATTGTATAATTCTTCAAGAAAAAATAGCAAGGCGTATTCACTTATCGTTTAGAAAATAAATGATAAATAAGAAAATGTTAATGGTAAATTTCATGATAATGGAAAAGAAAAGAAAATATGCCACAAAGATAAGAACTACCTATTCCAAACAATAAATGTACTTAAACCATACAAGATAGAAAATATATAAAGATTTGAATTAGTTTTTGCACAAGTATAGAAACATAGTTTTGTGAGATAGAATAGTCAATTTTGTAGCACCAATCAATGGTACACATATAATTGTCGTTAATAAATTACGCAACCTATCCACGACCATCCATGTTTTGAATCGCAGTCTTTGGACTTTCGTGGCGGTGCTTGGAACATCAAGTTGTCAATCATGTTGTCAGGATGACGTCCTGCTCTATTCTTTCTCAAGCTTTCATTTCCATTATCACCAGTCGGTGTCGCATGGTTGATCATAGCCATACTAAGAAGAAGAAAGCAAAAGAACCACACCTTCATGTTGGAGTCAAAATTTTCTTTCATGTTATGTTCTTCTTTGAGTCAATATGCAATTCAAAGTTACACACCATGCAAATTTATAATTTGATTAATTTTTAGTTTACATTGCTGTTACAACAAATAGATTTATTTTTAGCTATACTTTTTTTAGAAGAAATTGATTTTTTTTATCATTTTCGAGATTAATATCTAAATATATCATTATCACTATTTTAGAAGGTTTTGAATCTGTCATTTTTAGCTTAGATAAGAATAATTCTTTTAGACTGATCTTATCATCATCGTTGGCAACCCAAACTCACCTATATTAGTAAACTTAATTTTTCTTAACAAACTTTATTTGAACTCTTATTTCCATTTGGCTTCATCTCAATGAAGCTATACTTTCACTCATTTGTTGAGTACGAGGCCCAATTTTTCACAAATCAAGGTTGTGACAATTGGCTTTATTTGACAAAAAAAGTGAATAGTGCAGATAACATGGTGTGTGGAAAAGTGTGCAAGTGTACACGATTGACAACAAGTAATATAGTGATGAGAAAGGTCGAACTCACGAGGATTGATTTAAGCTTTTGTATGTTCAAAAGATATAAACTAGTGCAACTACACTACTCACATTTTTGGGTGTATGGAGACGAGTAAGCAGAATGTAAATAAAGAATAAAATGTAGAGGAAATCGGTTGAGAATGATAGTTGAGATGTCTTCACTAAATAATTCACTTTCAAGAGTATTGTGTTTTCTTGTGGTGCGAGATGCACTTGAGTGCGATTGCACCAAGACGTGCCTTTCTAATACTACTTTATTGAGTTTCATTATAAGCTTCCTATGTCTAGGCTTGCTAAATAGGTTCACTCCGCCTTTGAAGTACCCATCGTATCACCCTAAGGACTATGTTATCCTATGTCTATGACTTAACATAGAAGAAAGAAAGTTCTCATTATTAACCAAGTTAATAAAGCCTTCATTATTAGTTCTTGATTTCTAGTTATAAACCATGTCCTGTGAATATAACTCTACTCATTTTAAGCGACCAACCTTAAAACAAGATGGATGTAGTATAACACAAGAACCAAAAATGCATACACCACTTGAAAACCCAATAACTTACTTTAAAGCTCATTATAAAGTTAGAACATCTCACCTAAAGAAGTTTAGCTCATATTTCACATGATATAATAGAGAGAATCCGCAAAGAACATATTAATATGCATAATACAAAAGAAATCAATAAGGTAGAGGTTACACAAATTGAAGTTCAATTCCTTTGCATGAGATTACAAGTGGTGAAGATGCACCGATTCCTATACTTAACTAGCTTGATGAAGAAGTGAAGGAGGGAGTCATCAATTCCTTCCTTACCTTCTTACTCCTTACTACTAAAAACTATATAAAGTGTAAAAGAAAATACAAGAGAAGTAGTAAGAATGTATTGTAAAGATGATTCCTTTCAAGTGAGAAGTGGAGCCTTTATATAGCCTTGGAGCTTTCCTTCAAGTGAGGTTTCCTTGGAGATCAAGTTAACCTAGAGGGTTAACCATGGTTACTTTTCATAACTTGATGAAGTATTTTGATTCCAACACTTAATCTCAAAGTGAGATCCAATGGTAGAGAGCCATGTGTCCCTTATGAATGACCCTTCATGATGGTCTTCTATTGTAGGCGACGCATTTTGCAAGTGGGCATGTGCCTCCATGTCAATTGTGACTAAGCATGATGTCATAGAGGTGCTTATGCCTTGGTATGAATTGAGGTGCTTCCAATATTGACATTTTGTCTTTGGTGCAGAAATGTGCATAAGCACTTAGGTGTAGATGCACTGTGTAAATGCTTCTAGTGCAGATGCACTGTTGATTTCCTGGTGCAGAAGCATCAACTGCAGATGCACTGAACAAACACATCAAACATACTAATATACATACAAAATGCTAAGTTATGAATACCATTCATTTTAAACTACAAATGTTGTTTATTTTATTCATAATATTATTGTTAACACATATTGTACTTGAATTTAAGCAACTATCTAAGTTTAAATGCATGAATAACTCTATATAAAATAGAGTTATCACACCCCCAATCTTAAATTGTTGCTTGTCCTCAAGCAATGACAAAAAGAAAACACATATAAGATTTTGATAACTAAGAAGAACAGATTAGCTCACATCTTTTCAAAGAATGATCTTTTCAAAATATTGCTTTTTCATGAACTTCTTTTCTCGTAAATTTTTTCTTTGTGCCTTTGAATTCCAAAACATCCAGAGCTATTAAAACTCATTTGTGTGAGTGTGCGCCCACTGAGATTCAATCAGTTCCCAAAACTAAGTAAAAGTTTCTCCTAGCCTTTCAAAAATTTAGATCACGTTTGGTCAAAACAAAGGTGTTTCAAAATATAAACTAGACTAACAATATCCTCAAGATTTGGGGGCTCTAAGTACAACAAAGGGCTTTGATCGAGTATTTCAAAACTATTGAGTCAATGCACTATTCCTATTTTTGGTGGTTCTTTTGGTGCAGATGCATGCACTGATACTACATTTCATGATTTGTAGCATATATCGCCTCCTCACCGACCTCCTTATGCATACTTTTTTCTTTGGTTTGTTTTTATTTTCTTTCTTTCTTTTTGAATTTTTCTTTTCTTTTTCAAACCAAATGCACTATTGGAACAGTTCGCTTTAATGACTGCAAGTATAGCTATTTACAACAATTTGAACACTTTTTGTAGTGACTTTTGGTAACCTATTGCATTGACAACTCTAAGTTTTTCATACTTTGCCTTAGTATTCATAAAAACTCCTCAAACTTAATTCTTATGGTCTTCTATATTTTTAGTAAAACTTTGTTTTTGATCTTAGCTTTCTAAAAATTCCTCTTGGATCGAGATAATTTTTCAAATAGTATGGTTCTTTTCAAAACTCACTTTGCTTGTGTTGAAGTAATAATAACAATGGCTATTTTGGAAAAATAAGACTCTTTTCTTTTTCTTTCTTTCCTCATTAAAAATCAGCTCAGAAATAAGCATTTGCCTAAGTTTTATGAAAATGATTTCAAACTGATCATGCTTCAAAGTCAATGAAATATTTACTTTAAAATAAATTTGATATACTCAACTCATAAATGAACTTACTGTTTTGAATTTTTTTCTTATTTTGCAAACAGTTCAACTTACTTCAGGAGAAGCTTTGTTGAGTACATCAAATGAAAATTTTAAAACTACTCACATAACATATAGACAAATAACTTGTACTTAAAACAAACATTTAATACATACTAAAATATTGAAAACAAACACACATTACTAATTAAACATAGCATATGCATAGAGTGAAGTTCTCCCCCCTCCCCCCTCAACTTAAAAGTGAGCAGTGTCCTCACTGCTCTTAAGTGGAGTTCAAAAAGTGATTTGTTCAACAAAATGGGGAGGGGGTTTAGTACATGTGGGATAAAACTAGTAGTAATTAAATAGAGTACTTATAGCAAAATAGTTAAACAAACAACATATAAAGTTTACTCTTTCTTTGGACCACTTCTGATTCTTGTGCTTGACCTTACAAATATTGCATGTTTTATTTTTGGCTTCTTGGCTTTTGGTTTGAGTGCAATCGTAGTAGGTGCAGATGCACCAGCTCCTCGATTGGTGATTTTGCAGTGCAGATGCACCAAAACCCGTATTCCTAGAAAACACTTGAAAAACATCAAATTGAACTAAATAACTTACTAATTACCAAAAATTGTGGGTTGCCTCCCATAAGTGCTTGTTTTAAGAGTCTTACACTGACTTCCTCTTTTGAGATAAGGATTTTCAAAATAAGTGGTGCCCTTGTCTCTCACCACTTGCTCACCATAATACATTTTCACTCTTTGTCCATTTACCTTGAAAGTGGTATTTGCATGTTTGCATCATAAAGATCAAGCGCACCATGGGGGAAAATTTTGACTAATTGAAATGGTCCCGACCATCATGATTTTAATTTTCCATGGAACAACTTCAACCTAGAGTTATATAGCAAGACCATCCCTCCTTCTCTAAGTGCTCTTCTTTGGATTCTTTTGTCATGCCATGCCTTGGTTTTTGCTTTGTAAATTTTTGCATTCTCATAAGAGAATTGCCTAAATTCCTTTAGTTCATTTAATTCCAAAACCTTTGTGCACTGCCTTGGAGTTTAAGTAAACAAACAATAAAAATGTAAAGGATATCGGTTGAGAAAGATAGTTGAGATGTCTTCACTAAATAACTTGATTATGAGAGTATTGTGCTTTCTTGTGGTGCAATTGCGCCAAGATGTGCCTTCACCTACACTCTCTTGAGAGTTTCATTACGACTTCCTATCTCTAGGCATGCTAAATAAGTTTACTCCTCGCCTTTGAAATACCAATCGTATCACCCTAAGGACTATGTTATCCTATGTCTAGGACTTAACAAGGAATTAACAAAGTGTTCTTTATTAAACAAGTTAATAAAGCCTTTATTAAAACACTCACCCTTATCATTCAGTAATTTCTAGTTATAAACCATGTCCGTGAATATAACTCTACTCGGTTTAAGCGATCAACCTTAAAACAAGATGGATGTAGTATAACACAAGAACTAAAAATGATTACACCACTTGAAAACACAATAACTTACTCACAAGCTCATTATAAAGTTAGAACATCTCAACTAAATAAATTTAGCTCATGATAAACATTATATAATAGAGAGAATCAGCAAATAACATAATAATATGCATTATACAAAAGAAATCAACAAGGTAGAAGTTACACAAATTGAAGTTCCTTTGCATGAGATTCAAAATGGTGCAGATGCATCTTGATTCCTTCTACTTAGCTACTCTACGAAGAAGTGAAGGGAGAAGTCGGCAATTTCTTCCTTACCTTATTACAAAACTACTCCTATCTTAAGCTAGAAAAGAAATTACAAGAGAAGAGTAAATTTGATGTAAAAGCTTATGTCTTCAAGTGAGAAGTGGATCCTTTATATAGCCTTGGAGCTTTTCTTCATATGAGGGTTTCTTGAAGATCAAGTTAACCTAGAGAGGCTAACTATGGTTACTTTTCAGAACATGTTGAAGGAAATTGAGTTTCACACTTCATCTCAAGTGTAGGTCATGTGTTCCTTATGAATGAGCCTTCAAGATGGTATTCTATTGTAGGCGCCGTGATTTTGCAAGTGGCCATGTGCCTCCATGTGAAGATTGACTAAGCATGATGTCATAGAGGTGCTAAAGCTTTGGTTAGAATTGAGGTGCTTCCAATGTCGCTCAATTTGTCTTGGTGCAGAAAGGTGCAGAAGCACTAGTTGTTTTCCTGGTGCGAAATAATCGAACAAACACATCAAACATACCAATATACATACAAAATGCTAAGTTATGAATGTCATTCATCTTTAAACCACAAATGTTGATATCTTATTCATACTACTATATTTAACACATTTTACACTTGAAAATAAGCAATTATCTAAGTTTAAATGTATGAATAACTCTATATAAAATAGAGTTATCAAGAAGCATTCACACTATTTTTTAAAATATAAAAGATAACAATAGAAAACAAACAAAAATAAAGAAAAGATTGGATTGCAAGTGTTAAAAATAACTTTCTCATGAAGTTAGAGCGGGGAGGAAGTAGGTCCGGTTGAAAATTTATTATGTGAATGGTGTCGTGTAATGCAACTAATTATCTCTAATCTCTAATATATTAAACCATGGATGTTCCACATATGCATCCACCTATCCCGCCACGTCACTAATTACATCATCAATTGTATAATTCCACATCAGCTTCTCCCTTACACTTGGATCTCCACCTAAGCGTTGACTTGGTCAACCCATACTTTTACCACAATTAATTTCGAAATATATCACCAAAAAAACGGAAGCAGAGAATCGAACTCATTCCCATGCTGAGGCCTCCTGACGCTGACCATTTGAGAAACCACGTTTTGATGGTACTGAAGCGTATTACATTTTATTTATATCTATTTATTATGTGTTTTAATACTTATATATTTATTATTATATATTATTATATTTATTTGTGACTAATATTTTGTATCACATTCCATAGATTTTAGATTCTATATATTTATTAACTATTATGTTATTAAATATGGGTAATTTAATTCATTTCAAAATTTGTTTCTAATTTTCAATTATATTAAAAATATTGACTTATAATATCCTATATTTGTCTAATTCTCATATTAATTTAATATCAAAGTAATTAATACCAGGTCACGCGGGTCAATCGGTGACTTCTGGTTCGACCATTGACCCAAGTGTCCGCTTTCGTGTCAATCATCGGGTCGCTTTTACTTTTAATAACATTCTTCGCTAATCAAATCCCTAAAAATATGAACCAATATATTGAATTCAAATTTAATTGCATTTATTTGTGTTTTCAACTTTACATTTACCAAGATAAAAGCAGTCACTCTCTCTCACCAAAATTAGTGAGCCATAAATACTATTTATTTATTTATTATTTTTTTTATTTTTTTAAAAAAAAGTCAAATTTAGTTTTACACTCCATTCTTTTAATTATACTTCCCCCTATTAATAATACATCCTCTACTCGAATTGCACCCTGTCTACTAATGCACGGCCCCTTTTCGCTTTTTCTTATTTATACTCTTTCAAAAAAACCAGCTTCTTTTACGAAAAAACCATAAAATTAAATAAATAAATATTCTCTTCAAAAAAACCTTAAAACCAATATTAATTTTTGTTACGTAGGTCAATTTTAGTTACAATGTCATGTAATGTCACTACTAAATTTTAGAGTATTATTATGGCAAAAATATTGATCACGTGGGCCTCTCATAATATACTTTGTACTCTTGCTATTTAAATTTTTAACTTAGTGGTACAAAGGAAAAGACCCTCTTCTCCATTAGCTACTTTTGCTATTTACATGTTAAAATAGTGATATATCAAAAAGTATAGATTTTGTATTCTTTAGAGTCGCTCTTCTCTTTCCATTTGTTCCCTTCTCGAATTTTTACTTTTGAATCTCTTCAAGCTACTAACATAACCATGCTTTTTTCGAATTTGTTTTTGTCCTCTAAGGTAATTTTCCATCTTTAAGCATAAATCATATTCCTTTGGGGTATGGTCATGTGTCAAAGTCAAGGACACCTATGTTATTCGTCTCATGCATGATAAGACTAAACCCAATTACACAATCTTATAAATATTTAGTTAAATCATATGCAAAGAAACAATTGTATTTTCTTTTGAAGCAAACAAACAATTGTATTGGATAGTAGAGATCACTATATATAGCACTATTTTATGTTGTTGGGTTCATGTCTATAATTGAGAAATGAGACTACGTGAATGTATTTTGTCCTACCATTTTTAATCTAAAGTATGCAACTTGAGTCATTATGGCAAAGAAATATAGGATAACCCGTTTAAATTGCATTGCACATATTCTTTGATAGATTTGTTGGTGGATTCTTTTTTGATAGATTGTAAGCCATATATACAATGTACTATGTAGTATAACCCTTTGAGGTATTGTATTGTGGTGATGGATTTTTTAATGAGCAAAATTATATTATAGCGGGTATAAGGGATAGTCAAAACCATTTATTAGATATCATGCTAAATTAGAGTTTATTATAGTAGGGATAGAAATACATTAGAATTTGTACGCTTCTTTCAGTAGTAGTGTGAGGAAGTATTTAATCTTTTGGTTGTTTGTTTTTCATAAAACAAAATAAAGGAGGGTACAAAATCCCTTCTCGAGAAACTAATAAACGTTAGATTCAACGATATAATCTACAATCGAAGAGAGCGGTCGTCCGATCCTCTCAAGGGTCGGGAGAAATGATGTCAAACCTATCATATTAATTTTTCTTAAATTAATTATTACAAAACATTATATAAGACATGTTAAAACAAAATCCTTCCTTGACAAAAACCCCACATCCCATTTGAAATTATAATATATAATTATATTATATATATATATATATATAAGTCTAAATTTAATTTCTTACTATTATATAAATATTTAAAATTTTACTAATCTACATTGAAACAAAATGAATTATATATATATATATATATATATATATATATATATATATATATATATATATATCATAACTATATTAATTCATAAGTTGTCCATGTGTGCGTCCACATAGGACCAATAGAAAAATGACACACGCATTTCAGGAAAAATAGGTGGCGCGCCAACAACAGCATAGGCAATATAAACCGCAGGATATGCATGGCATCACATGCTGACGATCAGGACGGCTATGATCCCTCTAAATTGCGGCTGGAACAATACAAGGCATGAAACAATCATCATCTGGACGGATACGGTTGATTTAGATTGCGGCTGGATTATATTAATTTCTGAAACATGAATTGAATAAAAAAAAAACCTCCTCTTTAATATTCCAGCTTTCACATTTATTGCGTCCGTTTCTCACATTTATCATTCGTCTCTCTCTCTCTCTTCCTCTCTATGTATCTACAGAACACTTTTTCTCTCTCTCAGCCATGTTCTAAAGTTGCGTATATTATAAGTGATAATAATAATTAAAAAACTAATATTTATATTGTGATGACTCTAAAGTTGCGCATCGTTTATAATTATATATTGTAATTGCTGACCAGTAAGGAAAAGTTATACTTATATCACCACAATATCAGACATGTTGTTTTTTGAGTATGGAATATATAGGACCAAAAAAAACTTTTGAATCCACCGGCAAAAATCCTTTACATGCTGTCTATATGCGGTATGTGATTCAAGTTGTGTGGTTTAAAAGAGGGTCGTGACAATCATGAAATGAAACGGTACCCAAAATCAATGCCCTTAATTATTGATATCAAATTATCGGTTTAAAAACTAATTAAGCTTTTCCTTCTTATTTCCGTTCTCTTCCCCTCTCAGACTATGTTATTTTCATTTTATTTATTCATTTTTTGTTCTCTAATTCTCTTTATTTCATTACAGAGTTGTACCACCAAAGAAGAGAGAAATAGAAGTACAAAGAAAGGAAAATACGAGCTATGTCTTGGTGAACAAATTCTCTTATCTCATCTTCTAGCAATTTTCAATAATGTACTTCCTACATCCCTCATTTATATCATCATCCCTGATCCATCTGTATTTTAGTTTTTTTTTATATTTATAGTTTTGACATTAACGTTGTTTCCTCTTTTCTTGGTTGCTTCTATTTAGTCACTTGAACCATGTGGATTTGGCTTAGTTCACCAAAACTTTACGGGAATCAGAAGATGGTTTAATGATGATAACTCATTTTCCCCTTAGGTATGGGTGAAACTTTTGCTTTAATATGCTATGACTTTCATGATTGTGTGTGGTTTCATAATATAATGGAGCATTTCGTTGTCTTCCGTTATTTTCTTTTTGCATTTGATATATGTGTACGTGGGGAAAATGCATAATAGTCGTGTAATTGTATTTTGAATCAGTTGTTGGTGAAGAAAAAATGATGATATTTGTCTAAAAACTTGGCACTATTACTTTTTGCCGCACATAGTAGATCTGTCACATGGAATGGAAAAGTAAAGGTTAATTACTAGATGAGGTTTCTTGCTTAAAGTCTATCAAGGTGATCAGTACATAGAGTTTGATTTGCTATATTGTATGATGAGGTATATCAATGTACCATTGAAGGATCTATTATTCTTTTTAATTCTCTCCTCTTTCAACAATAATGGATGTGTACTTGATCAAAATGTTTGAAGAAAGAAAACTTATATTTTTATTTGCATTATACTTATAGGAGCATTTGCTAATGATATTTGTGGAAGGTGATGAACCTGATTCCTATATCATCAAAATTATAAATTGTTTAACTGGTTGCTTTAATTTTATTCCTTCTAGATTCTACCAAATTTGTGTTCTCTCTAACAAAAGTGGTGAATGCTTATTCTCTTGGCGTATGGCGTAGAGTAGCTATGAAAAAGCTTAATAAATATTTTGTTATTAAGAGACATTTAATAAATAATATGGCATGATATCGCCGATAAATAAAAATATATTAAGATGCATGAATCTACAAAGTATTCAAGGTGGGTCTTCAAATTGATTGTTTGTTTGGAAAATTAGATCATTCCATGGTAACAATTGAACTAGCAATTCTTTTAAAAATTTTAACTTACAGTTTCTATTTGTTATCAGCAAGAATCATTTCATGGTAACTATTGAACTAGCAATTCTTTCAAAAAACGATTCTGGCTAATCTTTCATCCGGTGAGTTAGTATTATGTGATTTATATTAGTAGCACCTCAATTCAATAAAGAATTCAAATTACTAGCATACTTTCATCACGAAAACTTTTCAACTATAGAATTCCCAACATTAAAAATCAAGATCATGTTTTGGCGGTCTAAACCGTTTCCAAGTCGAAGGAGCAGGTTCCTTAGGCTATCTATTAGGTTTTATGCTAATAAGTAATAACTAATGAGTAGTTCCTTCAAAAATCTCTCATTCATTAATAGCTGATACGGTTTCGATTCAGCATTAGTTCTTTCCATAATTATATTGTTGAGTAACACAATAACAAATTTTAAAATCTCAATATTTTTATTAGTAAAAGACTTCATTGATTTTTAAATTTATATATTGGAATTTATTAAAACTCTCACTCTAATCAAATTGCTAATATGATTTTACAAAGATTAACTTGATAGTAAAAAATACTTAAAATATAATGTCGAAATGATTTCCAATAATAAAACACATGTTCTCACAACAAATTAATTCTCCAATAACATACTCCACTGTACAAAAATTCCATTAGTTTATAAAAAACGTACTCCATTATAATTCAAATTAATTGGGAAAATACCATACTCTATTTTACAAAACAACTTTCATGTAGTCAAAGTAGCCGTAAAGATAAATCTAAAAGTCAGAAATTTTTTACTTCTGTTTTTATCTTAGCCTCACAATCTCTTCTGATGAACCTAACGATATACCACCCCTTCTTGTGTTAATACATATATATATATATATATATATATATATATATATATATATATATATATATATATATATATATATATATATATATATATATATATATATATTATAATTCATAATAGGTTTATTCATCGTTATGTACAAATAATTTTTACGTCGGATAACACACTAAAATATCAAACTGACTATTTTTTCTATTAAAAAAACTAAAAAATTTAAGTTACAATGAGATGTATACCCGTGCTGGCACGGGTGATACATACTAGTATATATATATATATATATATAATTGTCTAAATACAATAGTTGAAGTAGCTACCTTACGATTGTCTAAACACATGAATATCGACGTCTTCTTTTGCAGACGTGAATTATACTAGTAAAGGCTAAAGACGAAATTTAATAATAATAGTGAGGATAAAAAGGGTGTCATACACTAAAAGTTATATGCTCAAATGTCACTTGAAGTATGCAGTATTTCAAAAAACGCTATAAACTATCTCGAAAATGCTAACTGCTACTACTTGTCAAACACGTTTAATTTTCTTCAACCACTATCTGCTAGTCAAATCCGCTAGTCAAATCCATTATAAATTAGTGAATATGACTTGTCAAATGTAACCTTACAAAAAAGAGACTGGTTTTGTAGCGAGAAGAAAATACCCGCTCTTCATTTTCTCAAAGCCAAAACCTTTTCCACTACCACCAACCACCATCCACCATGAGAACATGTGTCCAAAGCAGAGATTCCGGTCGAACCTTCCCACCACCGTCATTACCGACCCAATCACCACTACTGTTAGGCATCACCACTGTTTACAAATGTTTTAAATCCGCTGTCAGTTGTTTTTTTCTAGTTTCATTTCAAGATTTGTTCTTTCAACGTTTTTATGATCGGTTCATTTCAAGATTCATTTTTCTTTTCAACTCTCATACTCAATCAGGTCTATCTCTATTCCTTAATCAAGCAGCAACTAACAACCAACAGTGGTAGAGGGTTGGAAAAGATAAATGTTGGAGAAGATAAAGTTGTATTCTCTCTGTCAAACCAATTTTGGCTTTTCTGAATTTTTAATAAATTTAAATCGGAATGCGATCCTCTCTCGTTACTGGATGGTAAAGACAAATTGAATTAAATAATAATATTTAATTCATTGTGTCACTCTTTTCGCACTCAAAACCCTCCCAGAATCGGAGAGGATATGAACCCGTTTAAATCACAACCCTTAAATCTCATTTAGGCCAAGTGTCACATTTTTAGGAATAAAAATAGAGATGTTCATTTCCTCTCCAAATGAAGAGGATCCAACCCACCCATGACCAAGTTATGGTAAATTACAGAGACACTACAAAAAGTCCTCGTCAATGAGAGAAACTTTATCATTGACCAAGAAAGCTACACATTTGTAGCTGCTGATTTCGTGGAGGCCATTTTCTTGTCTATCCATTAGGACTTAAATACATAGGGAGAGTCCAACCCAAAAGATTCGTCTATTAGGTGGGTGAGCCTCATGACTTAATTATCGCACTGAGCCTTCTTATCTACTCAATGTGAGACTCCTAATATTTGCACCCCCCTTAAGAGTCATCATCCACGACAACTTTCATTCTATCAGTAACCCGATGGTAGCCCCCTTTTTTTGCAGCTTCACACACCTATCAATATTTTGTGGTATCTTAATCCATCCTATAGCTAACCCTTTCCATAGCCAAACTCTCAATGAAAGCCCAGTGTTTGAGAGAGTGTCCAAAAGAGAGTGTTGGTAGCATTTATCTTTTCTTAAATAAAAAAACCAATTTGAAGACGTCTATAACAATACACGGTGGTTTGAAAATAAAAGAATTGAGCTTAAGTTGTGCAATGTATAACGTATAGCATTACTCTTAGGCTTTTTTTTTTTTGTTGGTAAAAAAGCAGTCAATAACGGATAAATTGGCGGATGAGCAAATAACGGATGAGTTAGCGGATAGCGGATGATGGGTAAGCTAGCTGATAACGAAGGATTTGTTTGGTAAAAATAAAAGAACATGTTTAATTCTTGATTAAATTTATTTAATCAATATAAAATACGAAAGAACATTTATTAATATTTAGAAGTTAATTAAAATTTATATTTCATTATTCTAATATTTTTAGTTACCAATTTCTAAAAATAATTTAAGCTTTATTAGGATGCAATTGATTCATACTATACAGATGACATTTGAATTTGTTTAATTTGATTTAACTATACGGTTAATGCAAATGATTATATGCGTAATTTATTTCTTTTGATTTGTTTGACACTAATTTTTTATTATTTATAATTGTCATGTTTCTGGACTTTAGATTTGCTCATAAAAATATTAAAGAGGTGTTCTTTGTCTTGAATGGTGAACCCATTTTGTTCTTCAACTTTTGTGTAGTTTATTCTTGATTTTTAGTAGTTTTTCTTTAATTTTTTGTCGATAATTTGCTTTCATGATCATCCCTACTTTTCTCTCAAAGTTGGGTATCACAATTTCATTTTAGTATGATTTTCTTCACAATATATGTACAAAGTTCATTTCTTAATTTCCATTATGTGATAAGTAATACTTTGGAAGTGTCGAGTGATCTATTGACCTAGCAATTAGAGGTCCTCCTAAGTTTCTTATGAGAGTCCTCCCCAACATTGTTAATTCGTCATCACTGTATATTGAAGTGTCTTAGAACTTAGATTCAAATTAGTGTAAATCTACAATTCCTCTTTTGGAGGAACTTTGCTACTTGCAAGTAAGGGTGACAAATTAACCGGTTCAACGGTTAAAGCACATCCATATCCGGTTAAATAAATCTAGATTAAGTTACTTTTATAACCAATTATTTTAATTTGTCCAATAATTTGGATATGGTTTTTAATCCAGATATTTATTGGACGTCCATTATATCAAAAAGTATCAGTTTAAACATTTAGTTATTTATTATTTGTACAAATTAGTCTTCAATTAAATTAAATAAACCACAATACTGAAATAAAACTTGCCTAAAAAACCAAATTCTAATTATTATGCCAAGACATGGAAGTGGGAATACGTATCACAATACTTTTTCTTTTCAGGGAATATAGCTATCTGAGTTTAGAGGTTTTTAGGGATTTTACGATTTCTTGCATTTTTTGTTCATTTTAACATCTATGCTGTTTATTTTGGCCATCAATCATTATCTAATTTTAGCCATGTTAGGTAGAAATTTAGGTATGATATATTGTCAATTTTGCTCACAAAGAAATCGTTAACTTAAAACTATTGGGGTAGTTGTTTCTAGATTGCTAAATTTGATACATGCTTCATGATGGTTTCTTAGTTGAAAGCTGCAAATTTTGCTCACATAAATTTCTTCTAAATAATACTTATTGTTTTAGTAAGCTACTAATGGCTTTTTTACTTTGTGGGTGTGGGGAAGTAAAGGTATTTGTTGGGTTCTAGGATTCGGAAGAAGTTTTATTTTGATTTCATATTTTATTGTGTCTGATTCACTTTTTTATTTCTGCAAATTTTTGGAAAGATACCCAAAGTTATTATTCTAGAAGAGACAATCCCGCTGGGAACGTTATCAACACACCCATTTTGTCCTTTCCCTTTTTCTAGCTGGTGGTTCATTCTAAGATTTCAACTTTCCCCTGCCTTGAGTATATTTAATGTCTTTGTTTCGTTTTTTTATTTTTATGTTTCAGTGTTACAGATCTGTTGATGATTGTTATATGGATCTCATTTGCAAGTCACCGAAACAAAATGAATCTAATTTGCATAATCAGAGGTTCTGCTACCAACATTCTGAAATTATACATACCAATTTTAACTGCTTAGTTGTTGCTGAATTGTAAGTTTTAGACTGTTCAAGTCCAATATGATATAAGACAGTGATGTTGTGAAGAAAAACTCTCCCGTCTCAAATATAAGCTATATGTGATGAGAGCAAGTTGCTTTACATTTTGTCAAATAGTTAAGCAACCAAATTGATTTTCTTTTTCTTTTATTTTCTTACATAGATAGGAAGAGGAAGAATTCTAAGCGAAGGCAATAGAATTGCTATTTTGGGATATGGTTGTATGGTTCAATATTGCCAACAAACCTGCATAAATGCTTAAAACACTAGAAATTTATGTGATAGTTCTTTGATGCAAGGTTTTGCAAAAAACCTTTGATATCTGGGTCCCATTAAACTACTACCTAAACAACATGAATTTCTTATCTGTTGACTTTTCAATCTCTTATTTTTTTTCTTTCCCTTAGGAGTCCTAAACCTCTTCATTTCTAGCACATAAAAGAACTAACTAACACTATTGTGTATTTTAATTTTATTTATACATTCAAAAAGAACAAATTTCATGGTTTCAAGTTGGTTATTTTCTTTTCAATATTGAATTATGTTGTTGATGGCAGGAAGGAAGAACATATGGTGCAAGAGAGCAATTAGTATTATGCAGAAAATTTCAGCAGTTCCGATATGTCGGGGGCACTCCTCGATATTGTAGCTACTAATGTAAGACCCTACTCTTTTGATTAATCCTTCTTTATTTGCTGTAATAGTTTGAATTATACTTCCTGATCATGTATATTTTGTTCTATTCCCTGGATAGTATATGCGTGTGACAAATAGATGGGTATTTATTATTGGTATTCAATTGTTTTGATAATTGATATGTTTCGGGTTATATATACTAGGAATATTGAGTAGTAATTGATTTCTAGGATGTGTGTATCCTGAGAAGGTTATGTCCTGAGTGTAGATTAACGTATTATGATCTTGATTAGATAGAACAGACCTCAAGTTTGTTAAACAATTGTGTGCATATTTTGATGCTATGCTGTTGAATACTGAATGATGAATTGGCAGTAGTAATAAAAGAATCCAAATTTATTTTGTAATACTTATTGTTGAACGAATTAAAGTCCTTTTTTATTCTGTGAATATGTTGAAAATTAAGGTATGCATCTATTTGTTTTTTATTGTTTTATGGTTGGCTTCTCATTTTTATTGTGTCTTTATCATCTTCTAAAGTTAATTGTTTTCCTTGCTATTCCAGATTTCAATTTATTGAGATGACTACAATTAATGTCTCTATGCTACTTAGCTTTGGAGAAGCAATAGGCAAAAGCATGAGGTCCCCAGAAAAGTTATTAGTACTCTTGGAAATGTATGAAATAATACAAGAGCTGTCTTTGGTATAATTGTATACAGGAAAGCAGAGGCATGTGAAAGGGTCGAGATTTCATTGGAGGAAAGGTGTTGGCACTTTTTCACTAGCTTCTTCATTGAAGGATAGAGATTTAGAATAGAAAGGGAAACATGTTGAAGTAGAGTAGAAGAGAATAATGGGAACTCTCTAATTTTTAACTTTGTAATGCACTTTTTCACAATACAATTTACTTCAGATTTTGATTATGTTTAGCATATTTTCACTGATCATCATTAATCAAGAGAGGGAATTTTATGTTGAAGTTTTGCTCATTCGCATCCTTCAGTGCAAGATTGTTCCAAAGCTGTCAATATAATTGTGTTGAAAGTGGCCACTTGCAAATTGTTCCAGCCTCTTCAATAAGTTTTTCTTAATATATGCATATTTTCTTTTTTTCTTTTCATGTTGTCAATGATGTTTAATATGTTTAGATTTTAGGTTAGCATCAAAGTTAGTATTCTACATTTGTTGAATATTAACTTAATTTGTTGAATGATATTGAGTGATATTTATGCTTTCTTTCATTTTATGCATAAGCTCCGAGATACGGGGCCCATTGTCATAAGCCTCCCTGAGACATGGGGTCAACTCAAGACTCGAGTTCGATTCTCGCAGATGAGCAAGCTATATACACTTACAAAAAAAAAAAGCGATCATGAGTGTTTATAAAGAGGTTTCCTAATAAATGCGTAAAAAGTTTGTAATCATTTACACAAAGAAATTTAGCAAAACCCGTGCTATAATGTGTAGATACTTGGGTATCTTTGTGATTACTTTTCAACTCATTATGTTATATCCCTATAATGACGATCATTACATAATTCAAAGTCCTCAATTTGATTAGACAATGGCTTTTGTTTTTTTACTCATATGTACAAATTATATTTTAGTCCTCAATTACAGTTTGGTGAAAAATATAGTAATTTAGTCACTGAGACGCGTAAAATGAGATGTCAAAGAGTATGTTTTGATGTACTTTAGAGTTCACAAGAAATTTAATCAGACAAATACCCAAACTTTGTTCATCGATGACCAGGTTTGGTGGAAAAAATAATTTTGTGAAAAATTACGTAAAATGCAATACTATGAATACGTCGTGCACACATGCTATGAAATACAATGTTTTATCCATAAATTACCAATCATCTAAGAATACTATAAATTACCAATCATATTAAATGTTTATTTGTAAAACTTACATATTTTGCAAATATACCTCTCTCTAAGCATATGACTAAACCGGTCATAATAATTAATAAGTCGAAATTTTAGATGCGATAACAAAACCAATTACAAAGGCATAGAGAGGACAATCAACATGACTAACATTATTTTATAAACAAAAAATGCATTCACTAACTAAATAATCCCGTGCATAGCACGAGTAGTTCCTTTATAGATTTTAATCTATTGGCATTGAAATTTATCAATAACTATTTCTAATCAAATAGTTAATGTGATTTTACAATGGTTATCCTGGTAAAAAAAATTGTATTTCCTATTTGCTATCAAAAATAAGACAAATGTAGTAAACAAAAATTAATTCTCCAATAACCAACTCAATTTTACAAAAATTATAGTAAGTCAACGGTTGAAAGCACTTCTTATGTCGCTTTGATCGGATCCCACTAACAATAATTATAGGTGTCAAGTATTTTATTTCATTTATTAACTTATATCCACCATTCTTTCTCGATAAAAGAGTGAGTTGGACATGTCGGAACGCTCAGTTATATATATATATATATATATATATATATATATATATACCTATATGTTATAACTTATAATACATAACAGAGTTCTAATGAGAAATGTACGAGAGTCACACTTTTTTAATCATATAAACGACAAAAACCAAAACCGACTATTTTTCCTAAATGACTAAATTGGAAACTATTAATTACGATGACATGTATATAATGCATATACAAGTAATACATACTAGTGTATATATATATATATATATATATATATATATATATATATATATATATATATATATATATATATATATATATATATATATATATATATATATATAAATATAACTACATACATACCTTCACTTACGCACTACAATATAATAATCGATATATAACGATGGTAAACTCCTAAAAAGATAGAACATAAATTTAATTTAATTTTTTTTAAAAAAAATGGATAGATAAGGAAAAAATTGAGACGCTAGATTTAGAATAGAAAAATTATTTAAGAAATTGTTTAGTTTATTTTAATAAGATAGAGAAAGAATTTAAGAAAAACGAGTGTAAAATGACAAGAATAGGGAAACACGATACGGTTCAAACGCTACTTCAAGTAGCGTTTGAAAAAACACTAAACCTACGCTACACAAAACATATTAAACGCTACGCTTACCAAACAAGTCTATTCGTCGATTGCTAGTCAAATCCCCAATCCACTATCTAATGAGACTTGCCAAATAAAGCTTTACTATATACTTTATGACAAAAGTATACAACTCACCGAGCAGAAGTCTCCCAATGATTAAAGTAGATTGGACTAATAAAATGTATGCCCAAAAATTCTAACATTGATTAAAGCAAATAGGAGAATTACATTATTTTTCTTTTAAAAAGCAAGGCATATTTTCTACATGGACATTGATACTCAATAAAACTGAGGGGTATGTATTGTATAATTCTTTAAGAAAAAATAGCAAAGTGTGTTCTCTTATCTTTTAGAAAATAAATGATAAATAAGAAAAAGTTAATGGTAACATTTTATGATGATAACGGAAAAGAAAATGAAATATGCCACAAATATAAGGAATACCTATTCCAAATAATAAATGTACTCAAACCATACAAGAGAGAAAATATATAAGATTTGATTTAGTTTTTGCACAAGTATAGAAACATAGTTTTGTGAGATAGAATAGACAATTTTGTAGCACCAATCAATGGTATACATATAATTGTCGTTAATAAATTAGGCATTTTATCCACGACATCTATTTTTTGGATCGCATCATGTTTGGGCTTTAGTGGTGGTGGTGGCGCTTTGATTTTTCCTTTCGTGACGATGTCTGCTCTCTATACTTTTTCGTAAGCCTTCATATCCAAGATGACCCGGCCGGGTCGCATGGTTGATCATAGTCATACTAAGAAGAAGAAAGCAAAATAACCACACCTTCATGTTGGAGTCAAAATTTTCTTTGATAATATGTTCTTCTTTGAGTCAATATGCAATTCAAAGTTACACACCATGTAAATTTATAGTTTGATTAATTTTTAGTTTACATTGCTGTTACAACAAATAGATTTATTTTTGGCGATACTTTTTTTTAGAAGAATTTTTTGTTGTTGTTCTTATCATTTTCGAAATTAATAGCTAAATATATCATTATTACTATTTTAGAAGGTTTTTGAATCTATCAATTTTAGTTTAGATAAGAATTATTATTTTAGAATGATCTTATCATCAAATCGTTGGTGAACCCAAATTCACATATCAGGAAACTTAGGTATGTAGTGTTTCAAAAAACGCTATAAACTATCTCAAAATGCTAATCATGAGTGTTTGCCAAACATGTTTAATTTTTTTAACCGCTATATCTGCTAACCAAATCTGCTTGTGAAATCGACTATAAGTTAGTGGATATTACTTGCCAACTAGAACCTTACAAAGAAAGAGTTATCTATTAAAAACCTCAAAAGACCAGACTGGTTTTGTAGGGAGAAGAGAATACCCACTCTTCATCTTCTCAGAGCCAAAACCTTTTCCCCGACCGCCAACCACCATCCACCATGAGAACATGTGTCCAGAGCAGAGATTCCGGTCGTACCTTCCCACCGCCGTCATTACCAGCCCAGTCACCACTGCTGTTAGGCATCACCACTGTCGCGAAGCAAACCACCATCGTTGCCGTCCCTGTACAGCATAAGCAGCAAGAAGAACTCATCAATCATTGTTTATTCATAACTCACTATTTTTTTTCCAACCAACACAATGTTGACAATTGTTTTAAAACCGCTGTCAATTGTTTTATTCTAGTTTCATTTCAAGATTTGTCCTTTAAACGTTTTTAACATCTGTTAATTTCAAGATTTGTTTTTCTTTTCAATTCCTCGGACAAGTGATGCCTTCACTTCCTCGGACAAGATAGGCCTCATCATGATCACCTTCCCAGTGTCACTCTTGATTTGAAGACCGGCCTATTGATATTCTTCTCAATTCTTTGGCCAGTATATCTTCCTCCTCGTTATCCGAGCTATTGGGTTCTGTTGGAATTTTAAATGTATTGTGTGTGAATTGAAAAATTCTAACATTGCTTGGAATAGACACTATGTGAGTGTTTATAAGTGGAAACTTCACCCAATTTTGTGGATGGATGATAACACACACAAAGTGACCACCATACGCACGCCGCCATCCGCCCGGCTTGGCTTGGGATGTATTATTTTTATACGGAAATAATTTTTTGAAAGAGGAAAAATAATTTTTTGTTGACCGGTTTGACCAAGTCAAGGTCAAAACCATAACCGATTTTTCCATTAAAATCGTGAACGGTTTTTATATTAAATTTCCAACGGTTTTATTTGCTAGATGGAGCCGTTGGTTCTTCTTCACTCTTCCAATGGATCTCTATTTTTCTCCTATATAAGGAGTGTTTCCCCACACTTGTTCTTTGCACCAAAACTTTGCGAATCAAGAGTTTTCTTCATAAGTTTTCTCTATTCTCCCTTGTAATATTCTCTTCTTTTGAAAGCTTGAGATATTTTCCAAGCTAAGAGTGGTTTTCATAACTATATAGAGTGGTTTCCATAAACCATTTTGAGGGTGTATTTCTAGAGCGAATTTCTAGAGCGAATTTCTCACAATGCAGTGAAAATTCGTAATAGTGTAATCACTGGGCTGTTTTATCATGGGGACGTCGTGGTTGATAGCCTACTTGCACCTTTGAGTAGTGCCACGAAACGTCTTAAAGAGAGCGACCTAGTCCGCGACTCATCCCAGTAATATCTTCGATTTATTTCTAAAACTTAAACACTGTTATTTGGGGAAAGTTTTGGCTAAGGAAAGACTTGGTATTAGAGTGTCCATTGTGACTCGTCTCTCTTTCTTGGGAACCTACTCGGTTTAACAAGTTCATATCGGGCGTCCAAGTCGGCTAAATTTACCTCGAAAATGAAATCTGCCGGCTTTGCTAGTCCTGCTTCTTTGTAGCAGGATTGAGCTACCTGCCTATTGGTGTTCAATGTTAAGACTTCACCGTCGTCAGAATAGAACTTCATCTTCAAGTGGACCGTGGAGGTGACGACTTCTAGATGTCGGACCATCCTTCTCCCTATGAGGCAATTGCACACCATTGAGCGTGGATCGGGTTTCCAGGAAGAATATGTTGACCGACCGACACAAGGGACTTTCCCCGAAACTTACTCACAGTTGAATGCCTCCAATGGGTATCGTCGGTTTTCCGCCTAAGCCGAGGAGGTTTCCACCTCGATGGGGTTCAAAGTCTCTTTTCGATATCCCTAAGGCATTGAATGATTTGCGGGATATAATATCGTCCGAGCTTCCCGGGTTCACGAGAATCTTGTGGATCAGCTGATTGGATAAGGTAGCCCGAACTATGATGGGGAGGAGAATGTTGGGTTTTCCCGAGGTGAACTCTTCGTCGCCAAAGATCAGGGGAGGCCTGTCATCACGGACCCTCGCCTTGTTTTGAGCCGAGCTCGAGCTAGTGTAATTTGACATCATCCACCGAGTTGGATGGAGCAGTAGGTAAGAGCGTTGAGCTCCCACTGGGTTGCCAATGAACTATACACTGCAGATCTTGGTTGAGCGAAGGACCGAGATACTCGCCAAGCTGAGAAGCTAGCTTGCTCCAAGTATTTACTGAGATGATTGATGAATGAGAGTGGGATGAGGTCCGAGATGCACCAGCTCGCGTTGGCGAGGGGGGTGGTACCTGCGCACACTCCGATGCCGAAGTCAACATATGGATTAGGTGTTTATGAGGTAATAAATGTGCACCTATTGCATTGAATGAGGCGCGTATTTATAAGCTAGTGTGCCAGGAATCCTATCCGTTGGATGTAGGGTTTTGAGCTCAGTCGTCTGTCGACCGATGGATGAGGGCTTTCGTTTGGCCCATTGATCTATGCGGCCTATTTAGACAGCCTTATTAAGAGCTTTGCTTGATCCGGAACACCACCCAATTACAATAATCCCCCAAATAACAATTACTCCCTCCGGACCTATTTATAAGCAAAAAGTCACTCTTTAGGTTCATTGGAAAACTAATGTATTTGGACTACATTATAGTCTAAATACATTAGTTTTCTAATGAACATAAAAAGTGTTTTTTTGCTTATAAATAGGTCTAGAGGGAGTACTCCTCAAGTACACTAATAATGATAAGCTGCTTCTCATTGGTTAGCGTTTTGGTGAATGAAAGAAAGGAGGACAAAAAAGTAGGCATGTGACTCATTAATTGTAGCTTTTAATCTCAGCCATCAATTTGAATCTAATGGCTAATAATGGACTACTCTCTCACTCGTACATATCAAAGACAATACATCCTGTTGAGTCTCCACATCAGCTTTGCCATGTCATTCCCGCCAAAAACTCCAGCCACTCACTAGCTACCATGTGTGCCACATAAGCTCCATGTTGGATTTGGCTTCCTTCCCATGTGATATCCTGCCACTCCCATGTGAAGATGGCAGGTGAAAAGACAGGTACCTTCACCAGTTGCTCCCTTCCCCAATCTCCACCGCCGCTTCCTAACTTCTCAAGAGAAAGAAAATGATTTTCAACTCTCACTCTCTCTCGCTCTCATCTCTCACGCCCGGCTCTCTCTCCATGTATTCTCTAATCTCTCACTCTCTCATCTCTCTCATCGCTCTCGATTCTTCTCTTCCACTCGACCATCACCAAAAAAATGGAGATTCTCGTACGTCATCATGCCGCCGCCGCCAAGCGCCGCCTCGGATGTGGAACCTTTCGCTTCAACCACCGCAGCGACCGCCAAATGTCGATGAGGGTTTGTACCCTTTGGATCGGTGATTTCCAATATTGGATGGACGAGAACTACCTCTGCATCGCTTCGCTCATACCGGCAGGTATGACCTCTCTCTCTTTCTTATTTGTATCATTAGATGATTTGAATTGGAATTTATATTTGGATCGGTTGATTGTTGATCCGAGCTTTGAAGGATCGGGAGTTATTTTGTTCTCGTTAGTGAAGTTAGGTTTTTATTTTTGGTTCTGTAGGTGACCTCTGTGAAAGTGATTAGGAACTTTATTTTTTTTTTTTTTTGGTTTTGAATGTTGCAGAGCAAAAACGCAGACAAGAAGGACCCTCTTCCAAGCTTCAACCGATTCTCCAATGTGTTCCAATATTTCATTTTCTTCTTTTGAATAATGGAGCAACTTATGATTTCGTTTTCGCTTTTTTAGCTTTTTTACTGACTTTCAAGGAAAGGGAAAAGCATTGAGAGAAGAAGGAGCAACTTCTTTATTCCCCTTTGTGTAAGCCCCAAAAATGGTATGATTTATCAAATTTTTCTCTTGGGATTTCTAAAGTTTAATTTGTGACTTATGAGGTTCATTTCATGCTCAAAATTTTATCTTTGTAGCCTTTGAAATTTATTTAAGTTTGCTAATGAGCTATTTAGAATCTTAGATACCACCCCATTATCAATTTGCATCTTGGGTTTTTATTGTTAGAATTTTGAGGATGATTTCATGCTCAAAATTCAATCTTTGATAGGAGGTTGAGGATCCTCATCCACCATTCTTGCCAAGATTTTGAGGCTTCTTGGATAAAAGATGATCTCAGAGTGACTCACTTAGTGGCGAGCGTAGACATCACATTGGGTAAGTGTTTCACTCTCCTAATATTTTCTTTTGGGAGCATCTTCAATCAAACTTTCTTCCTTTCTAGCAAATAGATATGGTTCACTTTGTGTTCATGAACCTTCTCCGGCAATGTACCTTACTTTCACTCTCTCAACTCCTTAATTTTGTTGTCTTTTTGAAGCTTTATTCATTGATTCTATGTGTGTGTGTGTGTGCTTCCACGGTTCAATTTTGAAGGAAGATATGACCTTGTGAGATTTGTGAAGACAATACAAAGGCAGTCTCTATGCTCATCTTCGTATGGGACCTTATGTCCTGTGCGAGAATGGAATTTTGGGTACCTTACTCTTCCTACTCTCATTTACTCATACACAATTATAGCTTCTTTTTTTTTTTTAAGAATATTTAATACTCTTATTATCCTTAAATTAGCTGTTTAATTTGGTCTTTTGCTTGTCATGTGTAGAGGTTTCTGTTTGGTTGAAGTATGTTCCGTGCATAAGTTTTAGAATGCAGACAATGAACCTTTCAAGGTCTCTTTTACTTTTTTTAGATTATTATTATTATTATTGGCTTTATACTGAATGATTAATTAAAAGGACTTTTGTTGAAATTACTTCAATTTTTTTATTTTTTTTAATGAATGGTGTTGCAGAGGGCAATGAAAGGGTTCACCGAGAAGATTGTAGGAATGATGAAGAGTGAACGTCTCTATGAATCACGTGGTGGCCCTATCATCCTCTCTCGTATAATCTTTATTGTTAATAATAATTGTTTACTTGCTATTTGTGTATTTGAGAACTACCAATTTTCTTCAAGTGTTTTAGAAAAGGTACTCATGGTTCATTCTAGATCTAGCTTTGTAGCTACAATAGTAATAATACATGTACAATATGTTTGATTGAGAATGAGTATGGGGCACAAAGTAAATTACTTGGTTTGAACTTAATTTCAGCCCAAAGGTCTCAAATTTTCATTAATCATGATAATTTTGGAATTATTTCTCACTTTGCTTCTTTCAATTTGTTTTGGAAATTATTTCCTTTTGCGAGTTTCTTTGGCCTTGCTTTGCTTGAGGCAACGTAACACACATCAAGCAAGTTCCTCAATTGTCATTGAAGCCCTTGGTAAATTTTTGTGATCCCGGTGATTATGCTAGCTTTTTAATAGTTCGGTTTGCCACAACAAAGATTCTATATCTCAAAAGTCATATAATTTGAAATTGTTGAACGTTCAAGAAGAAGAGCCCCAACCATGATTTTTCAGGTCATTCAGGTAGAAAGGCTTCCCTCTTGCATCTGATTAGTAAATGTGACATGTATTCATTACAAAGTTTAAGAACACAAATTACTTAATTGCTTTTCCTTTTCTAGGTTCTAGGTTTTCTAATTTGAGCTTTTTATTCCAATTAGGGATTTGTGTAGTTTAGGTTGGTATTATCTAGAATTGTTGTTCTTTTGATTTCTATAATAGCTTGGTTTGTTGAAAATTTGCACAAGTTTGTTTTATGTTTTGATTTTTGTTTTCATTGTGATGATTTGCTAATGATGATGTGCTGCAATTAAGGATTATCCATTTTTGTGTGCAGTTTTTTTTAGCAAGAAATATATGTGTGTTAGCTTGAATGGCATTGAGAGGTGGGAGCAAATAAGAACATGTTGCATTTTTACAAGTTGTAGTGATATGGTTTTGGGAATGGGAAGGAGGTTGTAGCGATCAAAAGCGGCGTCGCCAAACACCTTCTCACGCTATAACTAGATTTGTTCAACTTGACCTGTTTTTAAGCATCGACCTATTTATATTCTTGGTGAAAGCTATCTTTGGAAAATACGTTCTCGCTATTGGCTATTACATATTGCGAGAAAAATGAACAAATTTTAAGGATTCGAGAAAGTGAATTTGGGTGGTGTGGCAATTGGTGACGGGTTAATGAGACCTATAACTCAAGTGGTTACTCATTTGAAAATGCTTATTATTTCTGGTTTTATCAATGAGAGGCAAAAGAATGAGATAGATAAAGCTCAATTAGAAGTCATTAGGTTAGTCCTCATAGGGAATTGGAGGCAACTAATGCAAGAAGCCATGTCTTGAACATGTTTTGCAAAACATGACAGTTTGGCTACTTTGTATGATTATGCACGTAAAATTCCTTATGAAGATGATTTTTTTGACTCACTTATGAAGATGATTTAGTTGCTCGCTTTTTGAATATTCTTTGAGGTGAAGAAGGCTTTAGGTGTGAAAGTGAATGAATCATTTGTTTATGAGATATGCGTTGATATTGTTGGAGCTGCATTGTTCTTTGTTAGCTTATTGTAGATTCTTCATTTTCTCTTATTGCTACTTCATCTTTTTTTTGTCATGATTTCCTTATTTAATTTACACTCGATTTACAAGTTCTAAGAAAACAAGGTACATGGATGTGCTTTGAAGGCTAAAACTCCCATTGGTTTTTTCATTTGTCTTTTGCTCTTTAAAGGTAATTTCTTTAACTATCTTCTTTCTTTCGATAAGAATTATGTTCTTCTCGCTTTTCTATTATAATTTGCTTCGTGTTCTTTACGATATTATTATCCGTGATTTTGGTGAGTATTACCCGTATTTACGTTTGCAAATCAATTTGGACTTCACATGCTTGAAACCACATTGGTTGCACTTCAAGACATCACCCTTGAAAAGATCTTTGATGACAATGGGAAGAAAAACCTATGCTCTGAGTTCCCGGATAATGCAAGCGGGTATAATGCTATTGACAAGGTGAAGAAAAATCAATTTTGTTAAAAATTGACATTAATCTATTAATTATAAATAAGTAGAATTTATTTGATTGGAATGTTAACAGGATGATGGAAGTTATGTTGGTGCAGGGTTTCATGTGTCTTCAAGGTGGTATATGTTTGTCCAACATGGGGAGGCAAGATGCGTATGAGAGAGAGCGTTAGCATGGAAAGTAATAAACGAAGAAGAATCACTCATTGCATTTGTTTTATGTATGTTTATCAATTGGTCTTTTGTCCGATAGATTGATTAGAGTATAGTAGAATGTACTAAAGTAGAGAGCAATATTAATTAACTTTCTTTCCACCTTAACTTTGGAGAATCACTAAAATGCTATAAAACTATTGCCCCTTTTCTTTTTGGTTACTATATTTCTCCTTCATGCTTCTTGCATAGTTATGTCGTGCATATCACTTTATTCTTTTCCTCCTCTTTGATATCTTCTTTATAATTTATAAACGAATACATGTTTGTGGCTTTTGTTTTTTTTGTTATGCAATTAACCTGTCAAATATAACAAGAATTGCAGATTACACAAATTCAAGACAATAATGATTGCAAAATTGAATTAGATTAGATATAGGAATCAACACAATTGATTAATTGTTCATGTAGTTCGGCTTGAATCAAGCCTACATTTGTAGATCATGCACAACTCGGTCCTATTTTATTCAAGAAATAATCTTTGATTACTATTGTTGATGTGGCATAAGTAACTTCATTGTGAAGTCTGTTAGAGCAATTTTCTGCATTTTATGTACGTATTCTACTGTTTTAATTTTTACATAATCTGTTGTAACCTCTATGCACTAGCAAGTGTCATCTATATATAAGCACCCAAACACTTTGAAAACCCTCCTAATCATGAAGGTGAAAGAACAACATTTGAAGAAAGAGGATATTCTGAAGTTGCAAATTAGGGGCTCACCTCTTACTATTTTTGTTGATATTGTAAGGGTTTAATGTGTAGTCTCTATCTTGGCCTCAAAACATTATTGTCATCTTTGCTCTTTCTTTTGGTTTTGTAAACTTTACACAAACATTGACACTTAAGCTTTGTATTTCATATTTCTTAAAGCATTGCTCCCACCTTCTATAGAACCTCTTTAATATAACTTAAAGCATTGTCCCCATCTTCCATAGAAATTGAAGCACTGGCCCCGTCCATCGGACGGGTCACCCCACTAGTAAATATAAATAGCTTTCTCTCTCACCCACACATTTTCTAGGCTTTTAACTTTATTTTCATTTTAGGCCTGATACATCATTAAATGTGATAGTCAGAAGATGCTGGTATCCCAGTTTCACCTTTTAGCAAAGGCCACAAGAGTGTCTTGTTTGTAAATTTTAATCTGCACAAAATTGATTACCTCCAAATTTCTTTCTTAAAGAAAGTGTGTCTCAATATAATCAGTTAATGCCTCTACCACTACCTTCAATTGAGATCCACCAAAAGGAATTCATCATCGATTTGAAATCCACCAAAAGGAATTCATTATCCTTTGAATCTCAATACTTGGGGTTTTAACAAAAATGCTCATAATGTAGGATAAAATCGCCTAGTGAACTAACTACAACATTTGGACCCTATGGCAACGCCTAAAATTGCAACGCCAAAAAAACCGTTGCCTTAGCCAACAATGGCAACAGTTTTTTGAACCCGCATTTGGTTCACTTTTTTTATAAGCAACGGTGGCAAAAACCGCTCCCATAAGATCTACAGCAACGATTTTTTATTTAAGCTTTGGACAACGGTTAGGAAATGTTGCCATAGAGAAAACTATTAAAAAATTAAAAAACACTCATCTCACAAAAACACTCAGCCCTCACGTTCTTCTCAAACACTTAACTCGCAAAAAATCAAAAACACTCAGAAACACAAAAACCCTCAAACGAAGCCCTTCACGTTCTTCTTCAGAAACACAAAATCCCTCAAACGATTACCCTTCACGTTCCTCTCCGATTACCCTCTCCAAAACCCTAAAACGAAGCCTCTCCGATTCTCTCAGCAAAATGTTCTCTCAGCAAAACGATTACCCTCTCCGATTCTCTCAGCAAAACGATTACCCTCTCCGATTCTCTCAGCAAAACGATTACCCTCTCCGATTCGCTCAGACGATTACCCTCTCCGATTTGCTCAGACGATTACCCTCTCCGATTCGCTCAGACGATTACCCTCTCCGATTACCCTCTCTGACACGCTCTGATTCGCTCAACCAGAGGTAAAGTGAAAACCCTCACGTTCTTCTCTTTTCTTCGTCGTTCCACTTCTATTCCACTTCTATTCCACTTCTTTGTCTTTTAACATTCTCTTTTCTTTGATTTTCTCTCTGTGGTGTGGTAGTGTGGTGGTGATGATGCCGTTTGCAGGGTTTTATCTTTCCGTAACAGCAATTTGATCTTTTCTCAAGTAAGTTCTTTGTTTATTTTGTATATTTTTTTGGGGGTTTGTTTCTGAAATTTTATGGTGTTTGTTGTTGTGTGTTTCATGATTGATTGGTAATGAAATTTTGTGTCTTGTTTTGATAATCAGTGTGTTTCTGAAATTTTGTGTGATCTTGTGTTGATTTGAGCTAAAATATGGATGAAATTTTGTGTTTTGTTTTGATAATATGTGTGCATGATTATGATTATGTATTTCACCTCAACATTGAAGTGTTTCTGATAGTCTAATAATAGAGACAACATTGCTTATATAAACTGATTTCTAGCTCTGCCAGTTCAAGAATGAAAAATAGTCTAATAATAGAGACAAGTTTGCTTGTATTCTTCTTCTGTCTGACATCCTTGGTTTAGTGATCAGAATTTGTTAATGGGTTTGTGACAAGGACACTTAAATTGGTTGCTACGGTCTGATGATGACATCTCTTTCCTTTGTTTTTATTATTATGATCTATCAGAAGCTTTATGGATAGACGATGAACTTAAAGTAGAGTATCTGATTTATACGGTCTTTAGGTTTTGGTTGACCACATTTCAGTTATTTGATTCGTTTAGCTGACCTGACCTGGCTAGAAAAGACTTCTGCTGTTCTTGTTGCTATTGCTGTTGTCTTGGCAGAAGTTTTTAGATCAGTGTAATTTAATGCAATTATGTTCAGTTACAAATGCTTCAACTTCCTTTGATCATCTTGGTACTGCTAGAGAATGTTCCAGATTTCCATGAAGTTTCAGCTTACTATGTATTTTTGTTTAACTATATTATATTCAACCAAGAAATTCTTCTAAAATTAATCTTGTTTGCCTACAGTTAGTTTCTATGGGAAAGAAAAACCTCCAAGCATAAAGTTGCCTATTAAAACAGATCAAGATACACTAAGAGAGGGATACAGGTAAGCCATTTTTTAAATTTGCCTTCCCTCTTAAACTTTTTCTTTTAAATTTGGATTATTGTCTTCACTCTCCATTTTAATTTTTAGTAGCCATCTGGTACAGCTCTTTGGGGTTTTCATATGATATCATGATACATTTTTATGCATTCCGTAAAACTTTCATGGTTAACTGGACCTAGCTATTAGAGTGCAATAATGAATAATGATTTGGCACTCTTATGAGTTCAACCTTTACCTAGATATATAGCTGAATGGCCTTCTATGCGATTTGCATATCTATTCAAACTATTGTTTACTTAAGACCCTTTTGGAGGAGTTTCCCTTGCAAAGTTTTTTAATTATTGGGAAAAACACTTTTCCTTTCTCTCTTGCCATGTTTTCTCTCAACTTTGTCTGTTTTTGTCTCCGAATATTTATGGTGTTAATCCAAATGTGTTGCAAGATTCATACGGTCAGAGGAAGATGATATGGATCCATCTTGGGAGCAAAGGCTAGTGAAACGCTATTATGATAAGCTTTTTAAGGAGTATCCTTTGCAAACATATTTGTTGTTTTTACTAAAAATGTAACATTGTTTAAATTAGTTGGTAGAAGGAAAGTGGACATTCCAATTATAAATTTGATTATACAACACAAATTCAGAGAGCTCTGTTTGGTAGATTTGGCATTCCATATGCCGATTTCTGTCCCTTTGCATAAAGTGTTCTATCTAATATTATTGAAATTGCTTTTTATACAAGCCAATATTCTATAGCCTAATATAGGCATTGGTGTCTGATCTCCTATCTATAAAATAGTGTGTGAGCTCAACATTCTTGACATTGAGTTATTTTTATTTCACCTTAGAGTTGAAGTAAACATGTAATCTCTTTGATAATGGCAAATTGGCAACAATGATTTAATAGATATTATCATTACATATTTGACCTGTTTATTAAAAGCTCTGGAAGTGCATTCATTTGTCTATGCTTGCAATAAGGTTAGTTGTTTAATTTCTCTATAATTGTGCAGGTGATGCAATGATAAGCGTATTTTGGACAAAGTTATACCTATGAAGTCAACAAGAGGGTTGAACCATTATGTACTGCAAGAGAAGAAACTGAGGAATCAGAGGAAGGCAACATCGACGATATATCTCAGTACATTGCTTCAAATGTAACTATTACTGACAGTGGAATGCTTAGCAACTCTGAACGAAGGTCTAAGGAATATGGTTTTTTCTGAACCTTAGGAAACTTGATGAATGGAAGTGTATTATACTGATTTGTTTTCTTTCCTTGAATACTTTTTTTGTTTGCTGATAGATGGATACACTCTACTAAGAATTCAAATTAATGATGACTTATTTGTATTGCGCCTGAAACTCCAGAATATTTACAGTATTTTATGTTCTTTCTATAAGATACTACACATAACTTCTATGTTGGGAAGGAATGGACCTCTGTAATCATTTTTGTATTTTTTTTTCATTTTTATTATCTATGGCAACGTTTTTGAAGTGTTGTATTTGTTGGTGAAGGCAACGGTTTTTGCATGTTGCGTGAAAATAAAAACCGTTGCGTTTAAGTTATCAATGGCAACGGTTTTGGGTGTGTGTTGCCTTTGGTCACAAAAAACCGTTGCCTATGGTTTAGGCAACGCCGGCATAAACAACGGTTTCAAAACCGTTGCCGAAAGCTAAGGCAACGGTTTTTTGGCTTTACGCAACAGTTTTCAGGCGTTGCCTTTGGGCCAAAATGTTGTAGAAAGCTTCCATTCCAGATCTTGATAAAGACCTTCTACACCAAGAGCTAATTTTCTTCCAAACTCTAACCTCAATAAATTTGAATGTTTCTTTCTTGGTCTAATAAACTACTTTACCAATATCATCCAACTGTTTCTTTAAGTCAAAGACACAATACCTATATATCTTACAATGAAGAAACCTACGACCATAATAATAATAATAAAAAGGAATCTTATTTATGAACACCGAGGAGACAATTTTTCTAGAAATTACTCCCTTCGTACTTAACTATAAATAAAAATAACTATTTTCACACATATTATAATAATAATGATTTTATGCATTTAATTTTCTTGAATTCATGGAAGAAATAATTATATTTATTAAACTATCTCTAATTAATAGTAGTCATCTTCTCACAACTTTAATGAACTAATTTAATAATAGTTATGAGAAAATAACATTAAATATAGATAGATTAGTTGACATTTATTTATTGAGTCCACCAAAACTAAACTTTTTTTTTTTGCTTATAATTGAGTAGAGAGAGTAATCTTCAATTCCGCAACCACTTCAAAATCTCAAAATTGATTTGATCCCAAGAGATTAGTGGTATCACACAAATGACAGTGACACGTCAACAAGATATTACTGATTCACCGCCCATAATTAATTGATCATTAGTCACTTAATACTATCACTCACTTAACTTCTTTTTCATTCCTTCAACCTGGTCAACCTTAAACACAATCACAAAATGGAAACTGTGGTCCACAAAATTAAAAACCAAAAAGAAAATCCCACAAATTCCTTCATTCTATTCTTCAAGATGTTCCCACACGTTATTCCTTACCTTAATTTTGTTAAAATCAATTTCCCTCACGCAAAAGCTAATTAAATTCACTTCACATCTTAACTCTTAATCAATGAGTAGTTCTCAACATTTCTAGTTCTATAAATTTAGAGCAATTTCTTCAGTGCAAAACAAAGAAAAAAATATAATACGGTATAAGAGTGATTCAAAGTAATTACTATGGCGAAAATCGGTGCTTCCCTTGTTATAATTCTCCTTGTTGCAGCAATTCTGAATGGTGGTGAGGCTGGAGGAAGAGGTGAACCTGGGAAAGATGATAACATTTACAAAGATGAAAAGTTATTTTTTCCAATAGATATTTGTTTGTTTTTTCCTCCTTGGTATTGTTACCATTTTCCTTTGCTTTGTCCATGGTTTTGTGTTAGCAAAGTTCACAAAGATGCTGCAGCTTATGATGGTGCAAGTCCTAAAGTTGAGAATCAAGAAGCTAATGCCCCTACTACTGTTCCATGATATATTATAGTGATTGCATGTGACGATGCATGGCTATATATGTATCATTGCATGTATGTATGTGTGTGAAAATAATATATAGCAAAATTATAGCTAAATAATGATCTCAAGTCACTTGTGGTGACACTTTATGTGATTTTGGGGTAGGTTATTGTGTGTATTGTTCTTGGCTTTCAACTTCAAGACTACCATTTTGTCATTATAATATTTGGTCTTGTTATATATTTCCTAAACCTTTGATTTGTCATTGGATCTGTATACCGCTGGCGAATTCCACTGCATCTAATAGTGGAAGTCTTGAAGTTGAAAGCCAAGAAGCTGCTAATGCTCCTACTCATGTTCCAAAATATATTTAGAGATTGCACATGTGAACATAAAATAATTTCGATGATAATTATATTTAGCTAAATAATTAACCTTCATATATGGGTATGCATGTATCAAGGATATATAGATATAGTACCATCTTTCAGTGGTATGCATTTGGGATTCAGCTTGAGTGCATTCAGCTGTGGTGCATTCGGGTCTGAATCCATGCATTTGTATTATCTTTCAGTGAAGTTGGATGAATAATAAACGAATAAGACAACGTTGGATCTTTTTTCTATGACAATAGCTATTTCTATATGTTTGGTGCGTTTGTGTTAGACAGATTATGGGCTAGATCGATGGTAGATTTACTGTCACAAAAAATTGATGCAGATTTGTTAAAAGTGATATGCGGAGATCTTTAAATTAGAATTGCAACCATAGCTAGGGATGTTCAACGGTTCAGGAAAATCCAAACCAATGGAGAATCCAATCCAAACTAATATGTTTGATTCTGGAACTTTTCGTGTTCACGCTGTACTCGAACCAACTCATACCAACCCGTATAATAGTTTGGTTACAGATTATAAAAAACAAACCCGCAAACTCAAACCAACTCATACCATAGTTTAGTAATTTTAGAAGCACATATGATATTATTTTCTTAGACTTTTTACCTTACTAATTTATGATCAAGTTATAAGATATTAATACTATGAATTGGAAGACTATTAATGAGTTTGAGTTTCATTTAGGGCATGACCTATGAGCCTAATCGGAACCAATCTCTCCAATATCAAATTGGTTTGGTTAGAATTTTGAAGAAAAACCGTAAAATTTGAAACAACCCAAACCAAGTATTAGTAATTGATTTGAACAACCGATTTTGGCAAATCTGGTCCAAACTAACTCGTGAACACCTCTAGTTGCATCTTTTTTAAAAGCCTAATAGTTGAAAAGGCCAAACTACAAGCCATCGACAAAACCTTTTAGGCCTACTAGGTCAACCTACTTAAATAAGTATAAATAATATTTTTTACTACTACTACTACTAATATTTTAATTATACTATTTTGTTTTTTGTGTTAAATTATAAATTTGAGAACTTTTTTTAATTCAAAAATATTGACCTAAATCAATTTATGAGATGAAAGACTCTTTTAGTAAACAAATGTGATAGAAAAGAGATGGAAATTAGGTAAATCGTAAAAATAACAAGACATAATAATTGAATTATGGGGGTAGCAATGAATTGTTCTTAACCCAATTTTAACCTTTTATTTTATTTTTGGGGTAGCAATGACTACCTCATTATAGTGAGAGGAGTCGCCCCTGCATTTTATAAACTAGAATAAAAATAGAATGTCATATAAAGATAACTCTTTAAAAGGTTTTGTCAAATCTCAAATTTGAACTCATTCTTGTTAATTTATTAGCTTATTAGTCTATATACAAAAGTTGGAATCACTCAAAGATTATAGGTTTTCGTAAAACAAATTGTGAAATAAGCTTTTAATAAACGGGGTTTGATGCCTTGTCGGGATTTGAAAAAGGCTAGGCAATACCTAATAGGCTTCTGATAGGCTATGAAACCTAACATTTTCAACGTAGGTCAGACTCAAGCCTTGCAAAGCTTAGCTTGGTCCAGCTATATATTTCAACCCATATACGTATGTTGAAATATCTAATAGAAATGCAGCAACTTTAAAACTCTTGAGGGAGAGCTTTGCTACCCATTGTAGTCCTACCCGACTCAATAAATTAACCTCTACAGAGTTGGGCACAAAAGATACTCAATTTACACATAAAAAAGTTGAAATGACATGGCCAATAACAATCGCAAACTTTCAAGTTGGTGTTCAAAATTTTTGGTTGTCTCCTAAGTACAAAAAAACAAAAACTTGTGGAGCATTTGTTCGACCACAAAGTTCTTAAGGTTTAAGGTAGAGGAAAATTTCCATGTGTTCAGGGGCGGATCTTTGCTAGGGCGGGGGAGGACCACGACCCGCCCCAAAAATCATGTGAAATTACCAAAATGCCCCTATTTTTAAACTCAACTATCAAATATATGTAAATGTTGCGCAAAAACATTCAAATGTGATGTGTGGCCTAATGGTTGAAACGTTGGTTCATTGCCAAAAGGTTCTGAGTTCGATTCGATTCCTTGTTAAATTGAATACATTAATTACAAACGAATTACTCACCAACACTTTACCACTAAGACACGAGATGTTTTTGATATTAAGCTTTTCAAATGTATTTTTTATATATATATATATATATATATATATATATATATATATATATATATATATATATATATATATATATACTAGTATAATTTCTTTCCATACAAAGACGAGTCTAAATTCATTTTGTTTAGACACGATTTAGGTAATTACTTCAACTATTTTAAATATTTATATAATAGTAGGAAATTAAATTTAGATTTATATATATATATATAAAATAAAATTATATATTACAATTTCAATTGGGATGTGGGGTTTTGTCAGAAAATGATTTTGTTTCTTGTCTTATAATGTTCGTAATAATTAAATGAAGGAAAATTAATATAAAAGTATTCAAACAAAGTACTCAAACGAAAATTGAAACCAGGATGAAAATATGATTATCATCTAATGTATTCTCTGCATGAGTATATAGAAAAACACATTACTATTACTAATGGCGAAAGGAACATTTATTTTGTAATATATCATTCATAATTTGTTTTCTCTAAGCGTGTGAACTGTGGGAATTCGATTTTATTGTTATAAGCAATACGAGTATACATCTCATTTTGCCATAAAATTTTAAATTATTTTTGGCACCTTTAAAAATGCGATTGTATTTTTAGTGTGTTATATGACACATCGATTTCTTTGTACAGAAGCTTTTATCAATTCATTATGATATATATATATATATATAATATATATATATATATATATATATATATATATATATATGTTTATACATTTATTTATTTTTTTATATATAGTGAATATTTTATATACTATTTGACTATTTAAATGTTAATTTTGATTTAATATATGTATATATATTATGAAAGAACCCTTATGGTATTTTGTATATTCCTATAAAGAAACTATAAACGGGAAATATCAAACTAACACACTTGAGGATTATTAGAATATGAAAAATCTAGTCTTATTCGTAGATGCAATGTTTATATAAAAATCTTTAAGATTATATAAAGATTAATATCTAAAACTCTAAATAGTAATACATAACCAAGATCCGGGATCGAATCCGGACTTGGATGAGATGGTAAGGGTCTCTTCCAGCTGCTAGCCAAGGTCACGGGATCGAATCCGGCCTTGGGCATGCAAGTGATGTTAAATCTCTTGAGGAGAGCTTTCCGCCAATTGTGGTCCTACCCGGCTCGAGGATTAGTCTCTGCAATTGCGCATGAGAGGATACCCAGTTTATACCAAAAAAAGACACGAAGAAGATAATTACTTCAACTATTTTAAATATTTGTATAATAGTAGGAAATTAAATTTAGATTTATATATATATATATATATATATATATATATATATATTATAATTTTGAGATCCCGTGAAATCAAATAATACTTTAGTAGTGACAACCCATAAATAAAAATACTTTAAAAACTACATAAGTACTAATCAAATAATACTTTAGTAGTGACAACCATGAGGTGTATATAATTTTGAGGTATATTTTTCATATTGAGATGTTATTACAACAGAATTACTTATAAATATTATACTGTCTAAAATAGTATTAGTAAATAGTAACTTACAAATATATAGCAAATATACCTTTGCATAAGGACATGTAACTTGCTTTTGACTAAGTTGATTGGCGTTGACAACCAGTAGGATCATTGTTCTCTGTCATCTTGTTTATATTCTCTACTTGTTTTCTAAGTGCGGCAGTAGTGAATAGAAGAATATTAAGCACAAACGTTATAAACTACAAATATCTTGATCGATCAAAGTTGTATATTGATTCTAATTGTATGTGCATCAAGTGAATACAAAAATATGTGACAAACATTTTTAATAACTAACATTATTTATAAGATGAGAATTAAAAAGGTTGAAATGGATAAAATTACTCATATTTAATATTGATCTTGTCTATTGGCAAAGATTTTGGTCTAGTCCCCCTTCGCTTTTCTGCTTTTTTTTCCTTTTTGATTAATAAATTCGGGCAATCTGTCCGTTTGTTAAAAAAATACTCATATTTAATAATATTCTAGTTAGTAAATATATAGAATAAAATCTATGGAATGTGATACAAAATATTAGATGGTAAATAAATATAATATATAAATGTAATATATAATAACAAATATACATGTATCAAAATAAATAATAAATAGATATAAAAAGTAGGTAAAAAGTTTTGCAATAAAAGAAATAATAGGATAAACATTTATGTAATACGCTTTAGTAACATGAAATTGTGGTAGCTCAAATGGTCAACATTAGGAGGTGACGGTGTGGGGAATGGGTTCGATCCACGAACACGCTTTTTTGATATATTTCAAATAACATGCTTTGAGGTGGATTTAATTGGTGTTGACATATTTATTGACGTGGCTGATTAGGTGGATGCCTAGGTGTCAGATTCATGGTTATATATAATATAGATAGATATATTATAATTTTGAGATCCCGTGAAATCAAATAATACTTTAGTAGTGACAACCCATAAATAAAAATACTTTAAAAACTACATAAGTACTAATCAAATAATACTTTAGTAGTGACAACCGCAAAGATGTATATATATTTTGTGGGTATTTTCATATTGAGATGTTATTACAACAGGAATTACTTATAAATATTATACGGTCTAAAATAGTATTAGTAAATAGTAACTTACAAATATATAGCAAATATACCTTTGCATAAGGACATGTAACTTGCTTTTGACTAAGTTGATTGACGTTGACAACCGTAGGATCAATGTTCTCTGTCATCTTGTTTATTCTCTCTACTTGTTTTCTAAGTGCAACAGAGTAGTGAATAGAAGAATATTAAGCACAAACGTTATAAACTACAAATATCTTGATCGATCAAAGTTGTATATTGATTCTAATTGTATGTGCATCAAGCTGAATACAAAAATATGTGACAAACATTTTTAATAACTAACATTATTTATAAGATGAGAATTAAAAAAGGTTGAAATGGATAAAATTACTCATATTTAATATTGATCTTGTCTATTGGCAAAAATTTTGGTCTAGTCCCCTTCGCTTTTTTCTGTTTTTTTTTCCCTTTTTTATTAATAAATTCGGGCAATCTGTCCGTTTGTTAAAAAAAAATACTCATATTTAATAATATTCTAGTTAGTAAATATATAGAATAAAATCTATGGAATGTGATACAAAATATTAGATGGTAAATAAATATAATATATAAATGTAATATATAATAACAAATATACATGTATCAAAATAAATAATAAATAGATATAAAAAGTAGGTAAAAAGTTTTGCAATAAAAGAAATAATAGGATAAACATTATGTAATATGCTTTAGTAACATGAAATTGTGGTAGCTCAAATGGTCAAGATTAGGAGGTGACGATTGTGGGGGAATGGGTTCGATCCCACACGCTTTTTTGATATATTTCAAATAACATCCGAGGTGGATTTAATTGGTCTTGACATATTTATTGACGTGGCTGATTAGGTGGATGCCTAAGTGTCAGATTCATGGTTATATATAACTAGTATGCATTACCCGTGCACTGCACGGGTATACATGTCATCGTAAGTTATAATTTTTAATTTATTCTTTCAAAGAAAAAGTCGGGTTTATGTTTTAGTGTGTTATATGATTAAAAATCGACTCTCATACATTTCCCATCATAAATCTATTACTTAATTATATATTATAATATATATATATATATATATATATATATATATATATATATATATATATATATATATATATAGGTATGTGTATGTTTATATTTGAGAACTCTACTTCCAACAGAGTAGATAAATTATCACCTATGATGTTGTTCCCTCTCTTTAACACACTCCAGATGTATAATATTGCCGCAAGGTAAGATAAAACAGTAACAATACTTCAAGGAGGAAACATTTAAATCATCTCAAAGGGATTTATGTGTCTAAACATAATTGTGTCTCTTCTTTTATTGCAATGTTTAACAACGTAAAAGAAGCATAAGAAAGTTTTAGAAGGGGCCAATTGCAGACTTTTCGGTCTTCTATTTCATAGTGAAAGTAGGTAATGTTCTATATCATAGCTCCATATCAGCAATTAAGCTGATAATACATATTTACTTAAAATAGACAATATCTTCACCTATTAGTCATACTATTTCAAATGAGTTTAAGGATCCAAAAGAACAAAAAATAGCTCTGTAATTAAGGAAATCAACAAAATTAATAGGAATTAAAAGAGCTAAACAATTACTATAGATATATATCTTACTATAGATATCTAAATTTGCACACAGTAATGACTTAAACAACAAATAAAATTCAAAATAAGATTCCATTATTGTTCTTTGAGTTTAAATAGGTGATCAGAATCCAAAACCTATTGTTCATCAACAATTCTTAAAACTTTCAAGTGAGCTTAAATATTGACCACAAACTTCAAGTCACCCATCTTAAACAACATTGCCAACAAATAGAACAAACATCTCATTGTAACTTTAATGAAAATCTATATAAAGTAGATGGTATTTTTTAATAAGAGCTGCCGAAAATCCTTCAAAATTGAGAAAAGTACTTTATATAGACGGATAATAGTACTTTATATAGAATTCAATTCCTAACTTTATATAGACATAATGTTTATAATAATTGAATCCAAAACAACCAATTCACCCATTGTAGAATAAGAATTAAAAACGATAGATAAATTAAGAAAAAAGTGGGAAGATTGATTTCAAGTGAATCTCGTAGCAATCACCAAATCATCGCGGCTCTCTGTCGCTGCTTTTTCAAATTGACCCCCATCGTTGCTTCCTGTTTCTATCGCAACTTCCTGTTTCTGCCTCATCGCCTCAATCTTGATTTTAAAATGCGCCTATCATGTGAATCATTTACAAATCTATCAAATATCCAACAACTTCTCATCACTTACTCCATCAGAATAAAACAAATTCAAAAACTCAACACGTATAAGAAGTATTATTTGAATGAGTATTATCTGAGATAATTTCAACAATTCAAAAACTCAACATGTATTATCCAACATTTTAAAGAGAATTCACCTTTTGTAGAATAATAATTCTGTAGATACTTTAAGAAAAACGTGGGAACAGACCATTAAAATGAATCTTGTCCTAATCACCGCGATTGTTGTCACCCGTTGACGCTCCCATCGTCGTCGCCTCTTCCCGTCGCCGCCTTCCATTCCCTCAATCTTGATTTTAAAAATCTATTTATCATGTAAATCATTTATAAATCTATTAAACATCTAACATTATTCGAGATAATTTCAACAAAATAAAAACTAAGCATGTTTTATCAAAGTAAAATAACTGAAACTCACCCAAAATTAAATATAATTTTCCAAAGGAAATTGAAATGCACATATGAAGTTAATATTCAACTAAAAATCACTGAGGTTATGAATCTAAATGGTCAGAGCAAAAAATACAACACGAATCTAAATGGACAACTGGTATATATATAACTAACACAAAAGATATACCAAGAGATGAGGACAATACCTGGAGCTATATGAAGGACATATAAGAGATGAGGAAATTGAAATGCACATATCAAGTTAATATTCAACTAAAAATCACTGAGGTTATGAATCTAAATGGTCAGGGCAAAAAATACAACACGAATCTAAATGGACAACTGGTATATATATAACTAACACAAAAGATATACCAAGGATGAGGACAGTACCTGGAGCTATATGAAGGACATATATGAAGGACAGTACCTGGAGTTCAAATGTCTGGTTAGCAGCTGTTGAAAAATTCAAGTGTGAGTAGCTAAGTCCCACATCGGCTAGGAATGAGCTATATGAAGGACATATAAGAGAGGGGCCCATATAACTAATACCTTAAGGTTTTGGGTAGAGATGTGGTGTCCAAGTCTCTTGGTGGTCCGTTCATTGGATAGCTCGGTAATTCTCCCCGTGCTCCCCCGGACTCCCCAACAAATTGGTATCAGAGCCAAGGTTCAGCTCTGTGGGGGAGCGGCTAGCGACGTGGGTGACTCACACTTGAGGGGGAGATTTTTGAAAAATTCAAGTGTGAGTAGCTAAGTCCCACATCGGCTAGGAATGAGCTATATGAAGGAAATATAAGAGAGGGGACCCATATACCTAATACCTTAAGGTTTTGGGTAGAGATGTGGTGTCCAAGTCTATTAATGGTTCGTTCATTGGATAGCTCGGTAATTCTCCCCGTGCTCCCCCGGACTCCCCAACAGCAGCTTTAAACTTGTTCTTAGATTCCAAATGCAAAGCATATGAAATGTAGAAATCAGTATGAGATTTTCCAATTCCATATGAATCCAGAAAACCATATATGATTTCCTTATCATAACAATTATCCGCCTGCAACAAAATCTCTTTTGTTAGTAAACTCGCCATTCAAAATCGAAGCAAGAAAAAGTAAACATAATCTAAGAAAGAAAAAGTAAAGATTAAACAAATAAAGGGTACACAATCATCCTGTTCTTTGAATATGTGAACACTATCACTATAGTCTTTTGATGTATCAAAATTACAAATAATCTGCAAATGTGTCTCATGTTAGTCAATTTGATATCTAGGACTAAATTTGTATGTTGATTCAGAATCAAATTGACGATAAACAGTTGCTTTTGATGACTAATGTGACTAAAGAATCCATACTCCCGGGTAGATTTATAACTTGGATGCAATGGGTGACAACGTCTCATACATTTGAAGAGCAAAATGATAGTTAACCTTCAAACAAACAAAAGTAAGAAAATAAGAATAAGATTTTAAAACTCACATATTCAAGCCACACCTTGAGATACCGCAAATCATCCTTATACTGCTCCGAATGCCAAAAAGCACGCACACACTGCTCGTAAATCACCACCAGCCCCGAGCTATCTCCACCAGGAGGAAATGCTTCCTGAACCCACTTAATACACATTCACCACCAATAAACAAAATAAACAAAATAAACTGTTAATTAACAATCTGGTTCCTAAAAGCCACAATTGTCTTACTTTTCTGTGTTTACAATGCACAAATTAATCCACAACGTCTTAATTTCTTCACAGATCCATCCTTCAATATTCAAAATTCATTGTGATAACAGATATATGCTAAAAGAATAAGTAATTTCTTCACGCTATTCTAATATTCTATTTCAAAATATCAATAAATGAGTAAAATTTGAAGGAAAACTCACTGTAGCCATGGGAGAAGAGGATCTTACCCTTTATAATCATCGATATCTTCAATAAGTTTTCTGTTACACAAAATTTCATTTGTGTGAAACAAAATAGAACGAATAATGAGAAATAGAGTGAATGAGTGAGGGAAGTACCTTCGGTGATGGATGAGGGATTTCTTGATGTTATTATCGGTGTGAGATTTGAGCGCGTGATTGAGGAGATTGACATTGCGTCCTCTCTTCAATGGCCTCACATTCTCTTTGAAGATATCTCACTCGTTCCCGCTCTCTCTCTCTCTTCGACACTAGAAACTGTGTCTCTGGATCTACCTTTGCTATCTCACACTTGGCCATTGTCGTTGCAGTTCAACATGTTGCTACACTCTCTGTTGCCCAGCTAACTATACTTTAAGAATGATGCTAACTGAACAATAGTGGCAAATATATATGTAATAAGCAAATACATAGCTCAGGGTATTGCTTGCATCTTTGATAATACTAAAAAGATTCTTTATATTGATAGTATTATACCCGGGGACACACCGGTTAGAGGATTCTAAATGTAAATTTATTTCTCAAACATGCAAAAGATTTCCATATCAAATCAACAAACTAAATGAGATCACGTGAAAGATTTCTATTTTCGGTCAACAAAATAAGTGGCATCAATCAAAAATAGAAAGCAAATGTAGCATAAATCTTTCAATGATTACCTCCTACTACAAAGGAATTAGACCCATAATGTCTCAATTAATCCAAACTATTGAACGATGGGAAGCTTCAAAGCTATCATATAAGTTCTTGAAATATTTCAAAATAGGGAAAATAACGCTTACATTTTTGCCATAAGCTGAATGACCGATTTTCCGATATGAACTTAAGCGCTGCTCCCTCTGGAAGAATATATTTTGGCAACACTCATGTTTTGTGCACTCTAATATTATAATGTGAAGATATCAATAATCAATAAATAAACGCATGTCGTGAAAAAAATAAATAAATACATTTTCATTTGATTCATCCACATACCATGATACTTTCTCTCACAATGCAATTGATGAATTTTTATTTACCAACTATTTTCTTGCCAAATAGAATAAAATACACTCCATCCTCAGGCCCCATATTTTATGGGTGATCCACAATATCCAATGGACATCACATAAAGGAAAAGGAGAAAGGGTTTTTTTTTTTCGCACCCCCTCCTTCTCTATCTCACCCTATAATTCCATAAATCCCGTTTTTACCCCTGGTTTTTTTAAAAAAAAAAATTTAAAAATTTCGGAATTACCTCTAAAAAAGGTAATTCCGGTTCAAAAAATAAAAGATTTTCGGAATTACCTCAGAAATGAGGTAATTCAGGTTCACAAATGTGAACCCGGAATTACCTATTTACGAGGTAATTCAAAATTACAATTTTTTTTTCAATTATTAATATTTTTATTTACATTTATTTTTTTAATGATGAGACGACTGCACGGCGGTAAGCGCGAACGAGAGTCTTCGGAGCAAAGACTTCAGCAAACGACGACAAAGATCTTGGGAGGCCAGCAGAGAGTGATACTTCTTCTCCTGACACTCTACAGAGGCTCGTGAGTCAGATCATGTGATCCTGCGCCACGGTTAGTAGGCATCGTATATATATGTCCAAAATGACATATATACGATTTGTTTTAATTTTTATTACTAAAAGGCTCTACTAAAAATAGTCAAAACTACTCTAAAAAATATAAAAACACCACTAAAAATCTAACAAAACCAAAATAAGGCTATACAAATTTTTTTAGATTTTTTGGAGACTATGAAAAATTAAAAAATCGTAAGAAATAGTAAACGATGGAATTTGGGATTTTGAGGTCGTAGTCCCGTAAGAAGTCCCTTCTAAGAGAGTCTTGATTCTTGATTTTTTCGGATATAATGGTTGTGGTTTCATTACGATCGATCGAGTATGTTGTCCAAAACCGATTTTTTAGCCTAAATTATTCGTTCGAAATAAAAAATATTAATAATTCCAAAAAAAATTAATAATTGAAAATAAAAAAAAATTGTAATTTTCGGAATTACCTCAGATAGAGAAGGAGGGGGGTGCGAAAAAAAACACCCTAGGAGAAATCACTCTACAACAGTAAAAATCTTTTGTTCAATAAATATATATTCAAAACAAAGGTATAGATGCACATTTGTTCTAATAGACATCCCAAATCTCAACATTAGATGGCAAAGAGAGGCATATATGATTGATCACCACATGAAAGATAGAGGTATGCGTTCCTTCAAAACAATATAAAAAACCGAGTCCTCTACTTGTGGCACCAATTGAATGCAGAACCAATACCTCAACAAATTGGAAGAGCGGATATTTTATACAAATTAAGTTTGAGGAAAAATATAATCAAGCATAAAAATCAACTTAATTCAACATTTGTAAAGACCGAAGAGGAAGAAGCAAGGACTGGTTATGTAGGAGTATTAATCACTCTGCACAAAAAAATAATTAAGTGTAAACGACATAATAGTTTTCATCGATGAAAACATGGATTGATAACACATACATGATTGATTTTTCATAGTGGATAACATGAGGAAACATATTTCTCAAGAGACAATACAGATTAACCTATGACAAAACAAAATCAAAGAAAAAAAAGAATGCACAAAAAAAAACCAAACTCTGAACAACCTATTTAGTAGCCCTCCCCACTTCCTCCATGGCTTCAATCCATTTTCTTTGTTAATCACCCTCTCCCGTTGATGATTGTGACGACACTGTATCATCTGTCAAATAAAAAAAAAGAGAAGAAAAAAAGTCAGACCGTGAGAGAGGGAGAAGAGAATGAGTAAGTTTTTTTCACATATTAGTCTCTAACCGTTAAAAAAAATCATAATTAATTGTAATCATTTAAATTGAATTTAAAAAAAATAAATCATGATAATTGGCTTTTAATAGGAATTGAATTGCAATTATGTACGATGTTTTCTTGTCTTTATCTCATTAAAGGAGGAAGCCGAAATCTAAATAAATAAGAACCGTTGATTTTCCTTGATGTGTGTCGTGCGTTGATTGAATCGATGGGTGCAACATCTAACGGTTTGGATTACAGCTGATGGAAGAGCGTGGTAACGATCGCATTTGGATTACAGCTGATTGGTTGACATCCGTTTGATTCTTTCTTCCATTTTCATCGCACTACATATTCACCGTCCACGATGCCATGCATGTATTATTTTGTAGTGACGTGGAAATGACGTAATGCATTGCGTCATTTTTTTTGTCTGCTGACGTGTCATGCACACGTCAGCTATTCATAGTTATGTATTATTAAGATATATATATATATATATACACACACACACACACAAGAGAGAGAGAGAGAGAGAGAGAGAGAGAGAGAGAGAGAGAGAGAGAGAGAGAGAGAGAGAGAGAGAGAGAGAGAGAGAGAGAGAGAGAGAGAGAGAGAGAGAGAGAGAGAGAGAGAGAGAGAGAGAGAGAGAGAGAGATGTTTGGACAAAAAAGAGTTGTAATAATAAAAGTGTACCAAATTGCGAGAACACTCAGTGATTCAAGAAGAACACTGAACACATTTATCTTTCTATCCCGATGAAGCTCTCACTCTCTCTCTCTCTCCCCTCTCCATTTTCTATTTTATTTTTCTCTTAATTAGTTTATTTTTTAATATATTAATAATGATAATTATTTTTCACTAGCTACACTCTTCATTTATTATATTTTGTCTCCTATTCATCATTTTTTCACAAATAAAAAAACACCAACACACAAACATTTTTTATTCAAGAACTACATAGATTTTGATTTTCAACCCGAAGATACGTAGGAGCAGAGGGGGCCCACCCTTGGCAAGTGCAAGGTGTCAAACTTAGCGACTTATCAATCCAACCGTTGAATAACATCATATTATCCTTGTGATCATGTATATGAAATTTTAAAAAAATTAGATACTCATAGGTTTGTTATCTAACAACACTCATTTGATTATCTTTTAAATTACATATGAACCATCAAAATAAAGTACTGCGATTGACCGTCAAATAATTTCGGATTTTTATGAAATTTGATATACGATCTCAAAGATATTATGTTATTCAGCGGTTGGATTGATAAATTTTATTTTATACGCGAAGTTATTAATTGGTGTAAGTCGCTAAGTTTGACACGTGGTGTATATATCGATCCTAACTTATGTATATCCAACTTAAGTTATCCAACTTATATATATATCCTTCTGAAGGCTAATGGTAGTCAAGAACCTTGCTTAGCGTAATTTTTTGTTTCCTGATGTGCCACCTAGATCAATTCCAACTTCCAACCACCGGAAAGTATAAGGGGTTATTCCATATAGTTTAGAAACTAGTTAATATTTTATTAGAAAGAATCAAATACACAGAAATATTGCAAAACTTCAAGGTTAACTATGCATCTCGGACTATTCATGGTTCAGTTCAGATAAAGAACCGAAATAAACTGATCTAAATAGTTCATGCAAACTGAACCTAACCACGCTAATGTTCTCACGAACCTAACCAAATTGTCGTTAATAGTTTGGTTCACAAGTTTTAATTCTGCACCTCCTTTTCATGAGTCCCCTATCTAAGCCCCTTCCTCAAGTTGACAAATTGTGTAAATCATACTTTCTAATCTATTAGTATATATTCTGTTTAAATATTCATATCGAAGTTATGTTGTTTAAAATATGGGTCCGTTTGGATCGACTTATTTGAGTTTATCTATTGGCATAAACACTTATAAAACTGTTTGGGAGAACTTATGGAAGCAGAACATTTACGTGTTTATAAATCGTTTTCTTGTTAATTTCCATAATTTCCAAAAAGAATAACTTATGGAAGCGAGCATGACTTATGTAAAAATAGTTTAAACATTATTTCATCATTTATTATATAAGCAGTTTTATGATAAAGACTTATATAATAAGCGCTTATGTCATAAGTACATGATTAAGCCGTTTATTCAAACGCTCCCATAGCTAAACTTCCAGAAGACTATTGGACTTCTTGTTGTAGTGTGATCCTTGTGTGAAAGGTAATTGTGCATAGTGCTTGACTGCTTGTTTGCACATAAGATTAAAGCGGTTGTTGTGCTAGATATCTTTTCATAAGGCCCCACGGTAGTTGAGCTACAAGCCTACAACCATTGACGATGCGTCAGAGAGAAATTAAGTTAAGCTTGTGTCAGGTATATATATATATATATATATAATTATATATTATAATTTTGAGATCCCAGTGAAATCAAATAATACTTTAGTAGTGAATAATGCATGCATGTATATAATTTTGGGGTATTTTTATATTGAGATGTTATTACAACAGGAGTTACTTATAAGTATTATACGATGCTAAAATAGTATTAGTAAATAAGAACTTACAAATATATAGCAAATATACTTTGCATAAGTATGTAGCTTGTTTTTGACTGTTCGATTGACATCGATAACCGTAGGATCAATGTTCTCATCATTTTGTTTATTCTCTCTACTTGTTTTTAAGTGCAACGTAATGAATAGAAGGATATTAAGACAAACGTCAGAAGCTACAAATATCTTGATCGATCAAAGTTATATTGATTCTAATTGTATGTGCATCGTTCGTTGATTCTAATTGTATGTGCATAAAGTTGAATACAAAAATATGTGACAAACATTTTTAATATATAACATTATTTATAAGATGAGAATTAAAAAGGTTGAAATGGATAAAATTACTCATATTTAATATTGATCTTTTCTCATTGGCAATGATTTTGGTCAATTCCCTTCGCTTTTCTCAGCTTTTTTTTTTTTTTATTAATAAATTAGGCTAATCTGTCCGTTTGTTAAAAAAAAACTCATATTTAATAATATTCTAGTTAGTAAATATATAGAATAAAATCTATGGAATGTGATACAAAATATTAGATGGTAAATAAATATAATATATAAAAGTAATATATAATAACAAATATACATGTATCAAAATAAATAATAAATAGATATAAAAAGTAGGTAAAAAGTTTTGCAATAAAAGAAATAATAGGATAAACATTATGTAATATGCTTTAGTAACATGAAATTGTGGTAGCTCAAATGGTCAATGTTAGGAGGTGGCAGTGTGGGGGAATGGGTTCGATCCCGAACACCGCTTTTTGTGATATATTTCAAATAACACTTTGAGGTGGCGATGACTCACATGATTAATTCTTCGAGGTGGAATTAAATTGTGCTGACGTAAATAGTGACATGGATGCCTAGGTGGACAATCCATGATTATATATAATATAGATATATATATATATATATATATATATATATAATATAAGTAAAATATGTTTTTTTATGTATTAATAATATTCTTTGAATCAAATAAATTTAAAATTATCATTTTTATCTATTTTAATTGCATTTACGTTTCTACGTATTTGTTCATGTGTTTCTGAGTTTCCACGTATGCTTCATAAGCGGCCCACCCAGACTTTTTAATCAAGATCCGCCACTGCATGTGTTGGGATTATCTAAAACTCATCTATTTCAAAAACCATTTTAACCATTCTCATACTATCTATATCTATATAAATATCTAAAGGAAGCTTTTTTCCAAGCTCTAGGATGCTCCACATCATCTTTATTTATTTTTTCAATTAAAATCTCAACATTCTTTCTTTTCTTAATTAATATCAACTTTCTTCTTTTATTAATTAAGCTATAGTAGAGATGCTGCTCCTCATATTCTTTTTAATTATATTTGAATTAAATATCAACTTATAGTAGAGACCTCCTCATATTCTTATTTTTTTTATTGTTTTTATTTTATATATAATATATAGAGTTAATAATCAATATAAATCTCTCTATCTATATTCTTCTTTTTTTACCAAATATATCTATCTATCTATCTATCTATCTTCTAAATAACCAAAGATCTTAGTATCCCGTAAAACCTTAGCTCCACAAATATTATTATATTCCTTAACAAACTAATGGTGAGTAAAAACCTATTCATATTCCACCAACAAAAAATTTAAAAACTATTTATCAATTTATGATTGATTACTCTTAATTCATAATTTGATGTTTAGATTTTGGTTGCCTTTTGGTGTCTCTAAGTTATTATCATGATGAGTCAAAAAAAAAAGTTATTATCATGATTAGTACTCATAATTATAATTGATTTTTAATAGTGAGTGGTTACAATCTTTTTATTTTCCACCACTTTAGGTCTTCTTTCTCATATACTATAAATACCTAAAAAATAAAGAAGAGGGGTCACAACTTATCTTTTTCCTTTTTTACATAACTTTTGTTTGGTTGTTACATCATTATGTAATTTCTCTGGTTTTTACATCACTAATATTCAAGCTTGAAGAAAGTCATTGGAGTTCCTAAACTTTTGAATGTAAATTTGTCTTTTATTTATAAGTTTTCATTGATTGTTGATTAGGTATTGAAATTGTTATAGGTTTCAAGTTTCATGCATTCATCATAATTTTATGGTGTGTAAATAGAAGCAACTATCTCTTCTTGGATGTCTTCAACAATATTATTCATAATCTTATATGTGGAAATCAGAATTGAGAAGTTGATGTGAATTTTATCTATCTATAAAGGAAGTTCTAATGGAGCCTCTATGATGCTACTCTCTCTCTCTCTCTCTCTCTCTCTATATATATATATATACACACACACAGAGAGACACACACAAAGCTTAATTTTAGCTTCTCATTATCTTTGTCTATATTTCTATTTAATTATATTTTTACATAAATGATACATTGATCTTATTTTTAAATATACAATTAAATATTAAAACCAAAATTTTCTTTTAAATGTTAATTACTATTCATTTAAAATTTACGAGACTTATGAGATAAATTATCTATTCAATCTAAAATCAATTAATTTTTATATTAATAATTGTTTTTTTTAATTTTTATATTAATTACTACTTTTTCTCAACGTATTTATTGAAATCATATGTTCACATTCATATAATTTATTCCCTTAATTTAGGTAGAGTTTTAGTCAATCTTGAAAAAAAATCATATCTTACTCGATGAAATACTTTTAAATTTAAAACACATGTAATACATTCACCAAAAAAGAAAAAAACGATGAAATAATTAAAGAATGGAAAATTGATTAGGATAAAAATAGTAAAACTAAATAAAGAGCATAAATATGTGGAAATTGAAAATAAACATTAGTATTAGATTAAAATTTATAAACATTGTGGAGTTTCATTCAATCTTTGTTTTAAAAATTAATAGTTATAGAGGATAGAAAAAGATGTTGGGTCATCTATGTAATGGAATATCAACTGCATTTCAATCCAACATTTATTTTATATAAAATTGATAGTTTTTAAACATAGACATTAAGATACACTTCATCATGCCCAAAATTTGCCAAAATCACTTATAAAAATAAAACAAATAAATATAGTCAATTAAGAAATTCTACACATGAAAAATTCAAATTGCTACCCTGAAATAATATTTATTATCTCTACGAGATATATTCACACTCAACAACACAGCAAATAAATTAGAAAAATAAGTGAATAATAAATTTGAACTTACAACTTATGTGGTTAAAATTAGTCACTGGTATGGAATTATTGTTTAAAAACTAAACATTGTTTAAATGACATTTATTTAAACCTTTAATTGACATGAGACTTATGAAATTATTTTACAAATAAATTATATTACTATTAGTTATTACAAATTTTATATATATATATATATATATATATATATATATATAACTAAGAATTTATATATATATATATATATATATATATATATATATAGTTATAACTATTTTTAAATAAATGTCAGAATAATTAGAAAATGTATGTTTAATAGAAAAACTAAGAATAAGCTTTATATATATATATATATAATCACATTTTTATTATATAATTAAGTGGTAAACAAAAGTTGAATACCCTTCCCTACGTTATAACGAAATATTGGAAAAATTTGGATAGTTTAATTATTTTATAATTAATTGAAAAAATTGTTTTATTTAGTGTAAGAATGCAAATGAATAGTCATATTCCAATTTGTTGTATTAATATTTTTAAATAAGAAAATAATGAGTGGGCCTTTTAAATTCTTTTTGGTGTAACTGTTATGTATTGAAAGTGGAGTTTCATATTAAAGGAGACTCTAATATAGCATCTAGGATGCATCCATATTTTTGTTTAGAGATTTATATTTTTTTTATGAATTTCAAGTAAAGAAAATTTAATATGAGCTTTTTATCTATAGTTAAATTTTGAATATGTTTTTTCTTTCTTATTAATTACTAGACATTATGTTTTTTTTACTCATTGTTATTAATAGAATTTTGAAACTCACCATAATTATCAAATGATACCTCAAGAAAATTAAAATGCCATTTTATAATCAAGCTGCAATAGTTTTTAAATTGAAATGTTTTAATTTTTCTATTTTTTATCCTTCTAAGATTACGTTTAACATACCTTGCACATGTTGTTATTTCTATTATTAGCTTTAAGCATTTGAAATACATATAGTGAATTAGTAGTGGTATATTAGTGTTTTTTTATCAGGTTATTATTAGTATTTAGTTTTATTAGGTATTAATTTATTTGTATTGCATATACATCATATTAATGGTATATCATAATTGAAAATTTTCAATTTACCCGTAATTGATGATATTAATTTATAGAAATGATTATTTCTATTTATATTACGACTAACTTTTTACTTTTCCTATTAGCTATAAAAATATAGCAGGTAATTTTTTAAGCATTTTCATATTTAAAGGGATAATATTAAGAAAATTTATAATTATTAATTTATTACACTACATAAAATGATATTCTTAAAAATTATTCATTTATAATCATTTACTTTAATAAAATAATATTTTAAAAAAGTTAATCTTATAAAATTATTACGATATATTTATATTACAAAACACATACAATATATAAGAAATATCTAAAATTCATATTTGATATAAAAATTTAAACCATATTTATATATATATATATATATATATATATATATATATATATATATATATATATATATATATATATATATATACACACACTATAACTAAACATTATTTGTATTTTGTTTAATATATTTATACAAAAAATTTTAAAAAAATTAAATTAAGAATATTTTAACAACCCGTGCAACGCACGGGCATTCCCCTAGTAGTTTATTGATGAGAAACTTTGCCAATAAGGTCAATCATCGAGTTTTTTTTATAAGCAAAGAATTTTATTGATCGGAGTACAATGAGTACTCCACCCATTTATAAGCAGTGACGCCGATCATCTAGTTGAGTCGTCTCTACTAAAATCCTTAGCCCATAAGGATTTTAAGTTAATTTTTCGACAATCACTCTTGATTGTGCCTACCATCAAAAATTAGACAAGATTAACATGTACCGTAACTTGTTTGAATGCATAATAAGTTTGATTGTGCCCATTTAATGACTTTAGTACTATATAAACAAACTAGTAGTTGACGTAATAAAATCAGTCTTAAAACAAGTGGACTTAATTTGTAATAATTCCATTTGTACTATCCAGCAGGTCAATCTTAAACAACTAACATAAAAAGGAAACCGCGTATCTAAGTGCTAAGACCATATTCTTCTATGCATATGGTTCCCACCACATTACCTTAAATTGGCCAAAATCAATTTTCTCACGCAAAGGAGAATTTAATTCACTTTCCATCTTAATTAGGCAATCATATTTCTCATCGGTTCTATAAATTGGAGCAATTTGGAGCCAACGTTTACCAAGCAAATTAAACAAAGAAAAAGAGCAAAAGCATAAAAATATATATATTACTATGGGAAAAACTGCTGCTTCACTTGTTTTAGTTCTTGTTGTAGTGGCAATTCTGAATGGTGCTGAGGCTACGGGAAGAGGTGTAGTGGGGAAAGATGATCGGATTTACAAAAATGAAGACACTTTTGGAATAGCGATTTGTACTTATCCTTTTTTCGCTTGTTTTTGGCATCTTATTCCTCCTTCGCAGTGTCATTGGTACTGTCCACCTTCGACCGCGCCTAACAGTGCAAGTACACCTACACCGACGACTAACTCAAGTGGAAGCGCCCCTACACCTCCGTTGCCTGGCAGTGAAAGCGCCCCCACACCTCCGTTGCCAGCTGGTAGTGGAAGTGCCCCTACACCTCCGTTGCCTGGCAGTGAAAGCGCCCCTACACCTCTGTTGCCTGGCAGTGAAAGCGCCCCTACACCTCCGGGGGCTAACTAGAGATTGCATGTATGTGTGCCAAAACAATACTATTATCTATCAAAATTAATTATAGCTATAAATAACACCTTCATATGGGCCTCGATTGGTTCAACTTCTATGGTATGTCCAGTCAAGGATATATAGATATATTATCTTTTAACTTAGTGGTATGGTTATGAAATGGCATGGTATGCATTGTGTCGTGTTATGGTTACATGTTCCAGATTGAAATAAATAAAATTTCATAACTACTATTTCATTAATATTCAAACACCATTCACATATTTAATTTAATTAGTTTCTATATATTTGTTACACATGCTGAAGAGGAAATGAGATGAGGAGAGGAGGAATAACAGAATATTAATTTAATACTAGTCAATTATTCCCCGATTTGAGGACATTCATGAAGACATGAAACCTTCAAACTAAGACTCCTACAGAAGTGGAGATCTTCTCAATTTCTTAAAAAAAAATTGAGGGTCAATTATCGACGTTTTTGGTATATTAATGCACATAAATGTAAAATATATACCACATATTTAAGCAATGTGTATTTTTATACACACAAAACTTTAGTAATTGACCCTCAATTTCTTTTGAGAAATTGAGAGGATCTTTACCCTCAGACAAGCAGTGAATTTTTTTATTTACTGACATTTCTAAAGAAGAAATGCTAAAAATCGTACAAAAAAATTTCGTGAACACACCAACGAATGATGTGGTTCGTTACTGTTGAAGTATTATGCGGTGACAGCAACCCCATGTAGTCTTATTTAGATTTTAGCCGATGAATTTCCTTTTAGATTTTTAAAGATGCCAACACCTAATTTAGGGATGTCTTTCGCTATAAATAGCATTTCTCTTCTAAAATATTAAAATATTTGTCTCCGTCAATAAGCCACATGACATCAAATTCTCTCCTTCAACACCTTCCAAGGTGTTTGAAGTTTTCAAAAGTAGCAGCTAGCTATATCACTCAGTGTTTTTTTATTGTCAATTTTGTGCTTGAACATCATCATATCTGTATTAACCAAATTTGACACGTCGTCGTCATCATCATCATCATCCATGGTGCCCGAAAATGAGCCATATCAGGGTAGATGGAAGCTATGGCACCTTTAAAATTGTCAGTCACATACCTAGAATTTTCAGTAGTGAGGGAAAAAATTATCAATTATTAATAGTGGTGTAATTTCATGACAAAAAATATTGAATAACTAAGTTTCTACAAATTGCAAAGTTAATGGGATAAAATTAGTATTAATTTAGTCTCTCTTTTACTTATTTGTTATGAATTTCAACATTGATTTCAAAACTATCTTAGTGAGACAATGACAATTTTTTTATTGGGGAAAAACATTTTTTTCCTAAGCAAAAGATTGAATTAAGGATAGTACACAAAGGGTACTCCAATCCGTACAAGACCCAGGGGCCTTGTTAAAACCCGGCTATATAGCTCAAAGAAGAAAAAAGACCAAATGAGAAAAGACTCATACTTCGTACAACACCCCCTCTACTCACTAGAACTCCCTTTTTGGTGTGAAAAGACCAAAAACCCTTACTGAAAATTGGATTTTATATATTTTTTAAACATTAAATACGGTTCGGCGCACGCTTGGCCGAACCAGTTCGAATTTCACTGCAACGAGTGAGTTATTTTCAAAGACAATCCCTCTAAAACTGTTTTTTAGGCCCATGCTTCGTACAACCCTCTCTCTACTCACTAGAACCCCTTTTTGGTGTGAAAAGACCAAAAGTCCTTATTGAAATTTGGTTTTTATTTTTTTTTAAAAGATTATGCACGGTTCGGTGCACAGTAGATTGAACTTGATCGAATCTCGCTGCACCGAACCAGTCAAAATTTACTCAGACACCCCAAATTATGTTTTGACTAGGTTCGACTGTCGCGTGTCTTGCGATCTAAATCGATCAATGTGTGCGTGGGCCTCTCCACCGTCTCAGGGGTATTTTGGAAATAAATGATGGTATGTGGTTCAGTGAATAGAAGAGAGTTGTCTGAAGATATACCTTTTTTAGGTTTGTGTTGCGTGATACGTACCGAATCGGGATTCGAACACGGCCGGCCAAACCAGATATTTGATTGTCCAAAAGGGAACATTGAAGTGATCTGCTGATAAAGTGACGATGCAAGCAAGTGATGTCCAAAAAGTGAAGATTGAAGTGATATGCTGATAAAGTGACGTGCAAGCACTATTAAAGTCGGCGGCTTCAAATTTTACTAATAAAATTCTGCACAACATACAAAATATTTGGGCGTTGCTTTTTTCCCACACCCCTCCTACTTTTTTTCACACCCCTTAACTCCAAATATTCCAAAATACCATGCATGAGTGGAGTGCGTGTTTTCACCTATTCGTGGATGGTCAATCGAATCTATTCGGTTGGTCAACCAACGGTAAAAAAGGTGAATGTGGTGTGAGAGTCCATTTTTTGTAATAAAATAGGGTGTTCAACACCTCTCATGCGAACTGTTCGCATGGCTCGCTCGAAACAGTGAAATTACGCAAGAGGTGTGAAGTCAAGATTTAACACACACGAACGATGTCATTCGAACTGTTCAAGGCCCGTGTTCGAACAGTGTGAAATTTCGATTGAAAAAAGAGGTTTTACTGCATTTGATGCTGGTCATTTCACACCCTTATGGGGTGTGTTTTGAGTAGGAGGGGGCGTGGGAAAAGAAACACCCAAATATTTTACTAATAAATTCTTCAAACAGGCTTGAAATTATGCAAAGGGTGTTTGTTTTCGTACCCCCCTCCTTCCCTATCACACCCCCATAATCCCAAAAATGCCAATAATACCCTGCGTTTTTAAAAAAAAAAAAAAAATTTAAATTTTGAATTACCTCAAAATAAGGTAATTCGGTTCAAAAAATTAAAAATTTCGGAATTACCTCTAAAAAAGGTAATTCCGGTTCAAAAAAAATTAAAAATTTCGGAATTACCTCTAAAAAAGGTAATTCCGAAATTTGTAATTTTTTTTATTTTTAAAAGTTTGTATTTTGGTCTTAAGATTTAAACGCGCGTTTTATTGGAAATATGATCTGAACGATTTACGATTTAATAACAATACGTCAAAATATATAAAATGACCAACATAAAATAGGAGTACAAATACAACTATGGGTCCAAAATGTCTAAAAATGATGAAAATAAGCACGTGAAGTAGGTGAATGGCGCGACATCTGAGGCATCTCGGGCCAATCGTAACGCTAAGCTAAGTGCGTATATATACGATTTGTTTTAATTTTTATTACTAAAAGGCTACTAAAAATAGTCAAAACTACTCTAAAAAAATATAAAAACACCACTAAAAATCTAACAAAACCAAAATAAGGCTATACAAATTTTTTAAGATTTTTGGAGACTATGAAAAATTAAAAAAATCGTAAAAAATAGTGCTTGATGGAATTTGGGATTTTGAGGTTGTTGTCCCGTAAGAAGTCCTTTTAAGGAGTCTTGATTCTTGATTTTTTTCGCTTCTAATGGTTGTGGTTTCATTACGATCAGAGTATGTTGTCCGAAAACCGATTTTTTAGCCTAAATTATTCGTTCGAAATAAAAAAAATTGTAATTTTCGGAATTACCTCAGAAATAGGTAATTCCGGTTCACAAATGTGAACCGGAATTACCTCATTTATGAGGTAATTCCGAAAATCTTTTCGGAATTACAGGGTAAATCCGAAATTCCATTATTTTTTGAGGTAATTCCGAAATTTTTAGAGGTAATTCCGAAATTTGTAATTTTTTTTTTAACAAAACCATGTAATTTTTGTAAATTTTCAGGGGTATTTTTGTCCGTTTGGGATATTATGGGGGTGTAGGTGATGTTGAGGGGGGTACGAAAACAAACACCCTTATGCAACAACCTTGAAATTCTGAACCACATATTTTACTAAAATGTGTGGTGCCTTGAAACAGTCGACTTTATCTTCAAATTTTACTAATAAATTTTTCAAACAGCCTTTAATAATTAATAATTGCAAACATCAGCGGGGTTCGAGGTGCCACGTCCGAACCGGTTCGAACGACCGTACTCCGAACCAATTAAAATACAATTCAATGGAGTTTTTCATCAGAGGGTATTTTGCGATTATATGAGAGTTAGAGGTGTCTATTGAAAGAAATTTAGAGTTTCTACGAAACATAACCTGAGAAAAAGCATTACAGAAGTCACGGAAATAGATTACAAGATAAACCAAAACCCATGAGAAACTCCAACACAACAAAGAGTAAGTGCCAAACAACCTAAAATTATGTAGACAGACAAAGGTGTGTGGGTCAAACCACCAATCTAAAATAACTGTCTCAGAATTGTCACCTGCAGAGCTAACAAATCACCTCCAAGACAATGCCTTGACATGATTCGTCCAACAACAAGTTGCTGCCCAAAACAGAAAGGAGGCTCTCCAAGTTTTTTATTGTGATTTACATGAATACTAAAAGCTTGAAAATGAGAAACACCCACCTTTGAATCATTCACAACCAGACCAAGCCAAGATTAATTGAATCCAATTAATTCCAAACTAAAGACGAGCACATACAAAGGAAGAAAATGTGGGCAGCACCTCTCGTGTTGCTCCATGATAACAACCCTAGCAACAAGAGTGTCACGAATCAGAAGTTACCAAGTAACAGTCTCCAGCAAAACACCCCCACTTTAGTTGGTAGACACCACAGATTATTTAGCGCTCCTCAAGGTTCTAAATAGCGATCGCGGTCGCGTCGCGGTCGCGTTAAAAGCTTTCGCGATTTAGGTTGTTGCATTGTCGCGGTGTGAATTAATCACAAAATTTAACTAAAATTATTTTTCGCGGTCGTTTTGTCGCGGTATCGGTCACTACCGAGACAGTTTTGTCGCGATCGTTTTCGGCGTAACGGACAATTTTTTAGAAACATGGCGCTCCTTATACCTCCAGGTCCAAACCATGATGCGCTGATGAACACTGTCCAACAAGGAGTAACAAGATTTAACACTAAACATGTGGAATTTCTCAAACCTCAACCGCCACACATCCTTTTGAAAAGCCACCGGGTAAAGGGGGTGTAAGCACACGAGGAAGGATCTTCTAACTTTTTGGAGGGAACTTCTTCCTAACTTTGTATTTATCTCTCTCTTCTAATAGATTCTCTCTCATCTTATTTCCCTCCATTTTTCTTTATTTTTACTTTTCTCTCTCATCGAAAAACACTAAAGTTAAGAAAAAGTAAGTTAGAGGATCCAATTCCTAAGCGCACCTAGATAAAAGTGATTATGTTCCTCTTCCTACTCAGAAAGATCATGATTCCTTTCTAAAATCTACTGCCAACACATAGGGTATGTTTGGATGCAGGGCCGTTCCTAAGATTTTTGGGGCCCTGAACGAAATCAAAAAATGGTGCCCTTATAACCTTATGAATAAAATTCTTGTTCGATTTTTAGACTCATTACTTTTGAGCCTAGAAATAACCACTTTTGGACCTAACAAACTGGGTTAGAACGAAAATCGCAGTAATGTATGAAATTGAGAGAGTAAGAACATAGGCTTTGAAATTCTGTGACTAAAGTCTCGTTTCAAATAAATAAGGGAGGCCAAAAATGTAATAAAGCCATTTTTTATCAATTGCATATGTATTAGAAAAATAATTACATATTTTCAAAGAACTTAATACGACACAAACTGATTTTAATCAATAAAACACCCCTAAAACTTTAATTAGGAAACTATTATATACTTTTAAATTTATATTTTTCTTATCCTAATATCTATATATAGTAGTCAAAAATCAAAATTTGGTGCCCATCGAAAAATGGGGCCATGGGCGGTCGCCCGTCTCGCCATGCTCCGGGCCACCGTTGTTTGGATGGATGGTTTAGGAGGGGAGGGGAGAGGAGGGATTGATTTTCAATTCCAAATTGAGAAAGCTATAAAATGTTTCTAAGCAAAAATGAAATGTCATTAACAGTGTTTTATCATTATCTATCATGTTATTCTTTCAAATTTTTAAAATATAGACAAGCCCTCCAAAGTCCTCCCCTCCAAAATATAGATTGTTTAGTATGAGTCATATGCACTAGCACATCATGGCATGACATTGGCCCGCAAATGTGTGGCCTGAAGAGCAAGTGTGTTCTCTGAAGAGCTAGCACGTCATGGTGTGACATTGGAACGCAAATGCGTCCACTGAAGAGCAAGTGTGTGCTCTAAAGAGATGGCACGCCATGACGTGACATTGACACACAAAAGCGTGTACTAAGGGAGTAGTAAGATTCATGGGTATTGTTGTAATCTAAACTTAGTTAGTATAAATACCTATTGTAACATTGAAACCCTGAGTATTGTAATCCTAATTTCACTCAAGCAATTAGACGGAACTACAGTTACTCTCAGTGGCGTATCTAGCACTACAAGAAAAATGGGTTTTTTTGGCGGATTTTTCCGCAAAAAAACACCCAATTCCGCCGCAAATACAGGTGTTTTCGGCGGATTTTTCCGCCGGTAAAAGGCTGGTCGCAACGTATTTCCGGCGGAATTTCCGCCGGTAATTTTCGGCGGATTTTAAGTCATTTCCGGCGGATTTTTATGGGAATTTGCGTGATTTCCCGCTACTTTCCGGCGGAATTTTGGCCTTTTTGGCGGATTTTTCCGCCAAATTTTAATTTTTTTTTAAATCCGCCGCAAACACATAAAAATCCGCCAAAATAATTAATTTTTTTTTAAAATCCGCCGCAAATACCCTAATTTCCCCAAAAAAAAAAAAAATTTTCAAAAATCCGCTGCAAATACCCTAATTTCCACCGAAAAATACTTTTTTTTAAAAAAAAAAAAATTTAAAAACATTTTAAAAAATTTATATAAACGTTTTTTAAAATTAAATAAATTTAAAAAAAAATATATAAATAACATATTTAAATTAAAAAACTCAAATAGTGATAACCAAATAAAATGTTTTTTAAAAATAAATAAATTTAAATTAAAAATATAAATAGTAACAAAGAAACAAAAATCACCAAACTCAAACAAATCCTAAACAAACAACACCACAATTAGTAACAAAGTATAACTTAAAACAAAATATAACTTAAAACAAAGTCTAAATTAAAACATACCTTCAAAACAAATTTGAGAGAAGTGTTGAGAAAGAGTAAAGATTTAATGTGAGGATTGTTAAGAGAGTGAAATGGTGAGAGAGTGAAGTGTTGAGAGAGTGAAATGTTGAGAGAGTGAAGTGTTGAGAGAGTGAAATGTTGAGAGAAGTGTTCGAAGGCCCGTGTTCGAACAGGTGAAATTTCGTGAAAAAAAAAGAGGTTTTGGCTGGTCTTTTGGTCATTTCACACCCTTATGGGGTGTGTTTTGAGTAGGAGGGGGTGTGGGAAAAGAAACACCCAAATATTTTACTAATAAATTCTTCAAACAGGCTTGAAATTATGCAAAGGGTGTTTGTTTTCGTACCCCCCTCCTTCCCTATCACACCCCCATAATCCCAAAAATGCCAATAATACCCCTGCATTTTTATAAAAAAAAAAAATTTTAAATTTTCGGAATTACCTCAAAATAAGGTAATTCCGGTTCAAAAAAAATTAAAAATTTCGGAATTACCTCTAAAAAAGGTAATTCCGGTTCAAAAAAAATTAAAAATTTCGGAATTACCTCTAAAAAAGGTAATTCCGAAATTTGTAATTTTTTTTATTTTTAAAAGTTTGTATTTTGGTCTTAAGATTTAAACGCGTTTTATTGGAAATATGATACGAACGATTTACGATTTAATAACAATACGTCAAAATATATAAAATGACCAACATAAAATAGGAGTACAAATACAACTATGGGTCCAAAATGTCTAAAAATGACTGAAAATAAGCACGTGAAGTAGGTGAATGGGCGACATCTAGGGCATCTCGGGCCAATCCAGAACGCGAAGTGCGTATATATACGATTTGTTTTAATTTTTATTACTAAAAGGCTACTAAAAATAGTCAAAACTACTCTAAAAAAATATAAAAACACCACTAAAAATCTAACAAAACCAAAATAAGGCTATACAAATTTTTTAAGATTTTTTGGAGACTATGAAAAATTAAAAAAAATCGTAAAAAATAGTAAACGATGGAATTTGGGATTTTGAGGTTGTTGTCCCGTAAGAAGTCCCTTCTAAGGGAGTCTTGATTCTTGATTTTTTTCGCTTCTAATGGCTGTGGTTTCATTACGATCAGAGTATGTTGTCCGAAAACCGATTTTTTAGCCTAAATTATTCGTTCGAAATAAAAAAATTGTAATTTTCGGAATTACCTCAGAAATAGGTAATTAGGTTCATTAAATATAAACCGGAATTACCTCATTTCGAGGTAATTCAAAATCTTTCGGAATTACAGGTAAACCAAATTCCATTTTTTTTGAGGTAATTCGAAATTTTTAGAAGTAATTCGAAATTTGTAATTTTTTTTTAACAAAACCATGTAATTTTTGTAAATTTTCAGGGGTATTTTTGTCGTTTGGGATATTATGGGGTGTGGGTGATGTTGAGAAAGTACGAAAACAAACACCCTTATGCAACAACCTTGAAATTCTGAACCACATATTTTACTAAAATGTGTGGTGCCTTGAAACAGTCGACTTTATCTTCAAATTTTACTAATAAATTTTTCAAACAGCCTTTAATAATTAATAATTGCAAACATCAGCGGGTTCGAGGTCTGCACGTCGAGGCAGGTTCGAACGATCGTCTTCGAACCAATTAAAATACAATTCAATGGAGTTTTTCATCAGAGGGTATTTTGCGATTATATGAGAGTTAGAATGTAATTTATTGAAAGAAATTAGAGGCTCTACGAAACATAACCTGAGAAAAAGCATTACAGAAGTCACGGAAATAGATTACAAGATAAACCAAAACCCATGAGAAACTCCAACACAACAAAGAGTAAGTGCCAAACAACCTAAAATTATGTAGACAGACAAAGGTGTGTGGGTCAAACCACCAATCTAAAATAACTGTCTCAGAATTGTCACCTGCAGAGCTAACAAATCACCTCCAAGACAATGCCTTGACATGATTCGTCCAACAACAAGTTGCTGCCCAAAACAGAAAGGAGGCTCTCCAAGTTTTTATTGTGATTTACATGAATACTAAAAGCTTGAAAATGAGAAACACCCACCTTTGAATCATTCACAACCAGACCAAGCCAAGATTAATTGAATCCAATTAATTCCAAACTAAAGACGAGCACATACAAAGGAAGAAAATGTGGGCAGCACCTCTCGTGTTGCTCCATGATAACAACCCTAGCAACAAGAGTGTCACGAATCAGAAGTTACCAAGTAACAGTCTCCAGCAAAACACCCCCACTTTAGTTGGTAGACACCACAGATTATTTAGCGCTCCTCAAGGTTCTAAATAGCGATCGCGGTCACGTCGCGGTCACGTCGCGGTCGCGTTAAGGCTTTCGCGATTTAGGTTGTTGCGCTCGTCGCGGTGTGAATTAATCACAAAATTTAACTAAAATTATTTTTCGCGGTCGTTTTGTCGCGGTATCGGTCACTACCGAGACAGTTTTGTCGCGATCGTTTTCGGCGTAACGGACAATTTTTTAGAAACATGCGCTCCTTATACCTCCAGTCCAAACCATGATGCTACTGATGAACACCGGCCCAACAAGGAGTAACAAGATTTAACACTAAACATGTGGAATTTCTCAAACCTCAACCGCCACACATCCTTTTGAAAAGCCACCGGGTAAAGGGGGTGTAAGCACACGAGGAAGGATCCTCTAACTTTTTGGAGGGAACTTCTTCCTAACTTTGTATTTATCTCTCTCTTCTAATAGATTCTCTCTCATCTTATTTCCCTCCATTTTTCTTTATTTTTACTTTTCTCTCTCATCGAAAAACACTAAAGTTAAGAAAAAGTAAGTTAGAGGATCCAATTCCTAAGCGCACCTAGATAAAAGCGATTGCGGTTCCTCTTCCTACTCAGAAAGATCATGATTCCTTTCTAAAATCTACTGCCAACACATAGGGTATGTTTGGATGCAGGGCCGTTCCTAAGATTTTTGGGGCCCTGAACGAAATCAAAAAATGGTGCCCTTATAACCTTATGAATAAAATTCTTGTTCGATTTTTAGACTCATTACTTTTGAGCCTAGAAATAACCACTTTTGGACCTAACAAACTGGGTTAGAACGAAAATCGCAGTAATGTATGAAATTGAGAGAGTAAGAACATAGGTTTTGAAATTCTGTGACTAAAGTCTCGTTTCAAATAAATAAGGAGGCCAAAAATGTAATAAAGCCATTTTTATCAATTGCATATGTATTAGAAAAATAATTACATATTTTCAAAGAACTTATCTGACACAAACCGATTTTAATCAATAAAACACCCTAAAACTTTAATTAGGAAACTATTATATACTTTTAAATTTATATTTTTCTTATCCTAATATCTATATATAGTAGTCAAAAATCAAAATTTGGTGCCCATCGAAAAATGGGGCCATGGCGTGCGCCTGTCTCGCCATGCTCCGGCCACCGTTGTTTGGATGGATGGTTTAGGAGGAGGGGAGAGGAGGGATTGATTTTCAATTCCAAATTGAGAAAGCTATAAAATGTTTCTAAGCAAAAATGAAATGTCATTAATAAATGTTTTATCATTATCTATCATGTTATTCTTTCAAATTTTTAAAATATAGACAAACCTCCAAAGTCCTCCTCCAAAATATAGATTGTTTAGTATGAGTCATATGCACTAGCACATCATGGCATGACATTGGCCCGCAAATGTGTGGCACAAGAGCAAGTGTGTTCTCTCAAGAGCTAGCACGTCATGGTGTGACATTGGAACGCAAATGCGCCCATCAAGAGCAAGTGTGTGCTCTAAAGAGATGGCACGCCATGACGTGACATTGACACACAAAAAGCGTGTACTAAGGAGTAGTAAGATTCATGGGTATTGTTGTAATCTAAACTTAGTTAGTATAAATACCTATTGTAACATTGAAACCACGAGTATTGTAATCCTAATTTCACTCAAGCAATTAGACGGAACTACGATTACTCTCGGTGGCGTATCTAGCACTACAAGAAAAATGGGTTTTTGGCGGATTTTTCCGCAAAAAACACCCAATTCCGCCGCAAAATACAGTGTGTTTTGGTGGATTTTTCCGCCGGTAAAAAGAAATTTGGTCGCATAACGTATTTCCGCGGAATTTAAGTCATTTCGCGGATTTTTGCGGGAATTTTGCGTGATTTCCGCTACTTTCCGTGAATTTTGGCTTTTTTGGCGGATTTTTCCGCCAAATTTTAATTTTTTTAAATCCACGCAAACACATAAAAATCCGCCAAAATAATTATTTTTTTAAAATCCGCCGCAAATACCCTAATTTCCCAAAAAAAAATTTTTTTCAAAAATCCATTTGCAAATACCCTAATTTCCACGAAAAATACTTTTTTTAAAAAAATTTAAAAACATTTTAAAAATTTATATAAACGTTTTTAAAATTAAATAAATTTAAAAAAATATATAAATAACATATTTAAATTAAAAACTCAAATAGTGATAACCAAATAAAATGTTTTTAAAAATAAATAAATTTAAATTAAAAATATAAATAGTAACAAAGAAACAAAAATCACCAAACTCAAACAAATCCTAAACAAACAACACCACAATTAGTAACAAAGTATAACTTAAAACAAAATATAACTTAAAACAAAGTCTAAATTAAAACATACCTTCAAAACAAATTTGAGAGAAGTGTTGAGAAAGAGTAAAGATTTAATGTGAGGATTGTTAAGAGAGTGAAATGGTGAGAGAGTGAAGTGTTGAGAGAGTGAAATGTTGAGAGAGTGAAGTGTTGAGAGAGTGAAATGTTGAGAGAGTGTTGAGAGTGAAGTGTTGAAATCAGATTTATTAAGGGAGGATGAAGAGAGCCGTTGGAATCGAGGTCAGTTTCGGCGGATTCTTGGCTTTTTAGTGAGAATCAAGATTGCTTTAACCGAGGTAGTCATTTTCGCAGATTCCGAGGTCATTTTAGTGAATTAAGATTGCTTTGACCGAGGTCATTTTAGTGATTTTGTTGGTTTTAAACGGATTTTAAAAAAATTGGGGAAATTAGGTATTTGCATGCGGATTTTAAAAAAACAAATTTTTTTTGGCGGATTTTTATGTGTTTGCTGTAGATTTTAAAAAAAAAAATCCACTTTATAATCCGCCACAAACGTCAAAAATCCCTCACAAATGTCAAAAATCCGCCAAAACTTTTTCGGTGGATTAAATCCCCACAAATGTCAAAAATCCATGGAAAGTTTGTGGGGATTAAAATCCGCCAGAAAAAGTTTTGCTTTGGATTTTCGCTTTTTCTTGTAGTGTAGGACACAGGTTAGAGTGTGCAAAAATTTTAAACACACACATTTCTATAAATATAATAAAGGAGGAAGAAAGAAAGAAGAACACACTCGAGAGTGAGAAAATGTAAGGAGAGAAAAAAATTAGAAACGTGTAAGAGTGTGAGTATGATGTATTAGATAGGTGCAAAACTAGTTTCAATGCAAACAAATATTTCCAAGGTGCGCAAAATATTTTTTTCAATTGAATATTGCTGCTAATATTATTTTTGAATAGGAGTATTTGTACTAATAATATTTTTTCATGATGTGCGGTTGACCACCCTAGGGCATACCTAGATCCGCCCCTAGTTGCTCTGTACTCGCAGATGTAGGCAAAGATTGGTCGAACTGTATGACCAATATCGTGTCTTCTATTTTCGATTCTCGTTTCTATTATTATTTCTTCGTTTACTGTTACTGTTACAATAAGGCAAAACCCTAACTCCCATAAAAATATTAGTGGGAAGAGATTTTTTTTTTTTTTTGGATAAGTAGAAAATTTTATTAATGGCAATACATGGGGGTACTCCAACCCAAACTTGTATAAGAGACCTTATTAAAACTTTGTTTTTTCTCTTTTTTGATTTAGTCCCCTCTTAGTCTCTTTTCTATCTACGTTTATTCTCTTTTATGCTGAGTGTTTGTACTAAAAGATAAGGAGAAGAAAAACAGTACAACACAGCACAACAGCTTTGGAATGTTAAAATCAAATTCAAACATATCAGCATGATGTCAATCAAGTCCCTTTGTGGATCAAGATTACACTAAAATAAGACAAAACTACATAAATACTCCATATCTCTTTGTCAAGTAAAATTAAAATATATCCGCACCGTTCTTCTTTTAATTTATTTATTTTCTAACAAAATCTATGGCTCAAGTATTATTAGGTTATTTGAGTTTAATGATTAAATTATTTAAGATGATAAAATATTTAATTAGGAAAGATAAGTAATTTAAGAAAAATAATAAGGATAAAAATTTCAAAAAAAGTAAAATGTTATACGCTATCCACTAACGTTTCACAAAACGCTACAAGAATTCAAAAAACGTTAAACGCTACTTGAAAAACGCTAAACGCTAGTGTTTGCCAAACACTTTTAGTCACCACCCACTAATCAAATACGTTCTCAGCTGCTATCCGCTTGCGGATGAGACACGTTAACCAGAGTCAAAGTGATGATATTTGAAAAAAGAGATTACTACATTATATATTATTTGGACGAAATCCATGAAGCATATCCAGAAACACCCATATTGTTCTGCTATATATATAGACACACATACCCAATTGTGTGGCCATCCCTCTCATTTAACTATAGCAAGCAAAGCATAAGCATGGCTTCCACCTCTCATAAATCCTACACCATGTTTCTTTTACTCTGTTTTCTCCTTCACCTTATCTCCACATGGGGTACATATAACTAATTAATCAATATATAAATTATTTTTCTATGTGAATCTTATTTACCTTCTTACTAATTTTCTTTGGATTTTTTTCATGTGTAGAAGTAGAAGCAAAAGTTTGTCAGAGACGTAGCAAAACATGGTCAGGGCCTTGTTTTAACACTGGAAACTGTAAAAGACAATGCAACAACGTGGAACATGCAACTTTTGGTGCTTGTCACCGTCAAGGCTTTGGTTTTGCTTGCTTCTGCTACTTCAAATGCTGACCATTGACTTTCTTTCTGGTCAACAAAGTTTCCACCTTTATATTCCCCTCTTTTGTAATAAAATAAAATAATGGGGAAAATCTTATATGTAGGTTCTTTTCTTTATGTTGGCTACAACATGTAAGAAATGACTGCAAAAATAAGATTTACTTAATGGAGTTACTTAATAGAAAGTATTTTTTTCCCACTAATTTTCAGCTAAAAATTTAAAGGGTTTTTTCTTTTGTACCCCCACCCACTAATAGAAAGGATTTTTTACCCACACGACCAATCGTATATACTTCTTCAGGGCATATATACGATGTGTTAAAATTGCACATCGTATATATGTCCCAATTGAAATATATACGATGCGCTTTTAAATTTTGTTTTTTTTAAATTTGTAAAAAAAAATTTAACGCTCATGATTTAACGTTCAAAGTTGATCAACGGTGTAGATTGCACGCCAAAATCAACGGTTGATAATCTTTTACCTCATCTATAAATACTCACTCCCACCATCACTATTTTCACACCAAAAATTCAAATACTCACTCCTCCTTCTCTCACACATCACAAGTGAAGATGATGCAGACTTCGCTAATGTCATACTACGAGCCTTCTTCCCTCACTCTTGTTCATTCTAATATGGGGTTTGTTGATCATCAGGGTATCATCTTGAAAGATGATGGTATAAGTTTCGATGGGAGAGATGTTGTTTCGTGTAGGTTAAAACACGATATATCATTTTCTCGCTCTTAAGCGAAACTACTCGCAGATGGTTCAACGCAGAACCACGAACATGAGATAATTCGTATTGTTTATCGGAAACCCGAAACGACTAGTGGAGGTATTTACTGGTCTACCATGGATGTCAAAAGCGAGGATGACGTCCGAGACATGATGTCCATTCATATTACAATTAAATGGAGGAGTTACATTCATGCATGCGTCGAAACGGAAGGACCGTCATTTGAGATCCTTCGTCGATTAACTCCACCATTTCATCGTAGTTTCTATTGTATTTTCATATTATCCGTCTATTTTTATTCAAGTTGTTTATGTTTTATCGCTTGTGTAACTTTGTTTTATCGAATCAATGAAATCAAAAATTCATGGAAACTCGTAAAATAAATAAAACATCCGAAAAAAGTTAATAATATAATAAAGTGCCAAAATAATATCAAATACATCAAAAACAAATAAAAATCCCTAACGGCCCCCTCGCCGTCCTCGCCCCGTCGCCTAAGCTCCCCAGCCCACGTCATCCGGTCTTTGCCATCCCCACCATCCTATGGATTGTCCGACACGCCGGACCGCCATGCGCGATGTCGCCGTCCACGAAATCCTCTCTACAAGCCCTCACAAGCTCCCTAATCCGGTCATGATCGTCCGAGCGTATCTCGGGGAGGTGTCCAGGTGAGCTCTAGGTGATGGTGGAGCCAGTAATAGTCTCGGGGAGGTGTTGGTGGCTCGAGCTCATACTCGGTGGCTCAGCCGTGCTGTCTCTGTCTCCATGCCAAGCATGGAGCGATTATGCCTCCGAGTCCTCGTGCTCGGAGCGATGAGATGACTCCCTATCTCTCGATCGGAGAGACCTCACGTCTCCTCTATGCCTACAGGACACCGCAAGCGAAGAAAAAAATTAGTAAAAAAAAAAAATTGCTCATCGTATTTACATCAAAACAGGTGTATATACGATGCTTACTTTTTCTTCGTCGTATATAGGGTCTGCTGGCGTATTTACGATTGGATGAATTTCTGGCTAATCGTATATACACCTGAATAGGGTATATACGGTGAGTAAATTTTTGCTCGTCGTATATAGGCCTATGGTGGGGTATATACGATTGGTTGATTTCTGGGCTGATCGTATATACGTCGAAGCTGGCGTATATGCGAGTGAAGGTGGTCAAACGTAGGTATGACCAATTATGTGAAGAAATGGTGATTTTGTAAACAGTCAGGGGTATTTTGGTATTTTTCACACGGTGGGTGGGGGTGTTAGGGGAATGGGTGGGGGTCCAAAAGAAAAAACCCAAATTTAAAATACTCTAAGCTAGCAAAAATCTTAGGCGATTGCTTTTTCCACGCCTCCTCCTACTCAAAACACACCCCCACAAGGGTGTGAAATGACCAAAAGGCCAGCCAAAACCTCTTTTTTTCACGAAATTTCACTTGTTCGAACACGGGCCTTCGAACAGGTTCGAACGACATCGCTCGAGTGTGTTAAATCTTGACTTCACACCCTTGTGCGCAATTTCACCTATTCGATCGGGTCACTCGAACCGGTTCGCATAACCTTGTTCGAACACCCTATTTTATTACAAAAATGGACCTCACACCACATTCATCGGCTTTATAAGCGTTCGCATGACGTTGTTCGAACGTGTTCGAACAAGGTCATTCGAACCGTCATCACGCGAGGGTATCTTTGGAATAAAATTTGTTAAGGGGTGTGAAAGAGTAGGAGAGGGTGTGGGAAAAGCAAACGCCAAATCTTAGTTTCTGGGGGCCCAAAAAACCAAAGCCTAGACTCTTTTTTTTGACACAATCAAACTTATAGCATTTCATTATGTAAAATAATCTCAATACGGGTTTGAATCCAATCAAAAATTTGGGAACTAGCATATAATCTTGATGTCTAAGCTAGCGTATGAGCGGTAAAATTTTGCTTGTCTCCGAATGAAGCTAACCTGAAAGCTAGGAAAATTAACTAATCAATTACGGCAATTTGACATTAAAACACCAAACTCAGTATTTGGTAAAGGGTCTCCCTTCAAGCCATTTGCAACCGGGAGACAATTCAGTTCTATGGAATCTGAAGTGAGCCCCAATACCTCCAACCAAAGTAAGGTTTGCAAAAGCTCCATTGCCTCCGCCTCTTGAGGTGTTGGAATACCAGTGAACCGCATAGTCTTGCCCTTGTAAAAGTTGTCAGTGCAAATACCAACTCTGTATGTGTTGTCGCTATTAAAAAGGGTTGCATCTACATTACACTTATACGTACCTACACTTGGTTTTTGCCATCGTTGCTCCTCACGGTGTGCCCAAATAAAATTCTCAAATGTTATAGAGAGCAAAAACATATTTAACCCAAAAAGAATATAATTGATCAAACCGTAAGTAAGACAGTAGAAGTCATCAATATACATAATACATGGCAGAGCTAGCATAAATCTTATAAGGGGCCAAATATAAAGGCTTATTTGTATGTTTTGCCCCTCAATTTTTTTTAATTGACAAGTTTGGTCATTCTATTTTACTTTTGACGATTTTGCTCCTCCAAATTTGGCAATTGTGGTCACTCAGTATGACTTTTTCCATTATATTTGTTTGTCTCCAAAAATTGGGGATCGTAAAATTTTGACCACTCATTTTCCAAAATTTAAGATTTTTGGAGACCAAAAGTGCAAATTATCCATGATTTTTCAAGACTAAAAGTGCAATGAAGACGAAAATTGAGGATCTAAATTGTCAAAAAGTAAAATAAAGTGACAAAAATCAGCGAGTCAACCAAGCCAAGCCACTAGTTGCTTTGATTGCTGATCGTTTTGGAAGCCAAGCTTTGGAAATGGCCAAAGAATCCAACCTATAATCTTATATATACTTCCCACTTTCTGCCATGGCAACCTCACTGTACTTGCATTTGCATACACTGCATGAACAAGTTTCATGTGAATATGTTGAAAATGTTTAATTACTCTGCAAGTCCTTAAATTATTTGGGACTCAAAGTCGAAAGTGTTATGGTAATTAGAGGTCTAATGGTGGGTGAAGAAAGAAAAGGGATTCAAGAGAGAAAACATTTGATTAGATTAATTCATGATAATATATATATATGATTTTAGAATATATCTGTTTGAAAACTACAGTTTGACAAGGAGACTAATTACGAAAAGGAAGGAGAAATGTTTGAAAAGGAATACCAATTTTTACCCCTTTCATTTCAATTTGAAGATATAGATGGCTAAGAAGGATAATTTTTCATCAAAAAATAAAATATGGATCTAGAGTCCCTTATATTGAGAGAAACTGAAATCTCTAATCTTTAACTCTTCCAAAATCTCTGCCGAAGATTGAACTCAAATGCCCATCAGCTTGAGAAGTACATTATTAGAAACTATAAAATAAGCAATTGGGTATACAAAATGTTCTCATTCATGAATCTTCTTCCTTTAGGCTACGAATTCTTGCCCTCTGTGCAAGGAACTGTTCTTCCTGTGCTCGTTTTGCAGCAAGTTCTTCCTCGTCGAGTACTTTAATTGGGAACCATTTTGGCAACTTTAACCAATTTCCACTCTTCTTTGAATTCTCAATATCTTCATATATTTTTTTACTGTAATCTCTCAAAACATCTTTAGATTTCAAGATAGTAAAATCTGCTGTTGTCCCAACAGCAGCAAAAATGAATGAGTATCGTACTGCACCAACTTGACCACCTAAAATTCCATAAATTAACACAACATTTTCAATATTGTACTTGTAACTATTAATCACCAAAATTATGATGAGACAAGTAAATCATGACTATGGTTTATGACAGACAAAAATCACAAGCATGCGTCGAGAAGATAGAAGATAAAATAGAACTATACCATACAGACGCCCAAGAAGAGCACCGGATCCAAATCCCGCTATCACAGAGCTCCATAGATCCTCAGGTCCAGTTTTCCTAGTTGCAATCACAAATTCACGTGCCCCTAACAAATTAGACAACTATTCCAGTTCAATCCAAAATACTGACTTGAATTATACATTTGGATCTGCTCTATCACCACTTTCATAAAAGACAAATAACAGAAAACTGATCTAATACAAAGTTAAATTCATAGTTTTGGCATTGTATTTTTATTGATATTCGTTACATACGAGTTGAATTTAAACCACTGGAACTGACAATGGAAGTCAAAATACAAACTTAAATAGTCTAAAGGCTCAATTCAACAAAGGGGAGGATTGAACACTCATTGGCTTGAAAGTAGTGGAGCCCCATTCATTGGAAAGAAGTTATAAGGAGGAGGCAAACATAAAATATTATGTTAAAATTCTTGTCTCAAGCAAGCAAATAGAGATTAACAAATATTTTCATAAACCGAAAAGCTATAATCAAAAGAAGAGAAGGTAAAACACTTGCGTAATTATACAGAATTTAATACCTGAATATCAAGTTGTTACATTTTTTCTTTTTCTGAGAGAAAAATCATCCTATGTAAATTTTCCTACAATCTCTCACTATCCCCTCTGCCAAAAATTAAAATAATGGAGTTTAAGATCATTCCTATGGACAAGTCATGCCATGAGTTGTTAGTTTATTTTATCTATGGGGCACTTAATAAAGTTAACACTCTGAAACCAAATATTTCTTAGATAACAGCCTTCCTTTGCATCAAAGTATTTCTCCAAACTTGCAAACTGGAGCTACATCTGTTGTACCCTGGTTACACTCTTTCTGCCTTCTGTGACAATTTTTTCATGGGTAGGAAGAATTAATTTTTGGATTTCTCAAACAAAGAATCTCCGAAAGAAATCTGAAGAAAATAATTCAGCTAATAGGAAATTTCATTCTGTTTCTGAGTTTTCTCGTTCCTACTTCCTAGAATACCTAAAAACATTTTTCTTAATATTTAGAAAGGTTTGCTGACAGATAAGGCTGTTGTGAATACCTAAAAACATGTTCCCTAATATTTAGCACAACGGTTGGAGTTGCTTCCGTGTGACTGAAAGGTCACAGGTTTGAGCGGTAGAATCAATCTCTTGTAATGCAAGGTAAGGCTGTCTACAATAGATCCAAAATAGATTCAACCCTTTCCTAGACCATGCTATCATTTTATTTAGAAAAGTCTGTTGCTTCTAATTCATAAATGTTACATCCTTTTATTTCCTTCAGTCCTACACAAACAAACTTCCAATAGGATCATAGTTGTCAATCTCGGATAGCGGCAGAGTGGCCAAGCCTAAACATGATATAGCGGGAGAGCAGATAGAAAGACGATTGCTGTTCTAACTTCTAATACTTTTTATATGCAGCCAAATTTACCTATCTACTTCATCAAAATGTTCGATATGTGAGGTAACATGAAAAATCCGATTAAAAAACTAACATGATATTCTCCACGTTCCAATGTTCATCAAAGACCTGAGCAACTAATCAAGAACATAGTTATATGGGAAAAATTCTCGAAAGGGCATCATTGGCAACGGTACTTTAAATATATGTGACCTAGTATGTGTATCTGATTGAAAATAGAAAATGAAAAATTGAAATAAAAACATGGCAGTGTGTTATGCATGACCAGACTATAAACTACTTCTATGCATTGAAGAGTTGGTCAACCCATTGCACAGGTAATGACAGTTCTCTACAATGAAATGTGTTTTTCTCTCCTAAATCATAACATAATAATGTCAACTAAAACCAATCCAAGATTCCAAATCGGATCTTGTGCAGTCAGTAAAGTTGTGCAGTCATGCATTCAACGAATTTGGACTGATAAATCTTAAAAATCTAGTCCGTCCATTCAAGATTGGACGGAGAAGATCTGCTAAATGCAGGACTGCACAAATGGCGACTACACGGGATCCATTTCCAAATCCACATAAAACAAAACAGTAGCAAATCACTACAATTACAGGATTCAAAATACAAGAATTAGTTATACGCAAACAGCATCATCAAATTCAATTAGGACAACAAATTTCCAAAGCTAAAACAACAAAGTCTCTTATGAAAACAAAATCTAAAAGTTACCGCAATAGCAACCAGCAACAATAGCAAAATTAGCAGCATAGTTAGCAGAAACATTAGCAAGGCCAAGACTTTTTCTATGCTTTGAGATTAATCCTGCTCCAGCACCAGTAACCCCTGTTCAAAACAATCACAAACATCATTCATTGAAAACACTACTCTTAAGAGAGAGAGAGAGAGAGAGAGATACCTGCAAGGATGGTTGGAATAATGATTCGATTTTTCCAGGTATGAGAGGAAGAAGGGGGTGGAAGTTGTTCTCCATTTTCAAGGGTTTCTTGATTCTCAGAAGTACTCATTTGTTTCTTCCCTCAAAATCGTCAACGATTGAAGGGTTTCTTGTTAGTTATGGTGGAATTGCATTTTCCTGCACTGCTGCATAGTGAGACTTGGAAATGGAAGGAAACAAACAAGCCTGTCTTTCTTCCTCCCCAATTCGAACCCCTAAGGCCAATGCGTATCTTCCGGCGCAGCATTTTTTTTAATTTTGATTGAATTAGATTATTTTTTTAAAAAAAATATTATTAATATTAAGAGCTATATTTTAAAATAAATTCTAAAAAACTATTTTAAATTTTTAAATGAAGTAGAAACTTTTCAATTAACTCCAAATTTGGGTGAAAGTGATAATGCACTTCATCTTAGGAAGCGAAGCTACATTTAAGACTGAGTTCAATATTCAGTGATGGAACAAATTGGAGTTGGATTTTACTTACCTCCAAGGTCGAACTCCAAATTATTTAGGGTCCATTTCCCTTAAACACTGAAGTGGGTTCAAAGACCTCTAAAAAATCAAGAAACTTTCTAATTTTTTTTATTGCTTGATTATTTATATACAAGTCTTACTATGTTTTGTTTAGTAATGCGAAGTTTAATTTAATTTGCTTATATATATTTTTGACAAAAAAATTAAATATAATTTAATTAAGTGCTTTTTTTTTGTAAAAGATTACACAAAAAAGTAGATACGAAAGAGAATTTTTACATGTATAACTTGTAGATAGATAATACTCATATGTGTCTATTACTTTTCAATTTTCAACTCTCTACAATTCTCTATTATTAATCTCTTTTTTGTGTTTTACATGGGAAGTAAAGTTAAAAAAATGTAAAAGTTAAAAAGTCAATTCTAAGCTTAGATGCAAGTGGTTAATGCACTCCATCTAAATGCACGGACTTGGCTAGTACCTAAGTTTGATCCCCAACGATGGAACAAATTGAAACCAAAGTTTACTTACCTCCCAGCCAAACTCCGAATTATTCATGGCCCCATTCCCCTGGTGTTGGAAACAATACAGTTTTATGTTCATTGAATAACCAAATGTATCTGGTTTATATAGTATTAGAGGGAAAAAAAGCCTCTCACCATTGTATTTACTGTAGTTAGTGTATTTGACTAGAGTTAGATGTTTAGCTAATTGGCTTATCAGTTAGAGAATTAGTTAGGTTGATTAGAGATAGAATTAAGCTAAAACTAGATCTTATGTGTAACTCTCTTGTAAATAGTTGCTCAGTTCAGTTGAGTTGATAACAGAAATGAAACCATTTTTACACATTTTTGTTTCTTCCTTTGCATCTTGAGGCCAATAACACATGGTTTGTTCAACCCCTTCCTCCTGTGAAAAAGATCATTGGGTGTAGGTGGATCTTCAAGGTGAAGTACAAGGCAGATGGTTCCCTAGATCGCTACAAAGTTAGACTTGTTGCTCAATTCTTCTTTCAACAAATGGGGCCTTGATTTTGTGGACACCTTCTCTCCAGTGAGCACTCTCACATCAGTCAGTGTTCTTCTAGCTCTGGCTGCCCAGTCCAACTGGCACATGGTTCAACTTGATGTTAATAATGTGTTCCTTAATGGGGACCTACTAGAAGAAGTGTACATGAAACTCCCTCTGGGGTATCCTAGTAAAGGAAAAATATTTAGTTTGCAAACTCAACAAGTCACTGTATGGGTTAAAGCAAGCCTCTCGTCAAAGGTTCAACAAATTTTCCTCTACTATTCTCAGTCATGGCTTCACATAGTCCACTCTAGACCCCTATGTGTTCACTGCAGGCTCTAGTATGTCACTGGTTGTGCTCCTATTACACGTTGATGACATCCTCCTAGCTAGTCCTTTCACGGAATCCATCACAGCCACTCAAACCCTACTCCAGAGTTTGTCTTAAATGAAACTGCTAGGTCCTCTCAAGTATTTTCTTGGACTTGAAATTTCCCCATCACCCAAAGGCATCTACTTATGTCAAAAGAAATACACTAAACAGTTACTCAGTGATACCAGGATCCACAGTTATAAACCACAACCCACACCGGTGGAACCTAATCTCAAACTCACTGATAGTGAAGGTGATTTACTGCCAGATCCCTCCTAGTACATAAGACTCATTGGAAGGCTCATATATCTCACAATCTCGCACCCAGACATTGCTTTTGCTGTGAATAAACTCAGCCAATTCATGACCGAGCCTAGAACTCCTCACTTACAATGCATTCTTCACCTACTGGAGTACATCAAATTTGCACCAAAATAAGGTATAGTATTTTCTTCTCAGTCTGTATTATCTATCTCATCATGTGCGGATGTTGATTGGGGGAGCTGCCATGTTACTATAAAATCCACAACTAGTTTTGTGTCTTCATCGGAGACTCCTTAGTCACTTGGAAGTCAAAGAAACAACCAATTGTGTCTAGACCCTCTGTTGAAGCATAATACAGAGCTCTAGCTCTGCTCACTACAAATTTGTTATTGCTGAAACAACTCACCAGAACATTCCAAGTTGACATCACCTCGTGCAAGGTGTTCTGTGACAATAAATCTGTAATTCAACTAGCTACAATCTCACTCTCAATGAGAGATCAAAACATATTGATATTGATGTACATTTTATGAGGGAACACGTTGATATTGGGAAACCTCTTGGCCAATAAAAGAATTTGGAAAAGACTCATAATATTAAGACCTCTTGGCCCGATGAACTAAAAGATCTATCTGTGGATCATGTGCCAAGGTTAATGTGAACGGCTAGGATGAAAACTGACCGTATGTGCTCTGTCATCAGGCATATAACATGTTTAAATAGAAATTGGATCATTCTACATTTTTTACAAGGATATTACTTTTCCCACTCCCCCTCCTACTCTTTCACACCCCTTAACAAATTTTATTCCAAAAATAACCTCGCGTGAAACGCTGTGAGGACGTGTTTAACGACGGTTCGAACGACCTTGTTCGAACAGGTTCGAATGACCTCGTTCGAACAGGTGAAATTACACACAAGAGGGTGTGAAGTCAATATTTAACTCACGCGAACGATGTCGTTCGAACAGGTGGAATTACGCACAAGAGAGTGTGAAGTCAAAAATTAACACACTCGAACGATGTCATTCGAACCTGTTCGAAGCCCCGTGTTCGAACACGTGAAATTTCTTGAAAAAAAAAGACGCTTTGACTGGTCTTTTGGTCATTTCACACCCTTATGGGGTGTGTTTTGAGTAGGAATGGGGGTGGGAAAAGTAAAGTCCTTTTTACAATATATTTAGAACCACGGTAGTCAAGGGGAATTGGAAACGGGAAGAGATAGTTTCCAATTATTGGAAAGCGAGAAAAGGCCATTTCACATGATCACGACCCCCGCAACAAGGTGTTAATTTAAGCTATTTTCTTTTTTGACAACATTCAAAAAGAGAATAGAAAAAAAGTGAAGAGAGAATCACTACTTTTGAACTAAACGAATGCTTAACATTTACTCTCCTTTTAGTTAAAAAAAGGACCGAATAGCAAATAACTAAATATTACATGACTTGCAATAATAGGTAAAAACGGTAGTGTACCTTATGGTACAATGTAAGGAAAGAGAAAAGCAATGCAACTAACTGCTTGAAGAAAAAAAATCTATTTAGAAACAATATGTTCATGCACCTTATGGTACATATAGAATTATATATAAAATAATAAAATAAATAAATGTATCTTCATTTTCCACTGCAAGTTTGATGAAATGGTGCATTGCATATACTACTTATTAGTTTCAGCTGTAAAATTATGACTATCTTAAAAATAATATAATTGAGATTGAATATAGTAGAAAAAATTGAACTTCTAAGACTGGAGATTTCCACCACACACTTCATTCTGAATCATGTAATTTCTAGAGACTGCTGTTTCTTGCTCCGCATCGCCACTACCAGAGAAGTCACTCACTCCTTGCTTACTGTCACAATTACCTCGCTGTTGCAACGAAGCTTCACGCCAACTTTCTTACGCGATCCGGGACTATGCTTTCTCTTGTGTTCTACAACATTTTACATAGGAAAACTGGTGAAACTCAAGTAAAAAGATGTCTTGGAAAAAAGATATGAAATAGTTGAAGGAGTCAAAAAAAATTACTTTTACTGTTAATTGTATGTCGAGTTACTGCCAAGAATTCTTCCCATTTGAACTTACTCAATTCCAGCTTTTCTTCTTCCGGAAGCTCGAAATTCGGCTCTCTCCCACACATGAAAGCAGCCCTGAAGATAAATAGAACACACATAGTATGTAGGTCATATTTAATATAGTGAATATGAGTTAAAACCGATGTCTGCGCATGTCTCAGACGTTGTCGTGTCCAATGTCTGTGTCTATGTCAGTGCTTCATAGAAAGTTATTACCTGTCATATAAATGTGCAGCTAAATAGAACACGCATAGTATGTAGGTCATAGTTAATATAGTGAATATGAGTTAAAACCGGTGTCTGTGTGTCTGTATCTGTGTCGTGTCCAGTGTTTGTGTCTATGTCGGTGCTTCATAGAAAGTTACTACCTGTCATATAAATGAGCAGCTTCTTGCTGTGATGCAACAGTTCCCAGGTGGATCTGTTTCTTGTCCACCTTTATTGCTGCTTGCCACTTCATATTTTTTAAATAAACTCCTCTCATTAAGCATGGTTCTTGATTATCTCTTTGTTTTCTCGAATGCCGCTTTCTGCGTTTAACAGGACGCCCTGAAAAATGCAGGTTAAAAATAAGTAACAGCCAAATATAGCCATACAGACTAACAGAAAATTCAAGGGTTTTTCAATGAAGTAAATATATTCATTGCAGTTAATATTTAAGAGGTAATATATCTAGTGATTAGATGATGAATTAACAAGGAAAAATGAGAAATCTAAGTAGATTAAAAAGTGAAAAAGGACATACATACATGAGACAAAACTTTTTGTAAAGGAAATAACATCTATTGCCAGCTCAGCTCAGCTTAGTCATTATAAACAAAATCAAATACAGCTAGCAATAATAAAGAGATATGTTTCTAAAGCAACAAACCTAAGTTTTGTTGACTAGGTTGTTCTTTAGACAGGCTAGAATCAGATCCATTTGATGATCCCGGTTCCTCTTTCGCAACGATACTCTGGGAATTCTGCAAAACACCAGCTTGTTGATTTACTAACAAAAAAGAGTTTTAGTACAAATCCTAGCAATCAGAGATGAACATTGAATAGTAATCAGAGATGATCCTATATCTTGCTAATGCAAACAAAAAGGATAGCAATTTTCAATGAGAGAGAAGAACATCATAAACATTGTCAAACTGTTCTCTTCCTAACCTTTGTTTGGTCTATCACAGAAAAGTATGGGGTTAAGGGGAGGAGAAAATGGAGGGTTGCAGGTTCGAACCCGTTTTCTCGGTGTCTACACACAACACTTATATGTGTTTTACCACTTGATTGTGTCTCTTAGGACGTTCTCTTCCTAACCGAATACACTGATACCTAGCTCATTCGAACGCAATGCCAAATGAATGAAAACCGAAAACCTCAACTATTAATATCATCATTGCAGAAAATTAAAAAAGCATCAAAATAGAAATATCAAATCATTTACAAGTAGTAATTGTGTTCCTGCGCTGTCCAAAACGCTTGCAATATCTGAAACTGTAGATTGTTCGCTCCTGAGATTAGGAAGCTGACTCGAGTTTTGATTACAAGCTAGATTCTCACAGTGTAGAGGAAGTGGAGTAACAAAGGAATTGTTCCCTGTAAAATCCCAATCAAGTTAACAAACAATGTAAATTAGATATCAGACGAATACCAAAGGCATGATTTTATCTTGTTTCGACGATAACAGAGGAATTTACCTGAGCATAGTCCCAAAAGTCGGCGCCTTCTCAAGCTTACCATTGTTACTTCTAATCTACTGCCAGAGCACAATGATTAACTTTTAATAACACTAACTTCCCTTTAAGAAAGAGTGTAGAGTGCCTTCAACAGAAATAGCAGATTTTTACGAAGCGAATCGAATGAGCTGGAAGCCTGCAAGCAACTATAAAGGAAGAACAACTTTCCAAAATCAGTATAACATTATTGCAATCATTAATGGTAATAATGCCAAAATTTGATTATCATTACTTACTATCAATCAACAAAAAACAAAATTTAGTAGAAATTAGTGATTGGCTAAGAGAATCTTAGAAAAATCAAAGAATCAAGACACTAATCAGAATACTAATCAAAGTGATTATGCCTTCGTGCTTAGACCACCTTATTCAAAAACCATACAGAAACAAACAAATACAAATGCAGGTAAAGTAAACCTTGATCACCCTAAAATTTCAACCATTGATATTCAGAATAAACCTTCATTAACAATAAATCATATCAGAAATCCAATTTGATCACAGAAAAATTTACCATATTAACCTATCTCCACACACCGACAATAATAAACCCTTCACCAAAATCTTTCTTGACATAAATAATGTTCATACTATAATTTGCATAAGAATAAACCCCCAATACTCAGAACATGAAACAATATCAAAATTTGATTTAAAACAGAAAAAGAAAAACAATTATCTCTCTGCTTAGTCTAGTCAACCCCACCACCTTTTTTATGGAAAGGGTTTAACAAAGAAGACCAAAACAACCCAATTGACCAAACACATCACAAGTAAAAAAAAAAATCAAGAAACCCCACAAAATCAAACAAGAAAAAGATTATATTTTTAAGCCGTAAACGCATAATGCCCCATGAAACCAATTAACCAAACCAACCCACTAGCCAAAAGCAAAGCCATTGATATAATTACAATAAAGAAAGTGTTAATACCTGAAGAGAAAACCCCAGATAATTAAGCCATTGTCTAGAGAAAGAAAGTGTTAATACCTGAAGAGAATGAATGAATATATATGTATAGAAGTGGTAGAGAAAGTGATGTTACACGTGATGATGTGAAGTGGGGTACAATGTATTTTTGTTTTTAGTGATGAATCTACCAAAACCCTTTGTGATTTATCTCGTGTTCTTGTGTGTGTCTTGTTGGATATAGAAGGGTGGTGAAGAAGAAGGGTGGTGTGTGAGATGGTGTGAAGAGAGAGAAGGTGTGTAGTGTACAACGTTGTTGTTGTTTGTTGCTACTTCTGTGGTGATATGAAGGTGGTTTGGTTTCGTTTCTAAAGTTGAATGACTATGATGTCCTTATAGCCTTTAATAGGCGAGCACTTGTCATTTGAGGTTAGGTGATTGAGATACAATGTGGAATTTACCTTTATACCCTCCTTGATAGTAATAAATGCTGATTTTTAGGGAAGATATTTTGGATTTTTTTTTTTCGAGACTAGGGTATCCACTGCCGAACGCAGTGACTAATCCTCTTGTTGGATTGGAGGCACCTCGAAGGGTGTGATAGTTGGCCCAACGATTTAAAGTTGCTTCATACCTAAGGTGAAGATTGAACCCTCGACACTTGGTAAAGAATGAGCTCCAACCGCTCAACCATAGGTTAAGTTATTTTGGATTTGATCTCCCACTTATTATTATTATTTTGAAGCAATCTCCCGGAACTAATTTTTTATTTTATTTTATTTATTCTGAACTAATTGAATGGAGTTTGTTATCATGTGTTTTTCAAAATGTGATATCCATTTAATTTATAAAATATTTTTTCTTATCTTTTTGTAAAATCATCTTAAATGCCCGAGAATTTTTTGTTGTTCAAAATTGGCTAGTACAACGGATGGCGCCACATGGCTTGGTTTGTCGTTAATAGTGATGGCGTAGTAAAGAGCGCTAGTGGAGAGTCTGCTTGTGGTGGTGTGGTTCGTAGCACAAAGGGGAGGTGGTTAATTGGGTTTCCCGAACGATTATTTGTCACTACTGCTTATATGGCCGAGTTGTTGTGGGGGGGGGGGGGGGTCGGAAGGTGTTGTGCTTGATCATCGACTGGGTAATATGAATATTGAGCTTCAAATGGATTCAGTGGTCATCGTTAATTTGTTCAAAAATGACACCTCTGGGAGCATCTTCGGTCGAAACCTTGCGAGAAGGATCAAATATTACCTCTCCCAGGGGTGGCCTTGAGGATGGGCGATAGGGGCAACCGCCCAGGGCCCATTTTGTTAAGGGCACCAAATATTCTCTTACTTATTTAAAATAAAGATGTTATGTTATTAGAATTATAATGATATATTTGAAGAATTAGAAATTATTAGAGAGATATTTTAACAACCGAATAAAAATCAAATAATATAATACTAAATTCCTTAAAGACAATTAATTGTTTTCTAATGGTTGCAGATAGGGGTGTTCGCGGTGCGGTTTGGTTCGGTTTTGAGATAAAAAGTAAACCGAACCGCAAGGTAAAATTACATGCGGTTTGGATTGGTTTGGTTGGCTTCCTAAAATAAAACCGAACCAAACCAATGCGGTTTGGATTGGTTCGGTTGGTTCGGTTTTTTCCAAGACAAAATTAATTTAAAACGGAGTTAAAATTAACTAACATAAAAAATGCTAACATAAATCATTAAGAAAAAATCTACTCAAATATATGTAGTATATAAATCACTATCTTTTAATTTTTTTCAAATAGCTAAGACAATGTTTAAAAGAATTTGAATGAAATATTTTGTTGTAATTTTTAAATATAACATAACAATATGGATTATTTGTAAGTGAGTCAAAGAATTAATTGGATTTGGGCTAGTAAGTGAGTGAGAGTTGGGTTGTAGTTGCAATTGGGTTAGTAAGGAAGGTTGTAATTCAACAAGCTTTAGTGTTACTTGCGGTTTGGTTTGGTTTGGTTCGGTTTTGGAAAACAAAACCGCGAACCGAACCAAACCGCGCGGTGCAATGAAAAAAAGAACCGATCAAAAGCGATTTTTTGCGGTTTTCGGTTTGGTTTGGTTCGGTTTGCGGTTTTCCTATTGGTTTGGTTCGGTTTTGAACACCCCTAGTTGCAGATATATAGCATGATATTAACTATTCATGTTACAAAAAAAAAATCTAAATTGAAATTGTTAAAAACATATTTGCAACCTATAATGTAACAAATTAGATTAAATAGTCTCACTTTAGTTTCTGTTGAAAATAATTCTTAAAATAACTTTAATTATGAATGAATTATTAATGGTTTCAACAAAATGCAATGAGAATATTATCCAAATAACAACAAAGGGTGTACCAAAAAAAACTACAAAGGGCATTATTTTATTGATTTATCCAAGATAACCAATATCCTAGGATCGACGGTGTCCTAAGATAGTGAGAGAGCAGCAAAATGCATAAGAATATGCAACTTAATGTTAAGTTTCCTATGCCAAATTAAGATTATGGTAAATTGTTTTTGACTTATCAATGTACTTTTTATGAGTATTTATCAATATATCTTTTAATAGGCTAGTAAAAAAAATAAATAAATAAATAAATAGAGTAAACAGATTACATGTTAGTTAAAATGATATACAAGTCACCTTATGTCTTTATTTATTTATTTTCTTTAAAAACTACCACATTAGAATTGCATGTTTTTTTGCAAATAGAATTTCATGTTTACATGGAACCTAAAACACAACAGTGTTACTTGATAGCAAACATGATTGTCACATGATACTCATACATGATAACAAAGCCACTCTACCTTATAAGATATTATTCAGTCACCTCTTCTCCGTCATTAATTTACTTAGTATATCTTTTCATTCTATTCTCACTATCTTCCATTCTATATTAAAATAAGTGTGTGACTCGTGTATTGCTGCAGGTATATGGATGTCACTTTCTATTTTATTGAGAAAAATTATTTTTGAATAACAATGATAAATAGTTAATTTGAAAAATAAAATTCTAAAAATATATATGTTTTTGACCAAAAAAATTAGTTTAATATACAAAAATATATATTTTTGTGTATTAAACTATTTAAATTTATATTTTTATGAGATATATTTTGAGAAATTAAAATAAGATTGAATAAAGTTGATTAATGTTACCACATAGATACACACTAACAAATTATTTCACATACTATTATGGCATTGAAACAAAAGCTCAAGCTTGCACCAATTTTGCGTCGCACCGCAATTCCTCAACGATGACGATCGCGCCAACAACAACGAGAATCCCGCCTATTCAGCGTGGGAACTCCAAGATCAATTGTTGCTTGCATGGCTGCAAGCTTCTCTCTCACCGGTGATCCTCCCATCGGTCATTGGTTGCAGACACACCTTCCATGTGTCTAGTTTTATTGTATGGCTTCATTTCATCATGTCTTGTGCACTTGTGCTTCTCTGATGTTTTTTTGTTGTATTTTATGCCGGTGGCATAGAATTTATGTTTTCTTGCAAGTTTTGGGATAATGGAATTGCAATTGATATAGAAATGCAAAGAAAAAGGATCTTGAGTTGGATACTAGACGCTTGATTTACCTCCCTTTCCTTCAATCCATTATCTAGGGGGAGGTTTTATTCCCTAATTTATTTACGGCTACATTTATATTCATGAAAATTGTCTTTATTCATTTTTACAGGATTATGTGTGAAATGTGAATAATTTGGTTTTTGGATATGTATGTTATGTTTCTCCCTTCCTTTTTTTGGGTATTGGTTTTAATCAGTTTTAGCCTTGAAACAAAATTTGCTACTCTCGTCTCAGAATCCAAAATGAAAGCTCAAGCCAGGCAATTGCACACGCAATTGTGAACTACAAAGAAAGGTACTTCTTAAATTTCTCAATTCCTCGAGAAAATTAAACATATCTCTGATTCCCTCATATCCATTGGAGAATCGGTTTCCCTTCAAGATAAATTAGATGTCATTCTTGAAGGGCTTCCCAGCGAATTTGAATCCTTAACGCTTATCAATTCGAAAATCGATGGGTTTGACCTAGAGGAAATCAAATCCCTCCTTCTTGCCCAAGAACAGCGATTGGAAAAACAACGAGTTGTAGAAGAAGTTGCTTAGTTGAATGTTACGCAAACCCTAATTCATATTCTCAGCATCTACCACGGGCCAATTACACAGCAACTGCAAACAACAACAATGGCTCTCAACAATCACTTTCGTTGTTGTGGTGGCAGAAACGAAGTTATTTTGGATGAGATCTCCCACTCATTATTCTGAACTAATTTTTTATTTTATTTTATTTTATTTCTTTTGAACTAATTGCATGGAGGGATATTTGGAGGTGTTTTTTTAGATAAGCATTTGGAGGTGTTTGTTATCATGTGATTTTCAAAACGTGATATCATTTTAATTTTTAAAATATCTTTTGTTATCTTCTTGTAAGATCATCTTAAATGCCAGCGAATATTTTGCGGTTTAAAATTAGCTAACAACTCAAAATGGAATTGGATTTTTTTTTATTGAAAATGGAATTGAATTTTAGGAAAATATCTATTTTTTCTTCTAAATATTTATATTCAGATGGTGTTTTTGATTTACAAAAATATTATCATCAACTGCGATTTAATATGTTTGTAAAAAAACGTGATTTAACTGATGAATTTCTTTTTTTTTGGAAAGTTCAATCATTTGTTTGAGATTGACCAAATAATAATATATATTTTTGGTACTAATAATAAGTCGAAGTCGGAGAGGATCGCACGCCTAATCTTTGGATTTGAACCCAATACCTTGGTTAAGCTGGAAGAGACCCCTACCATATCATCCAAGTGCTCTTGGGCGATACATTTTAGTATTTATATATACTTTTAACTATCAATTCCTTTTTGTATATTTTTGCTTTAATTATATTTATATTATTATTTTTAACTTTTTATTTTAATTATTTTTATTTTATACATTAAATTAATTTTTTGATAATATCCATTTTTTATTATACAAAATAACAAAATTATCTATTGTAAAAAAATATCACTTTTTAATTTTAAGAATTTAAATAATTTTTTGTTTTTTGTCAACTTTTGTTTTATAAGTCTATTATTAAATTTGAAAACTGACATTTTGTTTGAACTATTTTTGTATTTTATTAGATTTTAAATTTTAAGGCGGAATTTCTTATCTTATATAGTTGGTTTCTAACTCCACCTTCCCCCTCATGATAGAATTCTAACTACATAGATATTAGAAGATAAGTGATGAGATTGAGTTATCCTAATTCGACAACACTAGATTAAGGAAAATATGATAGTTTATTGGCATTGTATACTAACAAATTGCGTACAAGCTAACATAAGATATCTGAGATTGCTATATATGCATTTGCAAATATCTTCAATAATCTCATCTCTATCTTTCAACACCTCATTCATTGTCTTCTACTTTGCTACACTGATTTTCGATACGTAGTGTGATTCATATCGCTAGAAGGGGATTGCATATCAAATCGTAAGATACTTACTACACTGATCAATTTTGACTCATTGGACTTGAATCATGTGACCCAATTCAACTCTAATAGGTTATGAACGAGTTAAACACTTTATCCCAAAGATAAATCAATTTTACACTTCTTACCTTGTTCATAAACACTCACATGAACCCTAAGGGGTATCTTTAACAATCCCCTTATTTTAGGCTTCCTGAAATAAGAAAGTGGGCTATTATGTTATACACATAAGGGCCAGTCACCCTTGACATGCATGATACGAGGGGGGTTCAACTTCTTAAAACCCCCTCCCTATTCGGTGGACACCCCTAACACCCCCATTATTTCCAAATTACCGTTTATTTCCTGAATTTCTGAATGATTCGGCCACAAAATTTCAAACCGGCTCGGTGGGGAACTTTCAAACCTGATAGATTCAATATTAAGGGTGTCTGTGAAGATACAACACTCGGTGCAGGGGCTGATCTTTGCATGGGTTGGGCAGAACCACAGCCCGCCCTAAAAATTCATATGAATATATTATAATACCCCTATTTTAAAACAAACAACTACTAAATATACAAACGTTTGCGTGAATATTCAAAAAGTGATGATGCAGTGCAGTGGTTGAGATTGCATGCATCCAGTAGTACTTCCCTTCATTGAACCCATTAGAGCCAATTTATTGTGATGATTATAAAATTGATACCAACAATATTGTCCCTTTCCCAGGGTATTAGTTGTTATAAGAGTAGTTAGAATACAAAATAACATAATCCGTAAGACTTAACTCAACTGACAAATGTCAAAATTATTAAGCTCGATATCATGTCTCGAATTCGAACCTATTGGGAAAAACCCAAGTCCCACATTGACTAGAGATATGGTCTCTAAAGAGCTTATAAGTGGGAGGCATCCTTCACCTTGCAAGCCGGTTTTGTAGAATTGAATTAGGTCTAAACCACATTCTTAGATGGTATCAGAGTCTATCCTAGATCTATCGGGCCACCCACCATTATTATCCACGCACCAAGCCTAATAGTGCTGGGCGTGAGGGGGTGTATTGAGAAAAACCCAAGTCCCACATTGACTAGAGATATGGTCTCTAAAGAGCTTATAAGTGGGAGGCATCATTTACCTTGCAAGCCGGTTTTGTGGGGTTGAGTTAGACCTAAACCCCATTCTTAGAAAACCTCACTGTTGTATGAGTTTTAAATGGCACTTGTCACTCCATCTATAAACCGAAATAAGAATACAAAATGGCATCCAACCGTACTTCAAAACAAGAAAATAATCAAGTTAGAATATTTGTCAATACAGTCAGCAGCATAGTTAATAGAAAAAAGCTCCTGCAACCAAAATTTACACTTTGCCTAAAGATTGATCACAAAAGATCAGTAATCTAACTGATAAATAAAAATCAGTAAACAGAAGAAAACATCATCAGCCAAATGCAGAAGGAATAACTGTAATGTGTCTAAGAGGGTGTGAGATATCTGTTCCCCCAGCATGCTGCACAAACTCAGCAGGTGAAAATGTGCTTCCATGACAGACACAAACAATACTAACTTCAGATTTTGAGTATCTATATAAAAAACCATTAACTGTTTTCCCATTTGGTCCATTCCCTTTTGCTGATACATAAGGCATTTGAGTCACAAGCTTTTTATCATTTGACATTGGAAGTGCTTTGTTGTTTGTTGTAGCAGCTTCTTGTTGTTCCTTGAGTTTCATGATTACATTGTTGTGGTTTCTATTATCTTGAAGATTATTGGTATGTTGAGATACCATAGGAAGATGAAATGAAGAACTTAGTTCAGATTGGCTTCTCATGTTTAATTGGGTATGTTCTGCAATGGAATTAGCTGAATGACTGTGGCTGTCTGTGCTGCCTCCATCTGAGAAAACAAATGGCAATATAAACATTAAACATGAGATTATACTTTCTTTTTTTGTATGTAGACGGAGTGGCCACTGCCACTAGAAACTCATACAATTATGAGGTCTTGGGTTAGAATCCGAGACATGATATCCAAACTTAACAATTTTGGCATTTGTCAGTTGAGCTAGATCTTATAGATAGATTATACTTTTTGTTAACAAATAAAAAGAAAGGGTATGAATTTATTGAAAAATATATGATTCAATACATTAATACTCCCTCTGTATCAAAATAATAGTCGTTTAAGATATTTGCACACATATTAAGAAAGCCAATAAATTAGTTGACAAACATACTAATTTGTGATACGGAGGGAGTAATAATAAAAAAAGTACTACTTTCATAAGTTGAGTTACAAAAAAGGGGCTTGATAAATATTGTAGCTCAAGAAGAATCCAAAATAGAGAACTGATATATAAAAGGATGAATAGGATTTGGATCCTCTAAAACTTACTCTACACTCTCTCAATCTTCCTCCTTCCTCTACATGCTGTATCTCTCTCTTAAAATACTTAAAACAATATATTTAATAGAGAAAAAAGAGAGAATGTAAGAATTTATGAGAGGTATAGAAGTGTAGAGGATGATTGAGAGAATCCAAATTTGCTATGTGTATGTTTGGATAGAATATTTTTAGTAGCTAATGTAATTTTTGAAATTTTTTGAATTCCCCTCAAAAAATTACATTATTCCTAAAAATGCTCAATCCTAAAATGCTCCATCCAAACATAGGATTTGTTCTACTTTCATATATGTTCGGAATCAAATTTTCAAACACAAAACAATGAAACCACAAGCACAATATATATTTTCTTTAATTAATTAATCACTATTTTATGATATTATGAAATGTAAATATCAATATCAATTTCATGACATGATATTTAGCTTTCTTTACTCGGTTAAAACATCAAACTCAAACCCTTGACATATATAAAAATATAAATAAAAGAAATATGGTAAGTTAATTAATATATTCAATATTTAGAGAAAGGAATTAGTGCATGTTTGGTTTGGCGGTGGGAGCACCTAGAAGTGTTTTTGAGATTAACTTTTGTGATTTTAGAAGAAAAAAATATGTTTGGATTCTGATTGCAAAATTAAGTGCATGTTTGGTTTGGCGGTGGGAGCACATAGAAGTGCTTTTGAGATTAACTTTCGTGATTTTAGAAGAAAAAAAGATGTTGCCGTTCGATTGTAAAATTGATTCTCGCTTCCTAATTGATTTTTTTTCAAGAACTATTTCAGCTTTTATCGAATCAATTCTGTCAAAATCAATTCTGTCCACCGCCAAGCCAAACATACACTTAATAACATCATAATAAGTAGCTAACAATTAAAATGAAGAAAAAAAATCACCTTCACGAGAAGAGCTTTGATAATCCGAAACAGCAGAAGAACTGCACCTAGAAGAGCCGTTAGATTTTACTTTTCCATCTCCACCGTTAAAGCCTTCTATCCCACCCACATTTTTCTCGCTTCCGAACCAACACGGTAACGGCAAACCATTATTTAACGGTACAGCATATTGTTGCGGTTGCAGCTGCTGCACACGAAACGGCGCCGTCCAAGAAACATTCGTAACGCCGTCAATAAAACCCGTCTTCTCCTTTTTCAATACCCGTTGAAATTCGGGTTCGGAGTCTTCAACCGGGTCAATGGTGGGTCCCCTATTCTCTTCTCGTTTCCTCTTCGCCTCCATTCTCTTCAGCGCCTGAATCTCACGCTTCACCAATGGCTGTGATTGTGAATCCACGCGCTGCATGCCATCGCGTGGATCAGGATCCGAAACTACACTATCGGATCCTAATTCGGGTTTCGATTTCGGTTTCTCAACGGATTTTCTGAAACTACCTCCTATAGATAACCCCAAATCCAGCTCTATCTCTTCAACTTCCACCATTGCTAAAAACTTCTTAGTAGTAAAATTAAAATCTCTCTTCCTGATGATATAAAAAATTCAAGATTGCATGCACTGTGATTCGATTTTCAATTTTTTTATAAAGCGGGTAGAAAAAGGAGGAACAAAAGGACACGTGGCGTAAAACGAGAAGTTAGGAAAGGCGGTTCGTGACAAATGTTGTGTTACACCGCTAAATAATCGAGGAAAGGAGAATCTGCTTTTGTTCTTCGAAGGTTCTGATGATGCCACGTGGTGATTACGCGTTGGGGAGCTAGAGAAAGGACACGTGGTGGAAGGTGAGAGGTGGAGTGGGAGGTTGTTGAAGGACACGTGGCGGAGGGAGAAGCTACACCGCTTTGGTTAGGGAATGATGGATACGTGGTGTGGGACCCTATATTTGCTGCGAAGAGAGGAGAGTTTAGGAGCTAAACGTGGAAGGTTAAAGCTATTTACGAGGATAGGATAGGATGGGATATGTGATGTGATTTGATGATGTTGACTCGACAACGTTTGCGTACATGATTGGTTTGTACTTGCGGTGGGTCTCCTTTGTGAAAGCGACACCTCATCCACGTGTTTGGAAACTAATCCCTCCGTCCTAAATTGTTTGTTATTTTAACAAAACTAATTTGTCCCAAATTGATTGTTGTTTTAGATTTCTAATGAAACTTTTAAGGTTCTTTTACACCTATACCTCTATTAATTATGACAATTTTTTATCAACAATAAAAGATTTACATTTATCTAGGTAGAGAGATAAAATGTTAAATTGTAAATTAGACAACATTTTTTAAAGAATCTAGACTCCCAATCATTTTTCTTAAAGGATGTGCCAAAACCTTAAACTGTAAACAAAGTGGGACGGAGGAAGTATTTTAAACATAGGAGTATTTTTTAGTAGCAATTTTTAAATTTTTGCTTTTAAGATGTGAGATTTTCCAACTAAAATCTAACCACAACCAACTGTTCTTTTTCTTTACAGGCGAATGGTAGTAGGAGAGAAGGTGACCTACATATACTCCATTCATCCCATATTATATGTCGTTTATGGTTGTGACACAGTAATTAAGAAAAGTAATTAATTTTGTATGAGAAAGAGAGATTGTGAGTTAGTTTACCAAATTGTCCATCATTAATAACATTGGAAACATAAAAAGTAGAATTGTAAGAAGATATATATTAAATAATGAAGTGTATGACTGGAAAAGAAAATTGATTTGTATTGGTATTCTAAAAAGTCATGTATTATGGGACCAATTTTTTTGCTTAGAAAGTCATATAATATGGGACGGAGGGAGTATTTGAGGGGGACCTACCAATATGTTAGAAAAAAATGTTTTAGCACACTCTAAAAAATACTCCATCCGTCGCATTTTATGTGTCGTTCAAGGTTATGCGCGAGTATTAAAAAAATGATTGGTTATGCTAACTTTTATAGTAAAAAAATGTGGTAGGACTAAAATACCCTTACACTTTTCTCGATTGAATCAAAGACACGATCATTGATATTCTAAAATAAGGGTATTGTTGGAAACAATGTTTTAAAAACCGGACCTGAGATTGAATCGAAGAGACCTCCAGGTCATGGTTCAATTGGTTGGCTCGGTTCAACCATGGTTGAACCAGATAAGTAATAATTAAATAAAAAAACATATTAAATTTTAGAGAAAAAGTAAATAATAAAAAAATGCATTTCAGACGGTTCAAAGCGGTTGAACCACAGTTCAATCCGGTCCAACCCGGTTCTAAATGGTTTACATGCCCTGTGGTTAAAATGGGTTTGAACCAACCCCGGCCTGTCCGGTTCCCGATCCGTCCAGTTCGAACCGATTCTTAAAACACTGATTGGAAAGTAATAATAAATATAGTATAGAGATTCTAAAGTGACAAATAATTTGAGACAGAGAAAAATTTAAAGATGACACTTAATATGAGACAGAGGGAGTATTATTTGCATTCAAGTCTCAAGTTTTGCACTAAAGTTCGTAGTTTTGTACCACTCAACTGCGTCACACTAACGATCACTTACTCTTTTACATATTTTATTTTAAAAAAGTTTTTCCTTCTCCTTCGATCAGTTTTTGTTCTTATTTTTCTAATTTTAATTATGTTAATGCTATTTAATTGGTACTTTGTGTTAGTGCTAATTAATTAATTTGTACTTTATGTTAGTGTTATTTAACTTATTATGATTATGTTGATCTACTTAATTTGAATCTATATCGTATTTTGTGGATGTCACTCATTGTTGGTTGTCTTAATAATTTCAGTGACATGGGGACATCGACTCTCAAGTAGGGATGGCAAAAAAACCCGCACCCCTGTGACGGGTACGGGACGGGTAGCTTAACGGGTACCCGCAGGTTACATAAATAGATAATTAAAATACCCGTTAATAAATGGGGCGGGGCGGGTATTGAGGTACCCGTAATAAATATACTTCTTTGGAAATTTTGCTATTATTATTAATTTTAGCGTTATTTATCTTCTTTCATTAACTACTATAAGCTAACAAATAAATGATAAAATAAATATATAATGAAATGCCTCATTTTTTATATGAATGAAGATAAAAAAATTGTGTTCAAAAGGTTAGTTTTTGTTTTGTATTTTGAATTTTATTTTAATAAAAAATATTTCAATTAATATTATATGTATCTATAATGAAATGCCTAATTTTTTTTATATGAATGAAGAGAAAATGGTGTTCAAAATGTTAGTTTTGTTTGATATTTCAAATTTTATTTTCAAAAAATATATATTTCAATTAATACTAAAAGTATCCGTGGGTACCCGCGGGTACCCGTGAGGAGATAATACCCGTGAAAAACCCGTTACGCGGGTACTCACGCGGGTATGGGCGGGTACGGGTAGTGTTTATATTAAACGGGGCGGGTAGCTACTACCTGTGCCCGCCCCGACCCATTTACATCCCTACTCTCAAGTGTGAACAATTGTAGTATGTGTGTGGTGTTTATTTGTCATTTCATCTAAGTAGAGTAAAAAATGTGTTATGTATTTTGTGAATATATTAATTCTTTTAGTGTTATTTAATGTGTATTTAGGAATTTGTGACTAATATTTATTTTGTGTTGGTCTACTACAATATAAGTTATAAATATGTTAAAACTTATTTTTATTACATATTTAGTGATGTGTGTATTTAAAAAAAATTGCATCCCCTGGCCCAAGGTCCTGGGTCCGCCTCTTCATGTTAGTTATTTGGGTTTGAACTCTGTGCCTCTTGTACTTTTTTGGTGGACTCTTACGATATTCTTTAGCTCGTCAATTGAACTACTTACTTGGGTAGTAGCTGAATGGCAACATGTTGTATCTCACTTCAAGTTTTTGAGTTTGAATTTTACGTGTGGTAAAAATTATATTGGTATGAGAGAACTACACAAATCAATAAAGGGGTATACCTAGCCAATCAAGTTCTCTAGAGTAAATTAATCATTGCCAAAGGTGATGGATATTGCGCACTGATAATACAGTAATAAAACTAAAAGGTGAATTCTTATGTACCCTATTTAAAAAATTGGGTGCAGCACCATGATGACATGTTTTACATACAAATTATTATGTAACACTACTTTACAACTCATTTTTGTTCTTTTATTTTCATTTATTGGTTATAAGTTTTTAAAAAATTATAGTATTACTGTAATTATAGTTTTAATTATAAATCTCATTTTTTATGCTCTAATTTTTGATTTCTGCATATCCTTCATTGTGCAATTATTGTTTTCCACTCGGCAAATTTGTTCTTCTCATCGTTGGCAACCACACCCTAAAAAATTATATTGTGTTAGTCTCAAAATTACATCGTTGACACACTTTGTATGCAGTATCCAACTTTATTTTTTATTACAAAAATAAGGTTGGGTACTGGATTTTTGTAACCAAAAGTAAAGTTTGTATCTAACTTTATTCTATGGTTACTTTAGTTGTCCCAAACTAAAACCTAACTGGTAGAGTGTTCAAATTCAAACCAACGTAAATAAAAACCATAAATTAATCCAAACCAATTTAATATCACAAAAATTGTTTTGGTTTGGATTTATTTGGGTCACTTATTCAACCAACTATATGGTTCAATTCAGATACGATTTTTCTGCACAATCAAACCAAACTAAATCAAATCAAAATGCACATATTATTATATGCTGCTGAAAAATATAAAATCTACTTAGCATTGTCACACTTATATATCCCAATACCCACACATAGTAAAATACAATTAAGGCTTACCTAGTCACACAAACAGTATATAGACACCTGAAATAAAAATTACAAACTAAGACTCTTGTTTAGTTATAATTTTAATTCAATGTTATCACGTAAAATTTACTACAAATAATGTTGTAGGAGTAAGTTTGTTTTTATAGCTTCTCCAACTTTTGAATATTGTTAAGTTTTCATTCAACTTTAATTTGTTTTTAATATTTCTACGTTTTAAGTTGGTAATTCATACGAATTTAGAATTTAATTAGTTGATTAATTTTAACTCTAGATCAAATTCTATATTTGGATTTGTAAAAAACTGAACTAACGGAACCAATCCAAACCGCAATGGTTCAGACTGAATTGGTTTAGATTTTCTTAATAAAGCTAAAGAATCAAACCAAACCAAACCACATATATTTATACTCTGCAGTTAATGAGTTTTTGGCTCAAAACTCAACCTAACCAAACCAACGAGGGAGGAATAATTACTCGCTATTGCTCTTCGCTACTTAACGTTTGGTGGCCAAAATATATATAAAATGAATCTCAACAAAATTGGCAAAAAAATGAATTGATATAGTGGTTTATGAATGAATACATTCATATAAAATTTAGTTAGTACGTGTTTGGTTTCGCGTTTTCATCTCTCAAACGCGAATCTCACAGGCCAAAAGTGAGTCTGTCTTGTTTGGTTGCAAATTAACTCTTGACAGCCATCGTGTGTTTCTTTCTAAACTCGCGTCTCACCTGAAGCCACTATTACTAGCTTCCGCGTCAACCTATAACTGATTTCTATCTTCGTTAAAGGAATCTTCCATCTTTACCCCTTCTTCCTGGTTGTTGTGCTTCACTTCTCTGGAGTTTGGGCATTGCAGCTTGCGACCGGTGTTATTGCAGGTGATTTTCTAGGTTAGAGATGGCAATAAAATTGGGCTTGGAGGCCCAGTTATTGTTCAGTGGAAAAAAGGTATTTTGTTTAGTTTTTCCACCTCATTCGAATTGGGTTTGACGTGTTGTAAAAATAAAAACTTCAGTTATTATGACAACACTTTTGATCTTATCTATCAAAATTGTTGAAACTCACTTTTCAGTAAACGTAACCAAACAAAAATCACGTTATGTTCAACTCACTGTTAATTAAACTCGATTCTGCAAACTCAATTTTCATCACCACAGAACCGTTTCACAATTAAATAGTACGTTCGAAGCTAAAAATCACTCATGAGGAAATGCCTTAAATTCAATATTCAAGTTAGAAGCCACTTGAGAGGAAAAATAAAATTTACTTGAGAATATTCTAATATATAAAAATCCTTTTCATGTCTCTAGAATCACTTCAAACTTTCAAAAAAGTAAATCCAAACTTGCACAAAAGAAAGGAAAGATAATAAGTATTCCACCTTTCAATATTGAGATAATGTGAACTCTTCTTATTCAACACATTGTGCATAAGAAAATCTAGATCATTAAACAGGCATGTTCGTCAAAAATTGTCCTTGAATGAAGCTGAAAAGAAAATGCAAAGAAAATATAAGTAACGACAAATACGAAAAAAAGTTTCTTATATAGTTTACACAACTTCATCATATACCATGAATTAATTTCTTGATATTTTTTCTTCCCCACCCCCATTTTCTTCCTTCCCATCTCTTCGATTTTTATATTCTACATTTGTTTATGTGCAACTTTTATATATTAAATAGTAAACAATGATACTAAATATAAATTTTGATATATTTTTTAAAAAGAATGACATTTAAATTTACCTCTTCACGTAATAGTAACAGAAGTCTGCTAAGATGAACGATTGAACTATTTCAGCTATAAAAGCCATTGTAAACCAGAAATAGCCATAGCCAAACAAAAATAGGTATGCTCCTCGAGTATCATAAGTCTGCAAAAGAGTAAAAACATGTAAGCGTGGAGTATGAATCATAGTTAAATGTTTTTATTAAACAAACATTATGTTTTCTAAAATATATTGTATAAAATGTTCTTTCTTTCATTTGTTTAGAAAATATTGAGAAAATTAGAACAAATAATATTTTGTGAGATCATTCTTGCGTATGAATATTAATTGTTTTTTAGTTTAAATGGCAATGATTATTGGATTTAACTTATATACACAATTGGTATATAAGTCTTTTACACTATCTACCGATTAGAGGCTGAATAATTAGTCAATTGGTAGCCAACTATTCCATAAATTATGATTGGTGGTGGTTGTAAAAGCGTATACACTATATTTGTATATAAATTAAACTCATGATTATTTTCTTATGGAACTATTATGTATTTCTAAATTTATATAAATATATGAGAAATGAGAGGAAATTAAAATAAAACAAAGACTAATCTTACTTGAATAATCCAATGACCCAATGATAAGAATCTTGAAATGCCGAGAGCAAATACATAATATCCTGTAAATGTTTCAACTACCTGAAAACAGACTAAAATTAAAATATCTTTTATAAGGATTCAATAAATTATGGTTGAATAAAGTTTAGAGATTCCAAACCTTTGCATTTTGCATATAACGAAGTTGAGGAAATATTGAAACTGATTCCAAATATGTAGTGAATGCCCAAAGGACTTGGAGTAAGAAGGAGTTCTGATGCATATGCGGATGAACTAGTATCGCCAGAATTGCAGAAGGCACCACCTAGTACACAATCAATACAATAATATGTTATTTCTTTCTCATACACATGAATATCACTATCCCACCATAAGACCGAGATCGAACGTAATAACATCAACACAAACTATAAAGGGATTTAAACACCAGTGCAGAAAAAGGGATTTAAAGTCGGATGCAAATCCGACTTCTATTAGAGCGACTTAGTATATATGTCGACTGATTTAAAGTCAAGATATTGTAGAGAAAGCATGATTATTATGTATTAAACTAGAGACATGCACATCACATATACACTAAATATACAACAAATTAAATTTCAGGTTTAACCGTATTTACCAGAAAAAGTATATTTACGGTGTCAAACTCCTTGATGTATGTTGACTTCAACTTGAATCGCATAGCCCAAATAACCACTAATGTTGGCAAGAGATAAGCCAAATCAAACACAGTGTGGATGTTAGGCGCCTCAATGTAGATGCTACAACCTAATCTTGTTATGAGGAATATTGCTATGAGCTCTTGGCTCTTCAAGGATAAACCTGAAATAATAAAAGCGTACTTTAGAAATTTAAACACATCAATTCATAAGAAATCATATGTATTGGAATTGTTTATTTTATTTATACAATTGTTTATTTTATTTATAAGAAATCATAGGTATTGGAATTCATCTACTACAAAGATACAAATAGCACAACTATTCAAATTAGATAGACAGAGTAATATTAACTATTGAATTAGTACATCAATAAAAAATAAACTCACGTTATTATTTAATTTAATCACTCTAAGATGTTACATTAATCAAATACAAAATAAGGTGTCAAACTGTACTCAGATCGATGACCGGATGTATATTCTCTTGTAGGGTGTTCAGATCGAGGAATGGATGTATATTCTCTTGTAAGGTGTCAAACCTTGCTCAAATAGTGAACCGTATTAAATCCTTATTTTGGAGTCGGCTCCTAGTAGGTGTACACCTTTTACCAACTCCTTTTAGGTTGTGGCCTCTCTGACATATCTTTTTTTAATCGGTTGGAGTATCCTTTGTACTCCGTTATCTCCTTTCAAAACTCATCTCCCTACTAAGGAATGAAGTTGGTGGACGGGGTTGCTGTGGTAAGTTAGGGAGAGGAAGTTTGTGGATGATGTTGTTGTGGTGAATGAGTTGGATTATGTGGCGAATAAGTTTTAGGGTTTAATATAGATAACTAGATTTGGTGGTTTCGCATCTCCGATATATGGATGATACTCTTTTCTATACAAAAAACAAGAGCCTATGACTTTAGGCTTTTTTGGACTAGAGTAAAAAATAAGAAAAGATAATAAAAAATATTAAATGAAGGAAAAAAACACGCTTTTTTCACCCTAAAATCAGTGACATGTTTTTTATATACTAGAGGTACTCCAATCCTTGCACATTAAAACCTCCTGAACCAAAAATCATAGGAAAAAGACCATTGAGGAAAAAGAGTACCTCATGGAATAACGAGACAAGAAGCCAAATTACATCGAGTTCATACAAACAAGATAATTTCCCCACCGGTCAAAAGTTTTTAAAGTTGAATTGCGATCTTCTATGTTTATGAATCAACTCCAAGTTATACTCTCGACATGATTGACAACCACTTAAGGGTTAAAGACTTGATCGCTGATCCGCTCTATTCTAATGAGGAATCAAACTGATACTTCAGATCCGCTTCTAAACCAACAGCTAGATCACAACCTCTTCATTTGATTAATTGAATACTTTTTTTTTTGTCCTTTGTTAAAAAAAATTGAATATTTTTTTCCCCGATATGGATCACAAAACACATTCCTCTCAAACTTAAAAAGTCCATAATCACAGAAAACCGCAAAACATAATCACAGAAAATAGCTAGCAACCCCTACATAAATTAAAATACAGCAATTAAATTAAAATGATGTTCAATTGAGGAGAAGGAAAATTACCAGAGCAACTCTTGTGAACAAAAAGCTTGTATATGAGGACAAGAAGGCCAATAATATGGATTCTTTCAGAGTATTTGAAGAAAATGTAGGTATTTTCTATTGTCAACTTTATAGTTACCAAAACACAAACAGCAAGCAATACTCCCAAAAAGACCTTCACTTTCATTGGTCTCTTCTTCAACCATTCAACCAAAGCATTCACTGGGGAACTCCTCAATAATCCCATTCTAGATTAAAAAAAAAAAATCAACAAAAAATATATGGGTAAACTGGTTTGAGAGAGAGAGAGAGAGAGAGAAGCATATATAAAGTGGAGAGAGAAAGAGAGTAGGCAGTGGATGGCCTAATTATTTAGCAATAAATTTATTGTATTTTTTTTTTGACTATATCTACCGTTACAGAGTCAAAAAAGTCTAAAAGGAAAATATGGACAACCATCCTTATACGCCCCAATAAATATTTTCTATTTAATGCGTGTACTCATGTATTAATGTGAATATTTTTTTACGGTAAATCAATGTGTCCTTTATGTGCGAAATTGCAGAGATAATCTCTTGAGGTACGGAGTTAATCTCATCTACTAGGTATTTTTTCATACGCACTGATTATGGATCGAACCATTGCTAAATAGTTAAGGAATCCAAATATTTACCACTTGTATTATACCATGTTGATAAAATATTTCTGTACACGAGAGTTGAACCCGAAATTAAAAAAATGATAATTTAACTAAATGTGGTACTACGAAAGTGATTATTAATATGAATATTTTTTTGACATCATTAATGTGACTATTTTAAATTTGCATTTAAGGTGAAAGTATATTTATTTTTGACTCAAATAAGTCAAAAAAATATTTTTAAAAAAGGTATATATGCACTCATTATAAATATATAGTTTACCAATTCAATATAAATATAGAAACTTAAATAATTTTTTTAAATTTAATAATAAAATATTGAATAACTTAAAGTTGGTCAAATTAGTATTGAATATTTAACATTAAATTTAAAAATTTGTAAGAAATCTTTTTTTGGTCAAAAAATAGAAATCTTTATCATCATATTTTAAGTACTAGTATGTAATTCTGTATGATGCACGGAAACAATTTTCATACGTAAAGTGAAATTTTAATAATTTTACTTTCATATATATATATATATATATATATATATATATATATATATATATATATATATATATATATATATATATATTGTCTTTCAGTGTTTTTAGCAAACAATCACTAGTTTTCAATATAGAGACGGTGAGATCAAACTAGAAAATCTCTTTGACAATTGCCATTGAGTTTGTGTTTTTTGAAGCACGTAAGAACAGAGAATGGTAGAAAGAAATAACTTGAGAGAAGTAAAAGCAATAAATGCAACGAACGTAAAAGGAAAGTAAAAACTTTGCATTAAATGAAAGAAAGAAAATGGTTCACCAACACATACAAGGATCTGTTTCACTCTTTTTCGCTTTGACTTGGAAGTTGAGTTTCCGAGTTTTTGTAGAATGTGGTGACGCCTTTGCTTCCTATTACAAAGGGGTATTTATACTCCTAGGAACAATCGTGGGGAAAAGGTAATCGCGCCTCCTAAAACTACGGAGAGTAACCGCCACTACCTTACCGCTCGCTCTCGCACTTTCGATCGAATTCGTTGTCAATCGCTTGACGAAATGTTGAGCCCAACTCGTCGAAATGTTGTGTCCTCGCTTGTCGAAGATTCCTTGCTTCATGGCTTCAAAGCTAAGCTTTGTCGAAGGTCGCTTGCACTCCTTACCCTTGCCTACCTTCCTTGTCGAAATCATGGTGCACCGACTTGAACATTGACTTATGGCCCACGTAAAAATATTAAATGTGAAGTCACCCCATTTAAAGCTTCATTTAATGTAATTGTCGAAATTTTGAGGTAACAGATTGCCCCCAAAAATGCTTTTTTCGATTTAATAAGGAAAGGAGTTAAGAAAAGGCATTTTTGAATATCAGGTAATCACTACGCCAGATTGGCTAAAAAGAGCGCCACCATAAGCGGCGTTTTTAATAAACGCCACCTATAGATGAAAAAGCATAGGAATATTCAGCGCTTTTTGGAAAACGCCACGATTTGGATGACGAGAAAGGGTAATATTCAGCCGCGTTTTTGGCAAACGCCGGTTATTTGGATCAAGAGAAAGGGAATATTCAGCGCTTTTTGGAAAACGCTGCGATTCGGATGACGAAAGGGGAATATTCAGCGCTTTTTGTTAAACGCCGCTTATTTGATGACGAAAGCCTAATATGCAGCGTTTTTAAACAAACGCGCCCATAACACACGCAATACTCGGCGTTTTTACACAAACGCTGCCCATATGTCACGCTTCTCATTCATATACTCAGCTTTCTTAAAAACGCGAAAGTATTGCTTTTTTTTTTTTTTTTTTGCCCGCTCGCTTTTTCTCTTTTTTCATTTCCTTTCGCGCTTGTCTTCTCTCTCTCTCTCTCTCTGCGTCGCTCTCTCTCTCTCTCACGGTTCTCTTCTCTTCTCCACACCCAAAAACCCACAAACCTCTATCTCTCTCTCACGCCTCTCTCTCTCACGGTGGTTCTCTTCTCTCCTCACTCTCATTAGCTCTTCTCTCTCTCAACTTTCCCTCATTCTCGTTTCTCTCTATCCACACCCACAAACCCCCAAACCCACAAACCCATAAACCCACAATAACCCCCAAACCCACAAACCCCCAAACCCACAATAACCCCAAAACCCACATTGCTTGTCTCAATCCTCTCTAGCACCCATAGTCCTCATTGCTTGTCCTCATCTTCTCTCAAAGGTTAGTTCTCTATTTTGTTTTTTGTTTTTTAGGTTTTTTGTTAGGTTGGAGATGAATATGTAGTTTGATTGGAATATGTTGAATGTGTGAAAAAAAAATATTTGATAAGAGAGGAATATGTTGAATGTATTTGTATGTGTTTGATATGTGTAAAATTAGTTGAATGTGTTTGATATGTGTAAAATTAGTTGAATGTGTTTGATAGGAGAGAAATTAGTTGATATGTGTTTGTTGCTTGGTTTTGTTGAGATTTTGATTCTCAAATGATAGAGTTTTTTAAGCAAAGTGTGTGTCATCTATATTAGTAAAATCAAATATGCCTAAATCGAATATGCAAATTGTTTGTTAGGTTTTGGGAGTTTTTTTGTCTGAGCTTCGCGATCGTTGTTCACAAATTTGGTTGGATATTTGTCGTTGTTGCTTCCACTTGTTCAGGTACTTTTTTTGTTCTTTTGTTTATTTTCTATGAAGAATTAATGACTATATAGAAGACATCAAAGTCTTTGATTTGTTTAGTTGAAACTAGCTAGCTAGTTGATTGAATGTCTTAGCTTCAATAAAATTGTAAATTCTCTTATCCGAATTTATTATAGATATTGGGACATTATGGATAGAAAGTGGATGTCCGCCAATCGTCGTCCAAGGAATATAGAGATGGAGTGGATTATTTTGTGAATCGTGTCTTTGTTCAACGTTTAGGAGATCTAGTAATATGATATGTCCCCTATTTACGTTGTTGCTATGTAAAATCGCTTAATGCAGCGAGTTGGGGGGACATTTAAAGGGTAATGGAATTGATCAAACTTACACTTGTTGGATAATGCATGGTGAGGAAAGAGTTGAATCTTCGAATATGGGTAATAGTAGATCGAGAGATGTGCACCGTTGACACCAAATACCTACGTTTGTTGGGGATGAATTTGAAGAGATGGCAAAGGCTTTTGAAGACGATCTTAATGACCGTCCTCAAATGTTTGAGAAGTTGATAACGGATGCAGAGACGCCGTTGTATGAGGTTGTCTTGAATTCACAAAATTATTGGTCGTGATAAAGTTGTATAACTTGAAAACTTGCCACAGATGGACGGATAAGAGCTTTCATTGAATTACTCACACTATTGAAAGAAATGTTGCGAAGGATAATGTGCTCCCTTCTCGGACGTATGATGCAAAACAAATGTTAGGGTCCATTGGCTTGAACTATGAGAAGATACACGCTTGTCCCAATGATTGCATTCTATTTCGGAATGAACATGCATTTTTAAAGTCGTGTCCTAAATGTAATGCATCGCGGTATAAAAAGAAAGATTCTCGCTCGTAAAAGGTGTTGTGGTATTTTCCCATAATTCCTCGATTTAGGCGTATGTACCGTAGTTCGTAAGATGCAAAACACTTGACATGGCATGAGGATGAAAGGATTAAAGATGGCATGTTACGACACCCGGCAGATTCTCCGCAATGGAAAAAATTTGATATTGATTATCCCGATTTGGGTTGGATCCAAGAAACCTACGACTTGCATTGTCTGCGATGGTTTTAACCCGCACGGTATCGTGAGAGTGCTCCCACAAAGACATGGCCCGTGATATTAGCGATTTATAACTTACCTCCATGGCTTTGCATGAAACGCAAATATATGATGTTGTCTTTGTTAATTTCAGGCCCAAGCAACCGGAAATGATATTGATGTATACTTGGCTCCTTTAATTGAAGACTTGAAGCTAATGTGGGAGAATGGAGTAGAGGTGTATGATGGGTTCGAGAGAAGAAAGTTTCAACTTGAGGGCTATGATTTTTGGCACAATTAATGACTTTCCAAAGATACGGCAATCTATCCGGGTACAAGACGAAAGGTCGGTGTGCATGCCCTATATGTGAAGATAACACCGATTGGATGTGGTTGGAACATGGTAGGAAGAATATCTACCCGGTCATCGTAGATTTTTGCCATCTACTCATCGAAGATCGATCGTTAAAAAGGCATTCAATGGGAATACCGAACCCGTAAAGCTCCCACGGCTTTGTGGGTGAACAACCTGTTTGAAAAGGTGAAAGATTTGAACATTAAATTTGGGAAGCCATTTGCAGGAGAGGTTGCCAAACGGGGTGGAAGAAAAGTCGATTTTCTTTGACTTGCCATATCGAAGTCATTATATGTAAGACACTTCATTGATGTGATGCATGTTGAAAAAATGTCTTTGAAAGTGTCATTGGTACCTTACTCAATATGCCGGGAAAGACTAAAGATACCATCAACTCGAGGTTGGACTTGCTTAGTATGGGGTCGAGACCAGAGGTGGGTCCGATAAAGAAGGGTACACGACATATCTACCTCCCGTGACTCATACTCTATCTAAAAAGGAGAAGACCGTGTTTTGTAAGTTTCTTCATGGAGTAAAAGTTCCAGAGGGTATTCTTCAAATGTTACAAACCTTGTATCCATGAAAGACCTTAAGTTAAAGTCTTTAAAGTCCCATGATTGTCATGTTCTAATGGAGAATTTGCTCCCAATTGGTATACGATCCATTTTGCCTAAGAAAGTGCGCATGCAGACGCTAACCAAACTTTGTTACTTCTTTAAGGCGATTTGTAGTAGAGTGATTGACCCTAGAAAGTTGCCATCATTGCAAAGAGAAATTACTCGTCACTTTGTGTGAGCTTGAGATGTATTTCCCACCTTCATTTTTTGACATAATGATTCATCTAACAGTTCATTTGATTAGAGAGACACAATTGTGTGGCCCATGTTACATGAGATGGATGTATCCGTTTGAGCGTTACATGAAGATATTAAAAGGATATGTGAAAAACCGATCACGACCGAGGGTTGTATTGTTGAGCGCTACATAGTTGAAGAAGCTGTTGAGTTACAGACCGCTATCTATCTAGTCTTGAATATTCTCGGGACTTCCAAGGTCTCGTCACTTAGGAAGCATTACTAAAGGGATGTCAGGATATAAAATAGTTATGGTGTCAAGGGAAGAACTACATCAAGCACACTTATATGTTTTGCACAATGATAGTGAGGTTGATTCATATGTTGCCAAGCACATGGACATACTTAAGAGTGATTACCCATATAAGAGTGAAGTTTGGTTAACAAAGGAACACAATCGGAGTTTCATAGTGTGGTTAAAAGACCACATTGATTTCGAGTTTGTTATGAATCCTACTTCGATTTCAAAAAGATTGAGATGGTTAGCAAAAGGTCCAAATATGCATGTTTTCTCTTACACCGCCTATCTAATTAATCTGCGGTTACACGTTCTATACAAAAACCCATGATGATCGAGTAAAATGCAAAATAGTGGGGTGACTCTTGTTGCTCAAGCTATGCATACATCAAGTGCCAAAGACAGTAAATCCCGTATACGCGAATATGTCATACTTGGGTCATTGAACAAATATGGGAGTTGGATTACACCATGTTTCGTGAGTCCGTGTTCCAATGTAAGTGGGTTGACAATAATAATGGTTTCTGATTGATGAGTCGGGGTTCATGCGGGTGAATTTCAAGAAGTTGGGATATAAAGATGAGCCTTTTATTTTGGCATCCCAAGCTCAACAAGTGTTTTATGTCACCGATCCGATTGATATCAATTGGTCTATTGTTTTCATCGACACAAAAAAATTAATGAATTACATTTATGATCAAGAAACCAATGATGATGGTATCGAGGACGACCTTTCTTGGGGACATCACTAGAAGAGGAAAGTACTTATAGAGAGGATGTTGTGTATGTTAGAAAGGATCATATCGATGGAATTACGATTCGTCAAAAACAAAGTACCAAGGAGCGAATTGCAAAAAAATTGTATCGAAAAAAAGGAAAAGGTAACCGACATAGATGTTATTTTATAGACATGGATCTTATTTTCATCTTCTTTGACTGATTATTTATTTTTTTGTTGGATGTTTTTTAAATGGATAAATATAACAAACAATGATTATGTTTTATTGAGGTAAGATGGCAGATCATAGTGATAGTGGGCATGACACCTGTGTGAGGCGAGTGATCATGATGTTACAAACTATATCGTAGAAGCGTGCTCTCTCGTGGAATGACATTAAAAAGGATATCATCAACCGGTTAAGTAAAGGAAAAGAAAAATTAAGTGTAAGATACTAATTAATTGCTAATTAACTTCATTCAATACTAAGTTTTAATTGTTTGTGATCTAATTTACTATTTATATAATGCAGTCCAATGGAATGTTATGGTCCGCTAATTGGAGAAAACAAAGACTCATTTGATTACTTTCCTTGGTAGTAAGGTAAAACAAATGATACCAATAACAATCACTACTTGGGTTCACACAAAGAATCCCGCTTTGGAGAAACAAAAACATGAGTTGTGGGTAACAATACAGTATATAATTTTAGATCTTTTTGGTAATCTTATTTAGTAATTTTGTAGTCCCATATATATATATATATATATATATATATATATATATATATAAAATTATTTATATGATTTTCATTTAATGTGCATAAGCGAGAAATATTTTGATGTGGATGATTCTAAAAGGATTTGGATAATGAAGGAAGTAGGAAAGTTACATAAAAATTTCGTAACGACATTAACAAAAACTTGACTTAAAGATGATAATGGAAACATCAATTGGAATCCTCCACCAATATATAGTGGGTTTATTTTGGAGGAGGATTGGCGGACATTTGTTAGAGACGATGAAGATCCAAAATTCTTGGTTAGTGCTACTATCTATTAAGTTATAACATATTTTTATATTTGACAATTATCTATTATACATTAATGTATACTTATCTCTCTTAATAGAAAGCAAGTGAGGTGAATCGAAAGTGTGCTTCGGGTCGTGAGTATCCTTATAGAGCGGTGCTACTCCATATCAACATATTGAAGAGAGATTGGTAAGGCACAATAAGCTTGATTTTTTTAGTTTCATGAAACTTTTTATAAATAGTTTCTTAATATTTGGTAAATTTAAATATAGTTGGTGGAGAGTGGGAAAGATCCTACTAAAGAAGGTGTTGAGCGACATGTTTTGTGGGTAGAGGCTCGACTAAACAAAGAAAAGGAGATTGTTGATCCTAAAACTAAGGAGGTGTCGGAAAGAATTGTAAGTATTTCCTAAATTCAAGCTCACTTGATTTTAATTGTAACTTTTATGATTTTTATAATGTATTATACTTTTGTTTTGTGAATCGGAAGCCATATCACGATCAAGTGTCACAGGAGAGCTCACCGATTGCTCGAAAAAGAAATCCTTACACGTGCCTTAGGTAAAGAAGAATACTCTGGTCGCATAAGGGTCTTTGGATTTGGAGTAGCACCAACCGAGTACTTTGGACCAAAAAACAGAAAGTCTATGATGAGAATCATGATCGCCCACCACCGAGAAAGATGATGGCATTGTATGAAAGTTTGCAAGCTCAACTTAATGATATGCGATCACTTTATGGCCATGTTATGCCACTCAAAGACCAACCCCCGCTACACATAGCAAATTACACGAGATATTGCACTCATGCCGTCAACTAAGGTATTAATTGTTTTTATTATTTTGTGGTTTATAATTGATTTATTGTACATATATATATATATATATATATATATATATATATATATATATATATATATATATAACATCAAATAATGTCTTTATTATTTTGTGGTTTATAATTGATTTAGGACAACAATGAGTGTGAGTGTGAATTGTATATCTCAAACCCACATGAAATGGTTGCAATTGGCTACACATGTAACGAATTGGGTCCTTGATGCACAATTTACCCCTACCTCCAAATCATGTTAGAGTCGAGTTGCGGTACCATTTAGGGAGGATGCACCATTGCTCTGTCCGATTGTGAAGATTGATATCTTGACGGTGTCACAAGCAGATTGGTACCTTTGTGGCATGGCCATCCGCCCTTGTCGTTGTAAGTGGCAATATATTTGTAACTAACTAATTATAGTTTTGTCATATAATTTGTGCTAACTAAGTAATTATTTTTGTTTAAACATAGATGCGCCAAAATGAAAAATCTAAGAAAGTGTCTACCAAGGCAAGAAAAGGTCTCCTTTGAAAAGTGCTGGCAAGGAAATATCTATTGGCAAGAAAGTGTCTCGATCCACCCCTTCTACAAAAGTGTCTCACCCCACCCTTATGTAGAAGTTTCACACCGCCCTCCTCCAAAAGTGACCGATCAGCCCTCCTCTTCTCGCCAAGTGACTCATCCCACCCCTTCTCCAATTGTGTCTCACCCGCCTCTTCCTCTTCCATTGAAGCTTATATGAAGATTGGTGAGGCCGACGCAGCATCTGAGAAATACATGATGAAAGACAAATTGCTTATCGTAAATTTTGATGAAGAAATTTTTGAGTTGGCATGCCTCATATAGTCGGACGTGAGGATATCCAGTCTTTGTATGTGATGCGGATGAGGCAAACCGGTATGGTTATGAATATATATGTCGTACTATGTAATTTATTATTTGACATTGTCGATTTAATTTTATTATATCGTTAATTTAATTTTATATATATATATATATATATATATATATATATATATATATATATATATATTTATATATCTAAATGTAGGTACTTGTACGAGGACATTGTGGTCCCTTAGAGCAGTATTACGAGAGATATTTGTTCTTGAGTCAGGGAAAGTACAACCTTTCATCAAGTGAATCCCACTGCAAAATTATCAATCACTTGTGGAACAAAACCAGTCATTGCTCAAACTTATGTCAATGACCGCTTCATTGAAGCTCAAAATAGAAGTGATGATGATGTCTTACTTCTAGCAGAGTTAATCTAGGGTAAGAATTTTTACTCATTATTTCTTATATAACATGCATTTTTTTAATAGTAGTCAATTACTTATTCCTAAATTTTTTTGTAGGAGACATTGGGTTTTGTATGCAATTAATCCTAGGAAAAAACCGTGTATTACCTTGACTCACTTCAAAATCATTACAAAAACCACATGGAGTTTGTGGAGCTTTTTAACAGTGTGTTTATTTTGTGTCATTCTCGCATTTCTTACTTTTACTTATATATGTATATATTGTTATTAATATAGTTATATGACATTCTATTCAATGGTTTAAGGACATATTGGGGAGTGGATAAATTAACGGTCAAATGGTTACCAATAGTTGTAAGTTTCTAACTTATACATTACATTATTTTGTCAAAAACTATATTCAACTCAATTTAACAATTAACTAATCTAATTATGTTTTGTAGTGTCCTAAACAATTGAATAACATTGATTGTGGGTATTACGTCATGCAATATATGAAGGATATTATTACCCAAACAAAACGACTATCCCAAAGAAGGTATCTACTTATAATATATTTTTATATGATTTCGATTTAATAGTGGTTCTTTCCAATATTTAACCATTTCAATTCTAATTTTATTTATTTATATAATTTCAGTATTTTAGCGATTGTCAAAGCAACACATACTGGTTGAGCAGATTCTTTGAGCTTAGGGAGAATGGTGCACTATCTCTCCTGCTTTTTTTAAAGTTTCATTTGGATACAAATAAGTTAGCCTAGCTAGTTTTTGGTTCATAATATTGTAACTTGATAGCTTGTTTTGGATACATATGAATTAGATAATGAAACTTCTTAGCTATTTTGTTTTGGTTCCTCTTATGTAATTTGTTTCTGTTATATGTAATTTGTGTTCCTCTTAGCAAATTGATTCTGTTATGTATTGGATTGGATTGGCTGTACAGGTAATTTGTAAATATAAAAAGGAAAACACACAAAACAGAAAAAAATTAAAAAAAAAAATTTAGACAATACTCAGCGCTTTTGATGAAGCGCTGGGTATTTAGTAACACAAATAGGCAATACTCAGCGCTTTTAATAAAGCGCTGGGTATTTAGTAACACAAATAGGCAATACTCAGCGCTTTTAATAAAGCGCTGGGTATAAGGGGGTAATATTCAGCGCTTTTTAAAAAGCGCTAAGTATCTGGGAGGACGCTTTTGATATATTCAGCGCTTTTTAAAAAGCGCTAAGTATTAGGAGGACGCTTATGATATATTCAGCGCTTTTTAAAAAGCGCTAAGTATTAGGGAGGGCGTGTTTTTGCAATGGGTGGCGTTTTTAGGAAGCGCTACCCATTGTTGGAGTGAATAGCAGCGCCACCTTCAAAGAAGCGCTCAAAAGCGCTGCCCATGGATAAAAAAAAACGCTGCCCATCTACTAGATCTGTTGTAGTGAATGGTCACTTTTGCCGCCTTTTGCACTTCCACAGTGGTCGAAAAGACAACCATCATTACTTGCGCAGTAAAACGAACCGCTTTATTGGCACACGTTGCATAGTTGGTGGGCCATCACGTCTCCCAAACGCCGCAAACGCGCGAAGTTATGGCGAACGTGCCAATAATCGTTCACTTCCAAACATATATAAACGGCTACAACCCTTCGAGTTCCTCTTTCCTCGGTTTGAAACCTTGTGAAGTTCTTCTCCGCTTTCCACTCTCTGCGTTTTGCAAAAATTCGAAATCACTAAAGTTTCAAACTTTCGTCTTTTCCTTTAATCTACACCTGATTCCACCTTGTATTCACTTTTCTTTACTTATGGCTTCATCATCTGCCGCCATTACGCAACCGGGAGTTCAAAGAGGAACGCATTTAACCCGTAAACGCCCAAACCCTCGAGGGTTTTGTTGATGAACCCGATATTAACGATTTAACGCTCTACCCAAAGTGGCAAACCAGTGTATTAATTCCTTCATTTGAGATTTACACTCATGCCTATTTGGGTCCTCTTCTTCCCGACATCTTGTTGGAAACTACCGAGGTTTTCGAGATTTTTCCCACCATGTTCGCGCTTCAACCTAGAATCTTTCTTTGAAACCCCTTTTCACTTAGAGTTTTCGCTAACCCTTCTAGGTCTTTTTAGTGTCCGCTCCTAGGCTCGACCAACAAAACTACATAAACTGGCTTGACAAAGTAGAAGCTAAAAAAGCCAAAGTCTGGAAAAAACAGGGCATCTTCGACCTCATTCAACTGTCTAGGTATGGGCCCAAATATGATAGCACCCTACTTTTGGCCGCTATGCAGTTCTGGGACTGTTCCACTCATAGCCTTCACCTGAAATGTGGCATGTTATCCCCACTGCTAGATGTGGCTGCCATTCGGGGTGCGAAACCCTTAGGAGAGACCTTCGATCCCACACATCCTGACTATACATACGGCTTCAAATTCACCAATGCCACTTTTTCTCCTTACATTGCTGAGCACCATAGGCTTGACACTGAGGAAGTGTCTGTTATGGAACATGTAGCCTTTCTAACTCTGTGGCTATCTATTTTTGTTTTCTGCACACGTTCCCTCCAAGTTTCCAAAACTTACGTCCCTTTGGCATGTCAACTCCATGAGCGAGAAAACATCAACCTTGCCAAGTTGATTTTAGGCTCTCTCTACCAGCAACTTGATAATGCTGTTATAGAGTTGAAAGAGAATGAACCAGCCACCAAGTTTTTGGCTTCAGGTCCTCTATGGTTGTTACAATTGTGGCTGCTAGCCACTTTTGAATCTCGATTAAACCTGTATATCCCTAAGTCTGCTCGACAAGTTGTCGAGACCAGTAGCACTGAGGGGATTCGATTGGCGCAGTTCAGGTCCAAACAAGCAACCCTTCCTGCCGAAGAATCCTTTTCGGTCTACTTCGAAATTTTCCTGAACTGTACCACCTTTACAGATTCAATGGCTCATTTTCTCCAAAGGTCTTGTGGTCCAGCATGGTTTACACAACCATTTCCTTCTTCCTCTGTCGATCCTGCTGAGGAAACTAACCGAATTTGGCAAGCTTACCTCTCTCCTTCTGTCCTCTCCACTAGGCTCACCCTGGCGTAAGCGAAAAATAGTTTGGGAATTACTAGATATTTCCCAAGTTATCTTGCTAAGCGATTTGGCCTTTGTCAAATTCGCCCTGCACGATTGTGTGCTTTCACAAAGTAGATTTTATGAGTCCAGAATCGAAGCGGCTTATAAACAAGCCTTCAAGAGATTTCACTACAAAACCTTGAACTTGAACCTCTCAAATTCAATCCAAGGTTTTCATGTAATGAAAAATTTCATGAATGGTGGACCGGGTTATTACACCAAAGCTGCTGGGGAAGCCATTGATACTTTTGCTAGCAACATTGTGAAGAAGTTGGTAGCGACTCTCCTTCGAACAACACTGGTAAACACTTTTCGACACTCGAAGCTTTTTAAGTTTTAACCACTTATAACTTGGTTTCATTTCCAATTGCTTACCAATGTTTTCGACGTTTTCAGAAAAACCTGCAACAAAGTTGAAGGTCAAGGTGGGCAAAGCTACCACATCCAAATCTTCTCCCCCTGTTACGAAGGAAGTGGCAGCAAATCCCATTCCAGGCAACTCTCCAAAAAGGTATGGCACTTTCCACTTATCTCAAGTTGTCTGTTGACTATGGCTTTTACTCATGTTGGCCCTTTCCTCCAGGTGACAACCCAAACAGCTAAGACTTTTCAAAAGCCTAAGGCCAAGAAGAAATTGGTTATTCCTTCCAGCTCTGAGGTACTGTATACACGTCGACATTTCTCTTCGATGGTATCATTCACTTCCTTGTGGCATCACCTGTACTATAACTTGATCTCTTTTGCAGGACACTGAAAGTGATGACAACATTCCTCTCACTCAGAGGTCGAAGAAAAGGGCTTTACCTGAATCTCAAAAGGTAGCTCAAGGTGTCACCATCACCGAGCCTTCTGAATCACCTTCTTCTCCCCCAATTAAGAGGCTTAAGGTACATAAGGTAACTCTCCTTTCGACGTCATTTCGTACCTCTTTGATCTTCACCTTCCCAGTTCTAACTTAAATAGTATTACTTACTGTAAACAGGTAGGTGGACTGCTCGTCGAGGATCCTGGCGTTGAATCTTTGATTGAGGTTGCCGAACGGGAAATGGTGGATCCACTGCTTCCTTTCCCTTCTTCGCCTCAAGGCGTGACTGCTGAAGAGGTTTTCGGTGCTCTTTGCGACCACGAGATTCCTACTTTCAAGAGCTTGTTCCAAATGTGGGAGTAAGCGGTTGTCGAAGAGAACGCCCAAGTTCCGAGCCTAACATTCCGGAAGTCGAAAAGACAGAAGCGATGGCTACCTCCGTCGAAATTCTCAAGAAAACATGCTCGATCAAGAACAAGAGGAGCCTAGAGTGGAGGAGCCTGCGGATCAAAGTGCTTCTGCCAAAGAGTCATCCAACAACGCTGTTAGCGATCAAGAATTGGCCGAGCTAAAGAAGACGAATCCTTGGCGACCTTGAAGATCATGTTGAGTCTTAAGAGCTCGTCGAGCCGCTGATCTCGCAGCTTCTTGAACAACTCTCTAAGTTCTATCAATCGAGAGACGGTCGAAAGCACCGCGGTGAAACCAAGACGAAGGTGTTAGAAGGGGACTTGGTGGCAACCATTGAGAATGACCCATCTGCGGTATCTTGAGGTAAAATCCTCATTCACAAGATCACCAAATTGGACCCTCCTCAAAACATCCTTTCATTCTTCATGGAATTCGGCCCCATTTTTGAGCAACTTTCTCTTCTGATCAACCAACAGTCGACCACCTCCAAGCGCAAGGTTCAAGAGACTCAACTCTGTGAAGTGGAACTCGCCTCTCTCAAGGCCGATCAGGACGACATCGAGGCTCTCGAGACCCAAGCAGCCAACGATGAGAAAGACATCGCTGAATGGGATGCAGAGATCGCGCGTATTGACGAAGAGATAAAGACACTTCAACTTAAACTGTCAAACGCTAAGCGTCAGAAGGGCCTGGTCGTCGAAAGAATGAGTGTTGCTTCTTCGTCCACCAAAACCACCAAGGCATTGGCAGCTATAGAGCACTTGGAGAAGATTGACAAGCATCAAGCCATTCTCGCCGATCTCGACAAAGAGCTGTATCTTCTCGACACCTCTATCTATTTGAGTATCAGCATTATGGAGAGGCATAAGGCCACCTTGTCGAGCTTCTGAGACTGTAATAGTGTAGAATTCTAAAAATGGCTATGTAATTTTGACATTCCTTTACACATTGCCATTTGTGAACAATTTTCGTTTATCTATAATTGCTCAATTTTTATCTCAGTTAACGTTGGCTTGTATCGCTTTAAATACTTGCCATTTATTCTAAAGATTCTATTTTCGTCACCTAGCTCTTCGACTTCATATGCGCCATTCGAAAAGCATTGCAACACGCGAAATGGGCCTTCCCACCCTGGTTACCATTTGCCTAAAACTCTATCTTTTTTATCCATAGGTAATAGGACTTTCCACACTAACTCTCCTTCCTCAAAGGTTTTTAACTTAACCTTTTTGTTGTAGGCTTTAGCTACTCTCTCTTTCTGTCGAATAAGCATCTCTAAAGCTAACAACCTTTCTTCGTCTAAATCAACTAATTCATCAATCATCATATCCCAATAGTGATCAAAGGGAATTTCACATTGTTTCTGAATCCTTGTTGATTGTAAACAAATTTCAACAGGTAACACTGCATCATGCCCAAATGTTAACCTGTAAGGAGTAGTGTTTATAGACTCTTTAGGCGACGTTCGACAAGCCCATAACACTTGGTCAAGAGAACTGTGCCAACTTTTAGGCTTACGTCCAACGTGCTTTTTGATCAAGTTAATAATGATCTTATTTGCAGCCTCTACTTGACCGTTAGCTTGTGCATAGTATGGTGTCGAAGTCAACAACTTGAAACCAATTTCAAGAAATGAAATCTACCATTTTTCGACCAAGTAAAAAAGCACCTTGGTCCGTAGTAATGGTTTACGGTATTCCATATCTCGTAAATGATATGGTTTTGAATAAACCTTATCATCGCTTCTTGATCAACGTTGGCTAAAGGTACTGCCTCTACCCACTTGGTAAAGTAATCAATTCCTACCAAGATGTACCTGGGGCCTTTCGACGACGTTGGTTTTATTTCTCCGATTACATCTAGAGCCCAACCTCTAAATGGCCAAGGTTTCACTATAGAATGCAATTCATTTGCGGTACATCTTTGGATTCGGCATGTTTTTGGCATTCTTGGCGACCTTAGCAAACTCTATGCAATCTTTTAAAATGGTCACAAGACATTCCTTGTCGAAATAACAACAATTTCATCTTGTGGCCTACTTGATGTGAGCCACATGCTCCACTGTGTGTATCAGAAACTGCTGAATATGCCTCATTTTCACTAAGACATTTTAAGAGCACCCCTTCAGGAGTTTGCTTGTACAATTCGTTTCCAATTAACACGTAGCTTAGAGCCCTGTACTTTACTTTTTTATTAGTGTTGCCTATAGGATTTTGTAAATACTCGACAATAGGCCTTCGCCAATCATCATCAACCATATTGTCAATAGCAAAAATTTCTGCTAAGTCAACATCGTCGAAAATGTGGCGTTTTTCGACGCGTATTTCATTTGCATTTATTGCCCCCCCAATTTTAGGTGTTGACAATAGCGTCGAAGTAGTAGTATTATAAAGAGAGTCTTCTGAGATTAGTTTATCTTTTATCTCAATTAACTCTTCTAGGCTTTGTTTTGATACCTTGTAGCCTGAGGCAATTTGTGCCAACTCATTTGCCGCGTGATTTTCAATTCGTGGTAAATGTTCTAGGTGTATAAATGTAAACCTTTTTAGCAACGTGTTGGCAATGACGAAATATTTAATAAGGTGCTCATTGATGCATTTGTATTCTTTTGTCAATTGTTTGACAACTAGTTGTGAATCACCTTTTACTTCGACATGACTTGCCCCCAATTCGAGTAAAATTTTAAGGCCTACTATTAAAGCCTCATACTCAGCTTCATTATTGGAGCAAGAGTCTCGAATTTTAAATTTATACTTCGTTGGAATGTTTTCTGGGGAAATAATTAATATTCCAATGCCCACTCCATTTTTATGGCTTGAGCCGTCGAAGTATAGTTTCCAAGGACGTATGTCCAACGAATGTATTTCATGTTCGACAACAGAGTGGTCCACTATGAAATCAAGAACCACTTGTCCTTTAATTGACTTTAAGGGCTGACACGTTAAGTTGTATTCTAGCAAAGCTAAAGTGCCCACTTTCCAATTCGACTATGTAACATTGGTTTTGACAACATATGTTTAATTACATCAAAGTGCGAATAAACATAAACATCTGCTGACTTTATATATTGCTTCAATTTTGTACAAGAGAAATATAAGCAAAGGCATAGTTTTTCTATTGGACTATACCTAGTTTCAGCATCAATCAAAACCCTACTAAGGTAATAAATGGGTCTCTCGACACCACTATCATCCTCTTGTGCTAACATGCTACCTATTGTGTTATCAGAAGCTGCTATATACAATTTTAGCACTTTGTTTCTAATAACAGGCAGTAGAATTGGTGGATTGACTAAATAAGACTTGATTGCATCGAAAGCCTCTTGATGAACATGCTCCCACTTGAATGCATCTTCTTTCTTCAGTCTCAGCAATGGCGAAAAAGCTTGTGTTTTGCCACTTAGATTTGAAATAAATCTGCGAAGGAAATTGATTTTTCCCAGTAGTGACTGAAGTTCTTTCTTGGTCGAAGGAGCCTTCGTTTCCATAATTGCTTTAGTCTTATTTTGGTTGATCTCAATGCCTTTCTTGTGCACTACAAAACCCAAGAATTCACCTGCACGTACACAGAAAACACATTTGGTTGGATTCATTTTCAATCCATATTTCCTCATTCGTTCGAAAGAACGTCGAAGATGGTCTAAATGACCAATTTCTGAGGATGACTTAACCACCACATCATCTATGTATACTTGCATAAAATCATCAATAAAATCATGAAACATAGAATTCATTGCCCTCTGATAAGTGGCACCAGCATTTTTTAACCCAAAGGGCATTACTACCCATTCGTAAACACCCAATGCCCCTGGACATCGAAAAGCTGTTTTCGACACGTCCTCTTCAGCAATGAAAATTTGATTATACCCTGAGTAGCCATCTAGAATACTGAGATAATCAAATCCTGCTGCTGAATCTATTAGCATTTCTGCTATAGGCATTGCGTATTCATCCTTAGGTGTTGCATTATTTAGATCCCTAAAGTCTACGCAAACTCTAAGTTTTCCGTTTTTCTTCATTACTGGAACAATATTAGCTAGCCAATCGACATACCTGGCAGTTCTGATGAATTTGCTTTTGAACAGCCTCTCTATCTCTTCTTTGATCTTAGCCAATATTGGAGGAGCAAATCTTCTTGGTGTTTGCTTTACTGGTTTCCTTCCTGGTCGAATAGGTATTTGAAGTTCCACCACTTCTCGACTCAGACCAGGCATTTCGTTGTACTCCCAAGCAAAGCAATCTTTGAACTCCCGCAGAAGTGAAACAACTTGGGTTTTGAAGGCGAGATCGAGGTGTGCACTAATGTATGTTGGCCTTTTGACTAGGCCATCTCCCAAATCCACTTCTTCCACTGGATCTTGAGCTTGCATGCGCTTTGTTGAATCTTTAGGGTCTTTTTCAAAACCTAATGGTTCGTCATCATAAATGCAATCAAGCTTGCCATCTATGACTTCACCATTTTCTTGAGATGAAGTTATGGCTTCGATGACCATTGTTTGTTGATTTATTTCGCCCAAAGCCGTTTTACTTTATTTTCGGCCATGTAAGCCGTAATTTATCCCAAGCATTGGGCATCGACATCTAAAACTTTTCAAGAGTCGGTGTCCCATCCCATTGGAGGTAACACACCCTCGGGATAGACATTTGCACCTTCTATCACCACCTCTTTCCCACACAAAACCATGTGTTGGGTATGGCGTAACAGAGGAAAGCACATTATCTCGAAGAGATATATGCTTGACTAGAAGATGAGCATGGCGCAATATTCGCCATCTGTTTTTGAAGTTTTCCTTGGTGACATTATTTACGTCAAGAAGGAAGTAACTCTGTCCGCTTCAACATATTCCACAAGACCATCTTCCTTCCACATCACCCCACGGTGTAGGCTTGAAGGGACAGCTCCTACCCCATGTATCCACTCTCTCCCAAGGAGCAGATTATAGCTTGCTTTTAAGCGATGACAAAGAACATGGTAGTCCTTCCGACGGTTCCTACCACCACTTCCACTTCAACGACCCCCAAAGACCGGCGATTTACCCTCATAATTAGTCAACACAATATTATGGGGCCTAAGGTCCAGATCATACATCCCTATTATGCAGCATTGCTTGAGGCATCAGTTAACAAGAAGACCTCCATCGACCAATATTTTATTGACACCCACACCATTAACTTTGGCTTGGACGTACAAAGGTTTCAGATGGTGTTGCATGCTTCCGTCTGCCTTTCGAAAGTGGCCCATCTGCTCTTCGACGCAGCCGTTGTTCATTACATAATAGCACATTGGCTTGTGATTAGCCATATCTCCAATGAAGTCTTCTTCGACATAATTTGCATCAGAATGCGGCCATCATACTCACTAGGCGAGAATGGACACCACGCGTTGCGGATGACATCGAAACCGCTTCGCGAGTCTTGAAACCAAGTAACGTCTTCATCCATGTCGAACGAAGCGCTTTGCTTCTTCAATGATGTTAATGGAGGAAAAATTCTCTCCAAGGCAGGCCTCCTAGGTTCCTCTATCACAATAGATTTTCCCTTAGCCTTATTCCCAACCTTTACCTGATTGGCAGCACCGATGTTTACTTTCGTCGTTCCCACGGCTCTAGAGGTCATATTCTTGGCCGTCTTCGAACCTTCTGGCGTCTTCTCGTCAGAAACAGCAAGTGCTGCCTTCTTCTTTGAGCGTTGATAACGACGCCATTGGGTTTTAGTCATGGGATTCTTCCCTTTATAATTATTCTTGTAATTATACTTTGCGGCCTCACCTGTACGTGGCTTGACCGTTTCAGCATTCTGAGCAGCATTCCTATAGTGTCTACACCCAGCATGTATCCACTTTTCGTTGGAGAGATCTGCTCTTGGAATAAATGGCTTAGCAGAGCGCATAACACAAATTCCTTCTTCATTTGCACTCTTGCCAAAGAACCGTGGTTTGCTTGTTGAAGCTCTTGTTTGAACTTTTGACCTTGTAAGGAAGGTCTCCTCTTTTAAAGCTAAAGTTTGGCCTCTTGTCCGGCCATTTTCTTTTTAGAGGTTGTCGAACCTCACAAAGACTCGACACTTTTAGCCGCTCCTTGTCGAACACAAAGATCGCATCTTGGGCACAACATGACCTCGAGTTTCTCGGTTGCACTGTTCAGAAGTCTATCGCCTCTTCCTCGCCTTCTGGGTACACAGATTGTACCTTCTCATTATATTCTTCCCGAGTAACATGTTGTACAAAGAACACCCTTCTGCACTACACTTTTGATTTTGTCCACAGAAGGTTTGATAGGCTTTGGAGAATCCACCATTTTAGCATCCACCATACTGATATTCATCTCAACTGGTTCTGCGTACATAGCCTCCACTTGATGAAGTGGGGGTGTCGATTTGCATAGGTGCTTTATTCTTCTTGTCCCCAAACTTGAGCCTTCCCTTCTTCGATTGCTTTCTGAACCATGTCCCTGAAAAGAACACAACGGTCAGTTGTATGTCCCAAAAAATTATGAAACTTACAATAACCCTTTTTCTTCCTCTGTTCGAGAGGAGGAACTTTCAGGCCATTTGGCACTATGATTTGGCCATCAGTTACTAATAAATCAAAGATTTCATCGCATTTAGTAACATCGAAAGTGTACGTTTTAGGCACAAATCTATCGTTTTTTGGCTCGACGGGGTTGTTCCCATTTGCAGGCCTTAGTAATTTACAAGCATAGGGAGGACCAGGCTTAAGTTCAGCCACGTCTATCTCCTCATTCGACATCACTAAACGCAAAGTCGAACTGCTCATCGACATAGGCTATCTTTTCTTTCTTGTGAAAGCCAACTGAGTTTTCTTTTCTATTGAACTTATTCACTCTAGCCTTTTCCTCTTTAAGCCTTTCAACTTGTCGAACTCTATCGGCTAACTGGGCCATGTCTCTCAAATGAGAGGTATCCAATTTCTTTCTAATTGAATAATCAAGGCCACCTGCAGCCATTTCGACAAGCTCATGTTCAGGCACCTGTGTGAAGCACCTAGCCTTCAATAGCCTAAACCTATTCAGATAATCGTCAATGGCTTCAGACACTTTACGTCGAACACTGGCCAATTCTTTAAGACTAATCTTCGACTGGCCCATGTAGAACTGTTCATGAAAAGCCTTTTCTAATTGCCCCCATGTATATATGGAACCAGGGGGTAGAGTGGTAAACCACGTAAAGGCATTTTTGGTTAGGGAATTTGGAAAATATTTCATTTTCAAACTCTCACTTTGGACTATGTCCCCTGCCTCAGTCATGTACCGGGCAATGTGTTCGACAGTAGACTCATTGGTATCACCCCAAACTTAGTAAATTTAGGGATTTTCCAACCTCTTGGCAAGTGCGCGTCAGAATACATACTCACACACGGTGGTGATATGAAATTGGGCTGTGTAATCCTACGTTGAGGCCATTCTCGCGCCATTATGGTTTCTACCAAAGTGGCTATGTTGTCTTGAGCACAACCATTATTTCGTTGCACTTGTCGAACAACTTCATCGGCATTTTGGTTTCGGTTTACCATAACTACTTCGGGGACGTGGTTTCCCATCCCTTGTTGTTCGCCCATAACCGCCTGGGCTTCGACGAAGAATCGACCTCTCGTGGAGTATTAGGCGCATTATTCCACAATTGGGTAATTGCCTATTGTTTCTGTAGGAGCCCCAAAGAAATCTGCAATCCTACCCATTTGGTTTGCTAACATTTGGTAACTGGTATTTGTGTTCTGAATCAAAGGATTAAACACAGTACCAATTTGTTGAGTTAGCATATTAACCATATCATGGTTGCTCTCGTCCACTTGCTGTCTTAATGCCAACAAGGACGCATTGGTTAATCGCAGAGGATTTCGACCAAGCACGCCTCGCAGGAGACGCGTGAGAGGAGAAAAGGTCGAAACATGTGGCATTCCAGTAGGCATGCCATATACCCCAAAAGGGTATGGTGGTAGACTCATGTTCTGGAAACGTGTCTCCAGACTATTCCCTGTTGCCACATAAGGACTAGAAGGAAGTCCTATACTTTGTGGCAAGGACATAGACGATGTCGAACCAACATTAGTCATTGACATCGTGGGAGCGGTTATTGATGTCACATCGGGGCCATAGCCCCGTAACATTTCCAAAGACCGACATTGGCGAGAATCTACCGTTGTTCCTTGCACTTGTGATATCACGATTTGGAACCAGAGGCGTTGTTAGAATTGGTTCGCACCATCCTACCACTCCTCAAGTGCATACAAACACGCGATATCGATAGAAAAAGACACGAAAATTAATGGCAAAGGTCCCACCGGGTGTGCCAATTTGTTTGCTGGTGTTTTTAGCAAACAATCACTAGTTTTCAATATAGAGACTGTGAGATCAAACTAGAAAATCTCTTTGACAATTGCCATTGAGTTTGTGTTTTTTTGAAGTACGTAAGAACAGAGAATGGTAGAAAGAAATAACTTGAGAGCGAAGTAAAAGCAATAAATGCAACGAACGTAAAAGGAAAGTAAAAACTTTGCATTAAATGAAAGAAAGAAAAATGGTTCACCAACACATACAAGGATCTGTTTCACTCTTTTTCGCTTTGACTTGGAAGTTGAGTTTCCCAGAGTTTTTTGTAGAATGTGGTGCGCCTGTTTCCTATTACAAAGGGGTATTTATACTCCTAGGAACAATCGTGGGGGAAAAGGTAACTGCCTCCTAAAACTACGGGAGAGTAACCGCCCACTACCTTGCTGCTCTGCACTTTCGACTGACCCGTTGTCAACTGCTTGACGAAATGTTGAGCCCAACTCTGTCGAAATGTTGTGTCCTCGCTTGTCGAAGATTCCTTGCTTCATGGCTTCGAAAGCTAAGCTTGTCGAAGGTCGCTTGCATTCCTTACCCTTGCCTACCTTCCCTGTCGAAATCATGGTGCACTGACTTGAACATTGACCTATGGCCCACAGAAAAATATTAAATGTGAAGTCAGCCCCATTTAAAGCTTCATTTAATGTACTGTCGAAATTTTGAGGTAACATATATATATACACAAAGAATGTTGTAAGGAATTGCAAAAAATAAATATTTTATAGACCAAAATTGTTTATATAAAATAGATTAGTATTATATTTTAAGCAATATAACTCACTTTACAACTACATATGAAAGAAATGATGGAATTATTATTATTTATTTATTCTTATAATTACTTCTTGACACAATACTATTATGATTAGAAATTACTGTTTTTTATCATAAAGAAAATAATTGGTGTTTTGTTGAACAAAAGAGAACAACATAAGTTTTTTTTATAGAGTTGTTAACATAAACCGCGTTCAGATATTTTGTCCAAAATAAATTAACTATTGGGATAGATTAAATTAATTATAAGGAACTAAATTAGTTATTAAAGATTTAATAATACTTTTTTACAATGTTTTTTTTATTATTGTCCAAAATATATCTACAAAGTAATTTAACCGTGTCCAATTGCTTAAAACGTAATGTGTCACTTGTTTAGACACTAAGAAGTTTTTTGGTTTTCATAAAAAAAACCTTAGTTTTATTGGTCTATTGTAAGTGCATGTATCTAAAACTTTCTACTGAGGCCAAAATTCTCCACCCCTCTCATCTCTCTACCCACCCATCTCATTTTATCTGATTTGTCACTTGCTTTGTTACACAACGTTCCCTTCTACTTCATAGTCGTGTATTTGCTTCCTTAAATGGTGAGATGTTCTTTCCATGGGTGCTCCACCAACCTTTCCAATTGGTGATATCACGTTAAAAGATCGAACTGCTTTTGGGATTATTATTGTCGACGACCTCCAATTCCTCTTGCTATCCAAAAGAGATTAGTAGAGTGGTTAGCTCCTTTATTGTTTTCTCCTTCTCTTCACGGTCCCTATAAAGATTATAAACATCATCTTTGTTCTACAGCAACACTATTTAACCGTAGATAACACAAAGCATAGCAAAGCTACCATAAAGAACAAAAAAAATGGAGTTATCATCTTTAAAGGAAATTCATGTAGATTTTCGATGCAATTCAAAATTCAATTTACTCCTCAAGGTTTTCAAATTAAGCACCATATTCGGACTTGTGCACTCCAAGACAAACACGTTGAAACTTCACAAACAATACACAAAATCAAAACCAAAAATAAAGTAGAAGATAATAGTTTTTGTCTCTTTAAAACCTCCTTTGAAGCATGAGACAATGATCTTTATATGGTTGTACTCCTCGATCATCTTGTGGTCTTGGCACTCTTTCAACAAAAGTAATAAAAAGTAGTATTACAAATCAAAACGTTATGTAATAGCAAAAATGTAACGTAAGTAAAAATGAAGATCATTCAAGTAACAAATTGTAACTCTAAAAAATTTGAACTCTTCGATTATAAAACTAATGAATATCATTATATAAAAATCAATATAAACTTCCAGTAAAAAAAATAATACAAACTTGAATCAATTTTAATACGTAACTTCTTGAGTTCTAATTAATCTACCAATAGTAACTGATAGTGATTAGGGAACATGTTGATTAATGATAGTTAAAGAAATTATTATATTTCAGAATTAAATTTAAAATAACCTAACTGCTAAGTTGGATTAGTGAAGCTACATTGGATTAAGATTGAATTTGGCTGATGTGGATATGCTGAATGGTTGCCACATTGGAATTATGACATTGAGGAACATGCTACATTGTATTAGTAATAGATATATTAAAGAAATTATTATATTTGAGAATTAAATTTAAAATACAACATGACTGCTGAGTTGGATTGGTGAAGCCACATTGGATTAAGATTGAATTTGGCTGATGTGGATATGGTGAATGGTTGCCACATTGGAATTATGGCATTGAGGAACATGTTAAATTGTATTAGTAATAGATTCGAACTTGTGCACTTCAGGATAAACACGTTGAAACTTCACAAACGATACCCAAAATCAAAACCAAAAATTAAGTCGAAAATAATAATTATTGTCTCTTCAAAAACCTCCCCTGAAGCATGAAACAATGATCTTTATATGGTTATACTTCTCGACCATCTTGTAGTCTTGACACTCTTTTAACAAAAGTAATACAAAGTGTTATTAAAAATCAAAACGTTATGTAATAACAAACATGCAACGTAAGTAAAAATGAAGCTCATTCAAGTAGCAAATTGTAACTATAAAAAATTCAAACTCTTGGGTTATAAAGCAGAGAAACTAAGATTAAAAACAAAATTGATCAAATAAAATCACACAGGATTTGATTGAGACAATTTGAATATCTAGCACTACAAACCTATTATCTACTACCACCTCCCCCAAACTTTATTTGTTATGTTGTAGATTAAGTTAGACATGACTCTAGCAATTTTAATCTCCAAAGCCTTACCATGCCATTTATATGTTTTGTTTAAGATGTACTATAAGTGGACTATTGACGTGTTGTCTCACCTTTTAGAATATGCATTCTAAGAGCACAAAAAATATATTAATTTCAATAAAATATCTTCTGTAAAAGTAAATACAAAGAATAAACAAAAGAACATTACTAAATGAAAGACATATTTTAGAGCACCCATCCCTAAAAAATGAAAGACATCTTTTGGCAACAAAGTCTTTTAAGATGAAGACAGTCGAACTTGAGTGATCGACTACTTTAAGATGAATACGACACCTATAAACAACCAAAAAATAAGTTACTAAATTTCAACGAATCTGATAACATAGTAATTCAAAAATTGCAATTCACTTGTGAACCAAAATGATTTCGTCAATATGGGTCATGACTATGTTAGGAGAGCCCTGAGACAATTTTAAATGTAAAAAATCAGATATGTTTGATAACTCGAGAAATCAAAAAAAATTAGTTTGTTAAAAAAATAGTAATGGTGTGTTCCAAAATGGAGACAAAAACATAATATTATATAAATTGGGGAGACAATGAAATAAATTGGATATACATGTGTGCTAACATGGTGTAGTGCATTCAAGTTGATATTATGAAGAAATATAAAATTAACAGACATTTCAGCACTGAGTTCCATTTTTTTTCTAAGAAATAAACAAAGTTACTGAAAAAATAGCTAACGTGTAGAGGAGAAGAGCATAAAATATGTTGGATGGAAGGTTGTGATACCAATGGAGCCTATTTATAGTGTTAGTATAGATGTTAGTGGTATCAAAATGGTTTGAAATTGAAATTTAAAAAGTTTGGAATTTTTTTGAAAATTGCGCCAACAAATTATTGAAAAATTTGAACCAATTTTGTGTGAGCTATGAATAAAAAATGAGCCAATTATTTGATGAGCTTCAGTAAATCATAACACCAAATATCCGTCGGTTTCAATTTTTAAATGTTAGCTTTGAATGCTATAAAATTTTGGGGGCAGTTATATTTTTTTAGTTGGATGAGTTACAATTTATCATTTAAAATGTTGCAGCTGTTTTATTTTAATAAATTGAGACAATCATTTGTATCATTGTTTGGAACATCAATTAATAATGATATAATTAATTTAGATTATCAAAGTAAGCAACATGAAATGCCATGTAGGACATACATTAAATGGATTTCGATGAAATTCACATATATGAGTGACACCTAAGAAAAAGAGCCCATAGAAACATTTTCCTTTGTACTTTTACTAGTATGCAACCCGTGCGATACATGGGAATATAACTTCAATTTAAACTTTACCAATTTTAACCTTCAGAGGATATTAACAAAAAGTACCTATAAAAAATACATCCTTATGAAAGTACCTACCAAAATTTGACACTTATACTTCAAACCAAATTAATGTGTTAATTACCCGTCAAAAAAAAAATTAATGTGTTAATTAATTTGATACATTATTTTATTTCCACGTGTTAATTTAATACGAAATTATTTTATTTCCATTTCCAATTTGTTGAGTTTAGACTGTTATTTTTAAATAACTTTAAATCGTTTAAGAAGAAACAATCATTCTTCATTTTATTTGAAATTTAAATTAATTAGATCTTATGCGATTCAGTTTATAGATAAATGCACATTATACCATTTAAATTTCAGTTGTAATTGCAATCATATGTTACTATCTGAAAATTTAATTCAAAATCATACGTTACTGTTTGAAAATTTATACCCTCGTTGAAATTCATTTATATGTAATTATCCTTTGTATTAGTTTTTCATTAAATAAATTGTTGTTTAATTTATTTTAGTATGAAAGGATGCAATTAGGATTTGAATTAAATAGATTTTGGTGAAATTTACCTATAATTGACACCTAAGATAAAGAGCCCATAGAAACAGTTGACTTTGTATGTTTAAAGATATTGTGTCAAGAAAATAATAATAATAATAATAATAATAATAATAATAATATTTTAATCTTTGAACAGGTGAAAGTACATACCAAAATTTGACACTTCATACCAGATTAATGTGTTAATTACCCGTCAAAAAATTTTTCATTGTGTTTATTTGATAAATTATTATATTTCCACGTGTTAATTTAATACGAAATTATGTTATTCCCATTTCCAATTATGTTGAGTTTAGACAGTTTTTTTTAAATAACTTTAAACCGTTTAAGAAGATGCAATCATTCTTCATTTTATTTGAAATTTAAATTAATTAGATCTTATGCGATTTATTTTATAGATACATTCACATTATATCATTTAAATTTCTGTTGTAATTGCAATCATATGTTACTGTCTGAAAATTTAATTCGAAATCATACGTTACTTTTTAAAAATTTATACCCTCGTTGAAATTCATTTATTTGTAATTATCATTTGTATTATTTTTTCATTAAATAAATTGTTTTTTAATTTATTTTATTATGAAAGGATGTCAATTAGGATTTGCATTAAATAGTTTTGGTGAAATTCACCTATGATTGACACCTAGGATAGAGAGCCTATAGAAACATTTTACTTTGTATGTTTATATGATAGATTATATTTATTAAATAAAATATTTAACATGTTTTATCAAAATTATATTATTATAACATAATATAGTACGAGCTTTAATGTTCTTACTCACTACAAGAAAAGTCTGATTTAGCCACCAACATTTGCCACGGACTTTATTCCGTCGGTAGTTTGCCACGGACTTGCGACGGATATTAATTCGTCAGTCGTTTGCCACGGACTTGCGGCGGCAATGTATAAAAAAAAGAGCGCGAAGTTTCCCGCTGGAGTTTGCCACAGACTTAGAAAACGGTCGCAAATTTGCGACGGACTAGCCGTGGCAAGCCCGTCGCAAATGACGTTCACTCAAACCCCAAATACGCGTTCTATTTCTTCTTTCTATTTCTTTCTATTTCTATTTCTTTCTCGTTCTCGCTCGCTCCCTCTCCTCTCTCGAACTTCCTTCACCGAACCTTCTCCTCCTCACGTCGCCGGCACCCTCCAAAGCAATCCTCCTCTCGCGCGTCGCAGGCCACCACCGTTCCTTCTCCTCCTCCTCACTTCCACTCCTTTTGCTACCCGACCCAAACCCCTAGAACCCATTGTGCGAACCAACTCGAATGCAAGCATTCTTCTTCTTTTTCATCATCTATCGTAAGTATTGTTCTTCTATTCTATTCTATTCGCTTTTATTCTAATTAAAACCCTAATTTTTGATTTACAGGTTAGTTTGTGATTTCGGGTTTGAGTATTTTGATTGATTTGTGACTTGTGATTGATTTACGGATCCGCTAGGAGCTTCAATACTAGTTACTCGTTCGCAATTCTCCCCAATTAATCTTTACACTAATTTATCACCATGCAAATATGATTCGCATACAAACAATTTTTCACATGTAAACGAAGCAAGTATTTAGGGTTTTCAAATAATTGTTGTTTATGATTTTTATGAAGGAGGAGGAGGAAAAGGTTGAGACCTTGTAATTGTGTTGCTACTACTACTCGAGGAAGGAAGTTCTGTGATGATGTGAAGGATGAAAGTGGAATGATTGGAGTATGCGATAAACTTATTGGGTTTTCATGGTTGACAAGCCTACTACAACTGATTGGAGAAGGTTATTAGCTTTTAGTAGAAAATGGAACAACATCAGGCCTCATTTTTTTAATCGTTGTCATGATAGAGCATTGGTTGAGACAATCCTGTCATGAAGGAGAAACTGCTCCGTCTCGCGAGGAAGCTTAAAGAGGTATTATTTGTTTAATTTTTCATTTGCTAGATTTTTTTTGTTGATGAGGTTTTGGCTAGTTTGAATTAGCTTTCTAGTTTATGAGAGTTTCTCAATTAAAATAAGTTATGTGTTCTTCAATTATGAATATATCCTTATAAGCCAACCCCAAGGTGTTGACCTCAGTTGTAGTAGGGAAATAGAGAGCGTATGACTCAAACTCTTGTAAAATGAATTTGAGCTACTTTATTGAATTGAAAGTGGCTGTTATATAGTCTTTATTGAATTGTAGTGTGTGTATTTGGAATGTATGCTTTTCATGTCCAACCGGAGTGTTTATCAAACCACGACAAGTTGTAGCATCGATTACCGCACGCGGCGCTAGAAAGCATGCTCACCGTGTTTCCAAACGTTAGCGTAGAAAAATAACAATAATAGTTTTGATCTGTGACATCACTGAGTTGCGGGTAGTTCTCATTATTCTCCAAGGTGGTTTTTTTTTTTGTCATTATTGCCAAAATTAGGCTAGAATAGAGATAGGGATAGAGGCCACTTGTTAATAAAGGAGACTTGAATTCTTATGTAGTTATCTAATATGTGATTAAATTATGTGTTCAAGTTTTCATGTGAAACTGTTTGTCTAAATTAATTGTTTTTATTATTAAATAAGTTGAAGATTCAATTCAAAGAATGCCAAGAGTGTGGAGGTTACGGTATATGTTCGTCCTGCAAAGCGAAGGATTCGTGCTTAGGAAACGATCCGACGAAAAGTCTTGAGAGAGGGCAAGAACTCAAGCTAAGAATATGGCTACTCGATTCACAAAGAGTCTTGTTTTCTTATCTCTATTTCCTGTAAAATTTAATTTTTAGTTTAGCATATTTCAACTCAATCACTTACACCAGGCTTCCAAAGAAGTGGAGCTATTGTACAAAATGCTCACGCTCGATCTGTTCAACTTGTGGTGGCAAAGTGGAAAGCTAAGCTAAGCTCCTAAGATAAGGAACTAAGGGTGGCAATTGATTATGAATATGTATTCAACAAAGAATGTATAATATGTTTTTATCCTTGTTTTGAGTTTTATCATGGCTATTCATTAATTAAGTTGTTTCGATATTCTCCACTTAACTAATTATATGTGCAAAGCAAGCAAAGGATGCATTAAAAATACTTAAGAAGCGTTTGGGCGGTAAAAATCCTAAAACACACATTACTGGCTCTCTTTGTCGAGTGCTATATTCTTTTACTCTTGTTTAATTGTTAAACATTTTATGTGGTTGGATATAATGAGTTAAAGAGGATTGCTAGCAACTCACACTCTCAACACTTTCTATTGTTGACTCATTCTCTACAAAGTGAACTCGGTCTTTAAAAAGTGATCTATTTATGAAGCGACTAAAAGGAATTGTAGAGAACAAATCAATAGTAAGGGGGTATTGCTAGCATTTCTCATGGGTTGAATCACGTGTTATTATTTCTATACTCTCATTCCGTAAATTATGCGAAGTTCCTCATTTTCATAATTTTGTTTTGGTTTTGTGGTCAAAACTTGAAAAAGATATTAGTTGAATTTGGAAATTATTTGTGTTGGAGGTAATAAAAGCAATGATTACGACATTGATGCTCAGACTTGACAAAGGTATCGAGACCCTCAAGAAAAGCTGTGGTGAAAGTGTATTTCAAAGACAAATCGTTGAGCGGGATATCTTGCATGAAATGGTTAAGATAGTGAAGAAGAAAGTCTTGGTTGCTTGTTGTGATTTTTTCCAAAGAATGGCCTTCTCGCATCTATATTTTGGAAGTGGAAGATTTTCATAATCACCTTTGCATTCTTTTAATCTAATTTCACAAAGTAGGACTTAAATGTGAGGAAAAGATACTTATTTTAATTGATACATGGCAAGAAGCGTTTGGAGGCCCAAGTGGAGCTTATCCGCAATACCATGCAAACCTATAATGAATTAAAGGTGATGGCTCTTGTGTATCTTGATATCGCTTTATACTTTACAAGCATAAATCATATTGTTAAATGAAATGCATTAACATTTCTATTGATGTATATTTATGTTTTGATAAATGTTAATGTTCTCATGCTTGATCATGTTATAGTTTACGCCCATCCGGAGCAGATTTTGTTGGTTTGAGTTAAAGCGGGACCACTTTAGCTTTGTGGTCATTATTTATTTTTCTCGGTATTTTTATAAGTGGTTAGTGGTTATGTTGTTGCACAAGCCGCACTTTGTGGACTTGTGTGATTGCCTTTTTGGTAAACATTCATGGAATTTCCACCGTGGACTTGTATCAAAACTTCTTGTTCAAAACTAAAGTTGTTGGTTTTGGATTAACGATCTACTGGAGTTGAATTTCCACCACGAGAAGAGAATAGTGTGCCATTCTTCACTCCTCCTCAAACTCAGCCGGTTCTTAATTCTGCTGCAGAATTTGATGATGCTGCTATTCAGGCATCTCTTCAGTCAGATGCATCCGACCTTAGGTGCTTTTTAAACTCCACCACATACTTAATGTTCTAATCCTTATGTTTGTTGTGTGGGCTAATGATGTTATTGTACATGTCACAATGGTACACCATGGATGACATTTATCTTTGTCAATGACTTCATCTTGATCATTGTGAAAGTTTATTTACCTTGAAATCTTTCTTGGAAGTTGGAACCACATACAATTCAATTTAATGATTATAAAAGGCTTTGAAAAGTGTATCTAACCCGAAGAATTGTTCACCGTTTTGATTCTGTGATGGTGGTGGTGTTTTTTTATTAATTTAAAATTCATGGGGTAGAAAAGTGAGGGTATCTAAGTTTCTCGTTGGGCAACCTTAAGGGTGTATCCTGCCCATCGGTCTTGTGCTGTTGTGCATTAGGATTTAGGAGTGTTAATTTCCCTAGGTGTTGGCCCAAAAGGTTTAAGATATGCAAGTGATGAAAAATTATTTCGGGGACCTTCTCTTGAAGATCTGCATGGGGATTTTGGAGCTCTCTCTTGAGCTAATGTTCTCTGTTTTTATTTTCTCCAGTTGTTTTAGGACTTTTTGTGCTTTTCTTTTTCTCTCTATCTGTTGTTCTTCTATTTTAAAAGATTCATTAGTTTTGCTTTATCTCCTCTCTCGATTTAATTGTTTGAAATCGGTTTACAAGAGATTAAAAATCTTTGAAGGAATAGCCGACGTATTGATGGAAATGCTTAGTGCCTTGAATCCGAAAGACCACGAGGTGATATATATTTTTCATGATTTTTCCATTTCTCGCATCTTTAATTTGGTACCTCTGTTTAGTTTTTCTTGTTTATGGAAAATATATGTTTGAGCTTTGAAGTTCTTTGTATTTTCTGCGACGCGTTTTCATGTTTCTGTTGTGTGGCATTGTAATTTTGGATCCGCATAATCCCATTTTATTAAATTGAAGTAAGTCATTCTTTGTGACTTTCGAGATTAACAAGATTCTAGTTAAGACTTAAGACTTTTAGAAGTATGCCTTTTTCTATGCCGCATTGAATTGCCTCTTTTAGGTGAGATTATCTCTATTCAATCTTTGGCCATAGAGATCCTATTTCGATCCCAATCTCAAGATCATTCATGATTTTCATGACTCTAATGTCCAAGCATCAAGTTACTTATAATGTTGTCAAGTATACAAACTACTGAGATCTCGGATCATAGTCCAGAAAGAATGAAAAAGCTATGGTGCATACATTAAAAGCTTTGAATGGATCCCTAATTGTTCCCCTCCACCAACAAAGAAATTCTCCCCACCTTTTTTTATTAAAAATTTGAAGTCAAATTTGTTGATCTTTGAGCAATTCTCGGCATCCGATCGATTGAATAGACATCGTTTTGGTGAGGTTTAAGAGTAGAGCTATCTTGGAAATACTAAGGTTGATATATGAAAGCGTTCCTTGCGAAATGCGAGATAGGATATAATACAAACTAGATGCATTTCCTTTTACATTCGAGTGTTTTTGTTCTATACAGAACTTTGTAAGTTGTCAATATTCACATGTTTCATAATATTCTCGACAAAAAATTTCAGGTGTGAAGGAGGAAGTGATTGTTGACCTTGTCGACCCGGTGCAATTCTTACAGAGGCGTGTCATGCTTCTTGTGAACAATACTACGTAAGTTATTTTAATGCTTAAATTCTTTTTGTGCAATTAAAAACATCGATTGAAATGGTTTACTTGAGTTGCTTCATTTTCGGGGATGAGGTGCTTTTAGGTCGTGGATTGGCATGAATGACGGCCTTCACGGGTACTCGGTAAACATGACAAGATTGCGAAAGGAGTGGTAATTCAGGTGCAAGAGAAGCGAAGCTCCAGTTACGCCACTTGTAAATGTAAATCACGAGGATGACGAGTCGGAAGATGATTTTGCTCAACTAGCCCATATGGTGAACCCCAAAAGTTCTTGTTATATTAAATCCCGTTGATAGTTACTCCTTTTTTCTTAGCGGGCACGAGATATATTTCGGGGAATAGATAGGTTTTCTGTCTGAAGGATGTCATTTTTATTTGCTAGTTAATACCCTTCATTGTTCATTATTCCCCTTGTAACCATGGAAAACAAAATTCTCAATTGTGCGTGTACTTAGTTCAATTAATACTCTGCTACATATGTTGATAGAGTCATGTATATGGTTCATATTGAATTTGAATGACTTGCATGTTGTTTGATCTTAATGTGGTTTGATTGAGTGATTAAATGCTTGAAATTGGTTGTTTTGAATGGTCAATGTTGCTGTTAGTAAGTGTTGTTGAGTGAGGGATTTACCTACAGATTGAAAGATAACCCAATTTGTGAAGAAGCTGGAGTAGTAGGAAACTACTGCTCCATTTTTTTTTTAATTTTTTTTAAAAATTTGCGACGGATTTGCCACGGATTTGCGACGGAAAAATTGCCACGGATTTGCGACGGAAAAATTTGCCACGGATTTGCGACGGAAAAATTTGCCACGGATTTGCGACGGAAAAATTTGCCACGGAAAAGTCCGTGGCAAACGATTTGCGACGAGCGTTTTTGCCACCATTTTTGGTCCGTGGCAAATCCGTGGCAAATGTTGTTTTGCCACGGAAATTTGTGCATTTGCCACGGGAATGTCCGTGGCAAACCACCGATTTTCTTGTAGTGACTGTATATTCTATATTCATCGTAAGTAGTGTTTCATTTTAGTACAAAAACAACCAGAATACCCGTGCATCCGCACGGGTCGCACTGCATGGGTACTAATACTTTTGGAAGTCTGATTATTAAGTAAATAGTTACACCTTTGATTTAAAAGTGTTAAGCAAAAAGTTTAAATAACGATAATTGAAAAATTAGGAAGATACCTTTATTAATCATTGCAAAAGGCTAATCCTATAGATTGTTCAGATTAATTGTTTTCCCTTAAGACTTAAAAGAAATTAATCATTTATAAAAAAAATAAAGATATTTGTGAAATATAAAGTATTCCGATAAGATGTAATGTTTTGCCGTTGAGAATCAAAAGTAAGGAAATATAACAACAACATCTAATGTTTCCACACTAGAACTCAAAAGAAAAATATATAAATAATTATTTTGACAAAATCTAATGTTTTCATGTCAAGACGTAAAAGATAAAAGCATTCATAAAAACCAAATATAAAAAATGTTTATACTGACATGTTATGTTTCCCCGTAAGGAATCAAAAGTAATGAATATAAAAAACAACCTCAAAAGCAAAACAAAGATATATAAAAAAATAATTTTTTTTATAAAGAGTAATAATACAAAAAATTAGTTACTATAAGAAGTGCTTAATAGATAGTAGTAGATAATAAAGGCAAAATTAGACATGGGTCCTTTAAGTTATTTTTTTGTAACGAATTGGTCATTTATATTTTTTCCTTATCAACTAAATCCTTTAAGTTAGATAATGTCTTCACCGTTACGTTTTTTCAAAACTTTTGTTCCAAACACACCTAGTTGGCATTAATGCTGTTGATGTTTATGGATGAAGACCATGAACCCTTGGTTGTAATCTCAATGACAATGAATTTTGTCCCAAACCTAATACGCGTGCTTACAACCAAGAACGTGAGGAAGAACGTTGTTCGAGAGTGAAGATAGAAGCCACGTAAACAACATTTGATCATTCATCAACCATTTTTGACACACCCGCGGCTTTGTTGGCTACACGATCTTGTTCTGCAGCATACTAAAGCGGAATCGATTGATTCAAGATGAAATGATGAAGGTTGCGAGCAATGATTTCTCCATTTACCTGCTTGCTCCACATCAAGAAATTCTTCTCATCTAATTTGATGGAGAGTGAGTGTTTGTGTAACACCCTAATATTTCTAAGGCTTAAATATCATTTACCCCCTGCAAATATCACCATAATCCATTTACCCCCCTGTAAAATAAAAAGTTTTAAAATGCCCCTTGCAAATATAAACTGTTTACGGTTACCCCCCTGCTGTTAGATTATATTGACAGTGTTAAGTGTATAATGGGTATAAACCGTTTACGGTTACCCCCCTGCAAAATATAAATCGTTTACGGTTACCCCCCTGTAGGGGGGTAATCGTAAACAGTTTATATTTGCATGGGGCATTTTAAAACTTTTTATTTTACAGGGGGGTAAATGGATTATGGTGATATTTGCAGGGGGGTAAATGATATTTAAGCCTATTTCTAAACACTAGAAATATCAAGTGCACCTAATGGCATACATCAGAGTATGAAAATTCCTGTTTCAGATATTGAATTGACCAAAAACTCTCGAATCCTAATCAAAGAGTCTTAGACATAATATAGTCCAGAGTTCAATATCCCAAAATAAGACAAAGCGGAAACGGTTTATCCAACTTAGCATATTTGTAAGTTACATAATCCAATTACAGAAACTACAGGGAAAAGTAAAACATAGACAAAGGAAAAATGTCTTCATCAATTCCATAGTCGGGGCCACTACTCGCGCCGCAGATCGCATTGTGCTTTCCTGTTTATCGTCAGAAACAACAACATATGATAGGGTGAGATAACATATCTCGATGAGTCTTACCGTGACCCCCCTTATCTATCACTCGGTCCATTTATACATCAAATTTTCCTTTCAAAAAGATTATTTATGACACACCCAATCCCTTACCGAATTGGTCAATAGCGTTGAGAGTTCCTCCCAACCTAAATACGCCCATTTATAAAACCATAATTAGTAATTCAGAAAGAATTACATACAACAATCAAATCATAAATAGTTCATAGTCCAATTCTTGATGACTATGTACACTTTAAATTAATCATCTATAGTTCATAACCCAATTCTTGATGGCTATTCACTATCCTCTTAATAATCTAGTACAACACCTTAAACCATTTTTCTTTTCTTCGGTTTGCGGTGAACCCAATCCACTCACAGTGAACATCCTCATATGGGCCTAGCTCGAGGGCTCATGACTTCCCTCTCCCTAGTGTACTATCCTCTTGGGTCGTCACCCATAATTAATATAATTAAATATCATACCCGCATTGGGCCGTCTCTTATACACAATATAATTTTTATATCATACCCGCATTGGGCCATTTACTATATGCGATATAATTCATATACCGAAAACATAATTATATCTATGATATGTTTTTATACCATAGTATCACAATTATAAACTTATAAACTAAGACCAAACATCGTTTGATTTATAAAACATTGATTCCCACACGTATTCTAGGTTTTGGTCTATCAAAAACGTATTGTTTTCCATACATTACAGTTATAATTAATATTCATACATCATGGGATATCAAAATCCAAAACAATCCATTTATATGATAAGGTCCTTCGGTCAGCTTCGTAACGCATATGAGAACACATTAATCGGGTTCCCAATCAAAAGTTATGATAAAAACTATTTTAGGTAAAATTGTGGTGGCAGGGTGCGCGTGAGTTGCGCGTAAGCGCAATGTACGCGCAGAGAGACAGTAGCTACAGAGCTGGTTGCGCGTGGATGGCGCGCAGTTTGCGCGTGCGCGCTACTCTGCAGCAAAACACAATTTTGACAGCAGCTTTCAACAATCCAATTCTTAGTCAATCTCACCCAATTCAATCCAAATCATACCAGCATCAAAATCAATTGATTATCAAGCATACAACCAGTCCAAACAATACCATTATATACATCAATTTGCAGATAAGCCAAGAGTCACAAAACACATAAGTTTAGAAAACACGAGATTTTCAAAAAGAACCGTAATCGACTCAAATTTGACAAAAACGTGAAATTTCGAAAACTCTTCAAACGAAACACACAAACAACATTTAAATTCCCTAAGCGCGAGTAAAACTCACATATCGTGATGAAAATCACGCAACCAGTCGAGACTTCGAAGTTCCCACGACTTCGAGACCTCACGATCTCATCCCGAACTCGTTCAAGCTTCTCCATAACTCCAAACCCGAATTATTCAGGACAGCATCTGTGAGCAGTTTTGGAATGAGCATAACTTATTCAATTTCTAACCAAAACCATTCAAACCAGTGCCTAATGTGTAGATAATTTTGTCTATTTTCCTATGGTTCAAGTCCCACACTGATATGGCGAGTATTCAGGGAGTTACAGCTAAAATACCGAGACTGGTTCCGAAATGTTACTGCAGTAAAAGTGAAACTTGTACTTAAATTTTCTCCCCCAATACTCAGTCAAATCAAGTGGTTCTTATGCTTAACTCGAAGGTTTTTGTGTTTAGTTTCTAATGAAACAAAAATGAACTTCAAATTATGTCTGTGTAACGAGTTATGAAGGAAATACCAGAGATGGTTCCACACGGGTTTCAAGTAGAATTTGCTTTGAGTTGGTATCTTCAATCCCACCAATAAGAACTACGAATTTAAGCTCCAAAATGACACTCCAAGCTCCAAAGCTACTGAATTTCAGTTCAACTCACTTAGAATCACAATGTAGGTTCTGTTTTGGACCAGTAATTACCCCCAATCTAGTCCCAAAGAAACATGCAAACCTCCAAGAGGTTCACAACTCCATTATTTTCCACATTGAGCTTCAAGGTTCTAAAATGGAAAGATGAGAAAGAAGATGATTCAGTTACTGAAATTGGTGTCATTAGAAAGGAAATTGAAAATGAGGAAGATTGGTGTGTAGAACACTTACATGCATTGAGGGATTAGAAAACTCTTCTCCCTTCTTCCTCTTCCTTCACTTCTCTCTCTCACGGCTCCCTTCCCCCTCTCTCTCTCTCTATTCTTTCTTCTCAAATTCAGTTTCCACAAAAAGAGAGGTGGGTGGTGTTTTTTGTTGTGTTTGGGCTGAAGACTATTAAATGAATGGGGAAAAGACGGTAATACCTCTGCTCAATAATTCTCACTTATCTCTAATTCTCCCCAAAACAATCACACACACAAACACATAGTTCAAACAATAATGCAATTAAATCCTATAATTTAGCAATTATGAATTGCTTTCACGACAAACTCGTATCCGAGCGTTGAATTATTATTTTCTCGAATACTAAATCTCTCGTTAATTGCTTAATTCGAAATTAACGAAATTAGAGATATTACAGTTTGAGGCCAGATTTTACGGATGCAACATCGACATTCTGTGTCGTAGTAGCAGTTGAATCATCATCTTGATCAACACCTAGGGTAGACATGGCTAAAGGTTCTGCGTGATGAGAGAATGATGCGATGGAATCAGAGAAAGCGGAGAAGGTCCCAAAGAGGATGACACCATGTATACATAACTGATTTTCAGTTGATTCTGTTTCTATCTCATTTCAGTGAGTAATTCTGTTACAAGTGAGGCTTTATATGGCTTCTCAAATTTGTGTAATACAACTGAGTTTCGCCGGAGCTTTGCCATATCAGCAAAGTCTTGCATCTATATATACCAACATATGCTATTTACTCTAATATATAATTTATCCATGTGTGGTTGTTTTTTTATGATGTTGGCGCCCTTCGACGCATCGACGACTGTTGAAAAATTCAAGTGTGAGTAGTTAAGTCCCACATCGGCTAGGAATGAGCTATATGAAAGACATATAAGAGAGGAGACCCATATATCTAATACCTTAAGGTTTTGGGTAGAGATGTGGTGTCCAAGTCTCTTGGTGGTGCGTTCATTGGATAGCTCGGTATTTCTCCCCGTGCTCCCCCGGACTCCCCAACAAATTGGTATCAGAGCCAAGGTTCAGCTCTATGGGGGAGCGGCTAGCGATGTGGGTGACTCACACTTGAGGGGGAGATTGTTGAAAAATTCAAGTGTGAGTAGCTAAGTCCCACATTGGCTAGGAATGAGCTATATGAATGACATATAAGAGAGGAGACCCATATACCTAATACCTTAAGGTTTTGGGTAGAGATGTGGTGTCCAAATCTCTTGGTGGTCCGTTGTTACCTCAAAATTTCGACAGTACATTAAATGAAGCTTTAAATGGGGTTGACTTCACATTTAATATTGTTCTGTGGGCCATAGGTCAATATTCAAGTCAGTGCACCATGATTTCGACAGGAAAGGTAGACAAGTGCAAGGAGTGCAAGTAAACTTCGACAAGCTTAGCTCTCAAAGCTATGAAGCAAGTAATGCAAGAGACCTTCGACAAGAGAGGACCCAACGCTTCGACAGAGCTGGGCTCAACACTTCGTCAAGCGGTTGACAACGGGTTAGTCGAAAGTGCGTAACAAAGATTAGTGGGCGGTTACTCTCCGTAGTTTTAGGAGGCAGTTTCCCTTTTCCCCACGATTGTTCCTACGGGTATAAATACCCCTTTGTAATAGAAAATCGGGGTCACTACATTTTACAAAAACACTGAGAAACTCAACTTCCAAGCCAAAGCGAAACAATAGTGAATCAGATTATATTGTACGTGTTGGTGTACCACCTTCTTCTTTCTATCATTTTAATGCAATTTTTACTTGTTTTTACGTTTGTTGCTTTCTTGCTTTCATTCTGCTTTCAAACTATCTCTTCCTACTACTTTTTTCGTTCTTACGCACGCTAAAAGACACAAAACACAAAGGCAATTGTCAAAGAGATTTTCTAGTTTGATCTCACGATCTTAATATTGAAAACTAGTGATTGTTTGCTAAAAACACCAAAGAAACAAATTGCACGCCGGTGGGACCTTTGCGATTATTTTGTGTCGTTTCTGTTAAGTGTATAAACTTGTATGCACTTGAGGAGTGGTAGGATGGTACGCACCAATTCTAACAACGCCTCTAGTTCCAGCCCTGTGATATCACAAGTGCAAGGAACAGCGGTAGATTCTCGCAATGTCGTCGGCGGTGGAAATGTTGCGGGACTACGGCCCCCGGTGACATCAATAACCGTTCCCCACGATGTCAATGACCAACGTTGGTTCGACATCGTCTATGGCCTTGCCACAAAGTATGGGACTTCCTTCTAGTCCTTATGTGGCAACAGGAATAGTTTGGAAACACGTTTCCAAAATATGAGTCTACCACCATACCCTTTTGGGGTATATGGCATGCCTCTTTGGAATGCCACATGTCTCGACCTTTTCTCCTTCACACGTCTCTTCCGAGGCGTACTTGGTGAAATCCTATCTGCATTAACCAATGCGTCCTTGTTGGCGTTAAGACAACAAGTAGATTTAAAGCAATCATGATATGGTTAATATCTTCGACTCAACAAATTGGTACCGTGTTCAATCCTTTGATTGAACACAAATACCGATTATCGGATGTTAGCAGACCAAATGGGTAGGATTGCGATTTCTTTGGGGCTCCTACGGAAACAATAGGCGCTACCAAATTGTGGGAACAATATGCCTAATACCCCACGAGATCGATGGATCGCCGGCTCAAAGCGGTTATGGGCGAACAACAAATGGGAAATCACATCCCCGAGGTGGTTATGGTGAATCGAAACCAAAATGTCGATGAAGTTGTTCGACAAGTGCAACGAAATAACGCTTGCGCGCTCAAGACAACATAGCCACTTTGGTCGAAACCATAATGGCGCAAAATGGCCTTAACATAGGTTTACATAGGCCTAATTTCATATCGCCCCTGTGTGAGTATATCTTGCAGCAGAGTTGCCAGAAAAATGGAAAATCCCTAAATTCACTAAGTTTGGGGGTGACATCAATGAATCTCTTGTCGAACATATTGCCGGTACATGATCGAGGCGGGAGACATAGCTCAAAATGAGAGTTTGAAAATGAAGTATTTTCCAAATTCTCTAACTAAAAATGCCTTTACGTGGTTTACCACTCTTCCCCGGTTCCATATATACATGGGGCGGTTAGAAAAGGTTTTTCATGAGCAATTCTACATGGGCGATCGAAGATTAGCCTTAAAGAATTGGCGATGTTCGACGTAAAGTACCGAGGCTATTGATGATTATTTGAATAGATTCAGTTATCAAGGCAAGGTGTTTTACACAAGTGCACGAACATGAGCTCGTCGAAATGGTGCAGTGGCCTTGACTATTCAATTCGAAAGAAATTGGATACGTCTCATTTGAGAGACATGGCCCAACTAGTCGATAGAGTTCGACAAGTCGAAAGGCTTAAAGAGGAAAAGGCTAGAGTGAATAAATACATTGTAAAGCAATCGAAGAAGGGAGACTAGGATGTGGCGATAAAAGAACAAAGCACCAATGCAGATTGCCGATCCACTCCACCGTGCGAAGCAATGTATACAGAGCCAATGGAAATGAATATAAGCATGGTGGATGTGAAGATGGCGGGTTCCCTAAGCCTGTTAAACCTTCGACATACAAGATCAAAAGTGTTGTGCGGTGGGTGATCTTTGTACAAAAGATTACTCAAGAGGAGTATGAAGAGAAAGTACGTTTGTGTACCCCAAGGTGAAGAGGAGTTGATAGACTTCCTCAATAGGTGCAAACTAAAAACTACGAGGTAGTCTTTGTGCCCCGGATGTAGTCTTTGCTTTTGACAAGGAAGCGGCCAAAAGTGTTGAAGGCTACGGAGTTCGACTGACCTCTCAAAAGAAAATGGCGCAGAGAAAGCCAAATTTTAGTTTTAAGAGAGGAGACCTTCCTTATAAAGTTAAAGGTTCGAACAAACCTTCGACAAGCAAGCCACATTTCTTTGGTAAGGGTGTAGCCAAGAAGGAGTTTGTGCTTTATCTCGCCTCTGCCAAACCATTTTGTCCAAGAGCGGACCCATCCAATGAGAAGTGGATACATCTTTGGATGTAGACACTACAAGAAGTCTTGCCGCTCAACAATTTGGAAAGGCCAAGCCAATCACGGTGAGGCCTCAAAATATAATTACAAGAACAATTATAAAGGGAAGAATCCCATGACGAAGACCCAATGGCGTCGTTACCAGCGCTCGAAAAAGAAGGCAACACTGGTTGCCAACGAGCAAACGCCAAAAACGGTTAAGGGTGTGACTCCTAAAACCGTGGGGAATACAAAAGTGAACATAGGTGCTGCCAACCAAGTGAAGGTTGGGAATAAGGCCAAGGGTAAATCTGTTGTAATAAAAGAACCAAGGAGGCCTGCAATGGAGAGAATCTCTCCTCCACTGCCATCGTTGAGGAAGAAAAGTTCTGACTTCGACATGGATGAAGACGTCACTTCAGATTTTGAAGACTCTGAAGCCAGTTTTGACGTCATTTGCAATGTGGTGTCTATTCTACCCAGTGAATATGACGTCATCACAGTCCCAAATGATGTCAAAGAAAACTTCACCGAAGATATGGCTAACCACAAGCCGATTTGTTACTACGTAATGAACAACTACCGTGTCGAAGAGCAAATGGCCACTTTCGAGAAGCGAGGCGAAGGCATGCAAAGCATCACGAAGCCTCTCGTATGTCCAAGCCAAGGTTAACGGCGTGGGTGTCAACAAGATATTGGTAGATGGAGGCGCTGCGGTGAATTTGATGCCCGAGCAAGCAATTTGGAAACCATAGGGATGTTCGACATCGACCTTAAGCCTCATAATATTGTGTTAACCAATTATGAGGCAAATCCGCCGATCTTTGGGGTAGTCGAAGTTGAAGTAGTAGTAGGCCTTTGTCAAGAGAACTACCATGTTCTTTGTCATAGCCTCCAAAGCAAGCTATAACCGCTCCTTGGCAGAGAGTGGATACATGGAGTAGGTGTTGTACCTTCAAGCCTACACCAAAAGTTGGTGATGTGGAAAGATGATGGTCTTGTGGAATATGTCGAAGCGGACCAAAGCTACTTCCTGCTTTGGCGTAAACAATGTCACCAAGGAAAATTTTGAAAAAGCAGATGGCGAACATTGCGCCATGCACATCTTCTAGTCGGGCTTACATCTCATCTGACAATATGCTTTCCTCTGTTCGATTGTACCCAACACATGGTTTTGTTTGGGAGAGGGAAGTGGTGGAAGTGACTACCCTGAGGGTGTTCTACCCCAACAGGATAGGATACTGACTCTTAGAAAGTTTTAGATGTCAGGACCCAACGCGTGGGATAGAATTACGGCCTATATGGCGAAACTAAAATAAAACGGCTTTGGAAGCGAAATAAGTCAACAAACGATGGATGTCGAAGCCATACCTTCATCTGAAGAAAATGGTGAAGTCATAGATGACGAACTTGATTGCACTTATGATGACGAACCATTAGGCTTTGAAAAGGATCCCAGGGATTCAACAAAGCGCATGCAAGGCGGTAGAAGTGACCATTGCACAGCATTCAAAAAATGCATTTTCTTACCTTCACTTCTTATTCCGTCGAAAAAGCATTTTTTGGGGGGCAATCTGTTACCTCAAAATTTCGACAGTACATTAAATGAAGCTTTAAATGGGGTTGATTTCACATTTAATATTGTTCTGTGGGCCATAGGTCAATATTCAAGTCAGTGCACCATGATTTCGACAGGAAAGGTAGACAAGTGCAAGGAGTGCAAGTAAACTTCGACAAGCTTAGCTCTCAAAGCTATGAAGCAAGTAATGCAAGAGACCTTCGACAAGAGAGGACCCAACGCTCGACAGAGCTGGGCTCAACACTTCAATCAAGCGGTTGACAACGGGTTAGTCGAAAGTGCGAATCAAGCGAGTTAGTGGCGGTTACTCTCCGTAGTTTTAGGAGGCGATTTCCCTTTTCCCCACGATTGTTCCTACGGGTATAAATACCCCTTTGTAATAGAAAATCGGGGTCACCACATTTTACAAAAACACTGAGAAACTCAACTTCCAAGCCAAAGCGAAACAAGAGTGAATCAGATTATATTGTACGTGTTGGTGTACCACCTTCTTCTTTCTATCATTTTAATGCAATTTTTACTTGTTTTTACGTTTGTTGCTTTCTTGCTTTCATTCTCGCTTTCAAACTATCTCTTCCTACTATTTTTACGTTTCTTACGCACGCTAAAAGACACAAAACACAAAGGCAATTGTCAAAGAGATTTTCTAGTTTGATCTCACGATCTTAATATTGAAAACTAGTGATTGTTTGCTAAAAACACCAGCAAACATCCGTTCATTGGATAGAATAACATTTTCTATGAAATCATACTTGAGTCTTCTAAGAGGAAATGACTGCACAAATAATTGCTAAAAATCACATTTGAAGGCAAATGCTCTAAATCCCATCTTCAAGTTAGAATCCACTTAAAAGGAAAAATCAATTTTACTCAAGAACATTCAAACATGTCAAAATCATTATCACACATAAAATCATTTATGACTCTAACAAAAGTAAACTCAAACATGCACTAAACGAAGGAAAGATAATAACACATTAGTTATATCCACCTTTCAATACTAAGATAACTAGATTTGAACTAAGTCACATTAATTGTGAACTCTTGTCATTCAACACATTTTACTTAAGCAAATCAAGATCATTAAACAGGCATCTTCCTCAAAAGTTGTCCTTGCGAGAAGCTGGAAAGAAAAAGAAAACAAAATATAAGCAAATCATCATACATACAAAAAGAAATTTCTCATATATTTTACACAATTTCATCAAAACATTACTCTCGTTTTCGCAGTGTTATTTAGCCAAAAATCTTTAGCTAAAAATAGCCAAAAACCAATCTACAACACTAATTAACCAAGTTTTCTAGGCCATTAACCAATCGGTCTTTTCACAGTTTTCTAGGCCAGTGATTAAAAATTTGGTTAATTTGGTTACTTTGTTAATGACGCAAAAGGCAGTTAATTAGTGCTATAAACTGATTATTTGATTGTATTTAGTGAAAACTTTTGTCCAAATATCATTATTGTTTATATTTCTACATTTTTGTGTTTGTAAAATTTTATATTATAGAGAAACAATGAAGCTATATACAAATATATATATATATATATATATATATATATATATATATATATATATATATATTAAAAAATGATGTCTACACGTGGAAACAAATTGACCTCTTTATGTAGTAGTAACAGAAATCTGCTAAGATGAATGATTGAACCATTTCTCCTATCAAAGCTGCTAGAAACCAGAAATAGCCATGGCCAATCAAATATAGATATGCCCCGCGAGTCTCATACGTCTGCAAAAGATTTGAAATATTATATTTTATTAATGAGAAATACTAGCAACACTCTATTTTATTAATTTATGCAAGCATGCGGTTAATATAATCCAATGAGCAAAGATTAATCTTACTCGAATAATCCAATTGACCAATGAAAGGAATCTTGAAACACCAAGAGCAAATACATAATATCCTGTAAATGTTTCAACCATCTGAAAGTAGACTAAGATTGTTATAATCTCGTTTACAAAGGAATCAATAAATTATGGTTGGATAATATAGATGTTTCAAACCTTTGCATTTTGCATATAACGAAGTTGAGGATATACTGAAATTGATTCTAAATACCCATGGAATGCCCAAAGGACTCGAACTAAGGCGGAACTTATAGCATGCGGGTGGACTAGTAACGCCAGAATTGCACAAGGCACAACCTAGTACACAATCGAAAGAATATATTATTATTGCTCCACCCCCACTAACATTTGCTTATAAAAAAATTTATTGCTCATGCATATAGATGGAAACATAAAATATCATTATTCCAACATAAGAAGATCAACATAAAATATCATTATTCCAACATAAGACTAAAACATAAGAAAATCAACACAAAGTTATATAGAAGTAATCAATATACTATTGATAAATTTGTAGAGAAAGCAAGAAATATACATGTTAAAAATAATGGCCAAATACTTGAAAAACATGATAACTAGACTTGAAGCCATATGAATTCAAAGGCTATTTCTAGATTCTGGATCTAGCTCAACTCCACAAAATCGAATTTGCATGGTGAGAGAGGTGTCTATTCTTTACAAACTCTTTGCAAGACTTATTATCACTAGTCTATGTGAGAATTGAGTTTTTCAATCCACTCCCGCATGCCAAAAGCTACAAGGTTTGGTGCATGGATATACCAATAGTGGGTGGCTTTGATTTGACACTCTATGGTGTGGGTCATTTGGGGATGCGTAGCAATTGCACCTTCTGAAATTGAATGTTGGGTCGTCAATCTTTTTTGGAGGAATTCAAGGTCTTGTCATTGAGGAAGCTTTTTGGGGGCAATACTCTAAGGTTCAATGGTTAAACTACGAAAAACATAATTCAAAATTATTTCATTAAAGGGACCTCCTCTTTGCTAATGACTCTTTGACCTTTCCTAATGCCATTGAAGCACAGAGTTTCAAATAATGTCTATTCTTACTAAGTATTCTATGGCTTAGGCCAAGGCTCATTCTAGGAAAGTGTCCCTTCTTGGTCCAATCTAGGGAAATATCTTGGCCTCCTTAGTGAGCGGGGTTGGTCAAGGGTTCATGCTCTATATGAACTTACTCCTCTATACACAAGTTGATTTTTGTGTTTCTCTCTTATAAATTTTTAAGGCTTAAATATCATTTACCCCCTGCAAATATCACCATAATCTATTTACCCCCCTGTAAAAATAAAAGTTTTAAAATGCCCCTTACAAATATAAACCATTTACGGTTACCACCCTACTGTTAGATTATGTTGACAACATTAAGTGTATAATAGGTATAATCCGTTTACGGTTACCCCCCTGCAAAATATAAATTGTTTACGGTTACCCCCCTTAGGGGGGTAACTAGAAACACTTATTATTTGCAAGGGGCTTTTTAAATTTTTTGTTTTTACAGGGGGGTAAATGGATTATGGTGATATTTGCAGGGGGGTAAATGATATTTAAACCAATTTTTAATGTAAGATTTAGGTAATTTACTTTTCCTATGTTTTTTAGTTACATGCATGAAACCAATTTGAATATTTCAAGGAAAAACAACATAATGAAACGGGAGGCATCACATATTCATCAAAATCACTAGAAAAGTGTAAAAAAAAAAATAACTATATTTACCAGAAAAAGTAGATTTACGGTGTCAAATTCCTTGATATAGGATGACTTCAATTTGAATCGCATAGCCCAAATAACCACTAATGTTGACAAGAGAAATAGTGAATCCAACACTGTGTGGATGTCAGCCTCAATGGAAATGCTACAACCTAATCTTACTGCGATGAATATTGCTGTGACCTCTTGACTCTTGAGAGATAAACCTAAAATGATAAAACTACTTCAAACTCATTTACAACAAAGATATACAAATTACAAAGTTGATACTATATATGACAGGTTTTTAGTTCAAATTTTCACTAATCTCAGAAGATGTGCAAAAGGTGTGTGTGTGTGCACGCGCATTGTGTGTGATTTTTAAATAGGACCCTAAACTAAAAAAAATTATACTAAGGTGTCTAATCTAATACAGTTTTTTTAATTAGCTCTTTCTATTAGATATAGTTAGTCAGTGTTGCCTGTAAAAAAGTTACTCAATACTGACGTCATATATTATATAAATAAATAAGTCTATGTACTACTTAAAAATTTATAAATAGGCTTCTAAACTAACTTTTACATGTAAAATTGGTCAGTAAAAAGAATCAAAAACAAATTGGTATTATCCGATTCACAACTAAGCTAAAGCATTACAGCCAACAATTTGACATATCACTTTATTGACTTAAATATCATTTATCATCCTCCAAATATCACCATAATCCATTTATCCCCTGTAAAAAAAAGTATCAAAATGCCCCTTGCAAATATACTCAACCCTGTCAACATAATCTAACAGTAGGAGGTAACCGTAAACGGTTCATATTTGCAAGGGCATTTTGAAACTTTTCGAGAGGGGTAAATGGATTATGCGATATATATTCTGAGGTAAATGATATTTAAGCCTACTTTATTCTGAAAAAATTAAAAATAATAAAAGTAATGTGATTTTTTGAATATTTAAAACAAAAATAGTATCATAACAGAGTGTTAGGTTTATGAATAAAAGTTTAGAAGATTATAATAAGTGATATTCAATTGTACTTTATGCATTTCTTGTCAAAAAAAAATTAGTTAATGCATTAGATTATTACTTATATTTTTCTATTCTTCCTAATTATTTAGAAGATAAATTTTAAATTAACTATACCATAAAATCATAATTAAAGGGAATTACAAAAACATTTTGAGACATTTAATATATTTCATTATAGAATATTTAATATTTTCTTATCGATAAATTTCATGTTTCAGCAACCTTAAAACTCTAACTTAAATCTCTTGAGGGAGAGCTTTGCACCCATTGTGGTTTTACCCGTCTCGAGGGATTAGTCTCTGCAATTACGCGCAAAGGATATCCAGTTTATACAAAAAAAAACCTCAAAACTCTAACTATCATTCTTGAAAATATACTGTAATTTCAGAATATTTTAAAAGATGACGTACTTTCTTTACAATAAAACGAAAAGAATAAATATTTTTTTATCAAAACTAGAGTAAAACCTTACACGAAATGTGATAAACTTGCGAAAAGAAAATACACAAAAATACTTTTATTTCTCAAGTAAGAATTAAATGCTGACTTTTATAATATTAGAAATGTTTTATGAATTCGACTTTTTAATGCTACTTTTTTTTTTTACAAATTAAAGATATATAAGGTATTTTTTTGACAAGGATATATAAGTTATTTGTTCCAAACATTTCACATCAATTTTTATTTTTTTTTAAAATTATCCTTTTAATAAAATATAGTTATGGTTTTTCAAATAATCAAATACAATAATATAAATATTTATATAGTAAAATATATTAAATGTTTCAATTTTTTTAATAATTACCTTTATTTATTATTTTACGGTTTTATTTAAAGTTGACTATCAAAGTAATTATGAAGAATAGGACTGAAAAATGTTCTAATGCATTAATTTCATTTGACTAATACTTTAAATTTATAAAAAAATATTTAATACTTTTTCTTTTTGACTACCACTTTTGAATACTACTTTTTTATTACCTTTTTACTTTTATTTATAAACATAGTACTTTGTTTTGATTGTATCATTGTTTGATGATTATCAAGAAAAAGAAGTCACTTTTTATAATAAAAAAAAGAGAAATATTTGTCAACCTATATTGACTAATTGTTTACTAACTATATTCTAACAAATGACTTACTCCGTCTGTTATGTTATGTTATAGAATATAAGTAAAAATTGGTCAATAAAAAGTGATATATTTGGTTCAAAATTTGGACTAGATACATCAACTTCTGTTGATTAATTTTTGCTTATATTCTGTAATGGAATAGTATATTAATTAGTTCATGAGAGAGAAAGAGAGAAATGAGAGAGGAAAGGGAAATAACATATGAGCATATTGGATTAGAGACATAAAGAAAAAACAGGATGACTTGATGCTTCTCCCTCTACTTTACTGGTAATCAAACTGAGAGAAAGTTCAATTCCTCTTCTCAATCAAAAGCATGATGAAAAAATTCACAATATTATAAAAGGAAAAACAGAAAATAGCTAGCCATCTCTTACACAAATGAAACAATAGCAATTTAATTAAGAGAAGAAGATAAGGAAATGTACCAGAGCAGCTCTTGTGCACAAAGAGCTTGTAAATGAGGACAATAACTCCAACAATATGAATTGTTTCTGATATTTTGAAGAAAACATAGGTACTACTATTGAAAGTAAACTTTAGAGCTATTATAGCACAAATAAACAACAATACCCCCAAAAAGATCTTCACTTTCATTGGCTTCTTCATCAACCATCCAACCAAAACATTCATTGGGGAACTCCTCATAGAACCCATTCTTGATAAATAAAAAAATCAGCAACCAAAAATATATGGGTATGTGCTTTATTAATTTTGTTTTTGTGTAGAGAGAGAATAATGGTAGAGATTAGAGAAGCATATAAAGTGGAGAGAGAGAGAACATGCAGTGGATTGGCCTGACTACGTGTATTGTATTTTTTAGACTATATGTATATGGACAATTGTCATTTTGGCATTTTTGGCAGAAAAATAAGATTTTCCTGTATGAAAAAAAAAGGAAAAAGAAAAAATTGCATGTGTTTGAAAGTTGACTAACTTTTTTGTATGCCCATTAAATATCTTCTATTTAATGTGTGTACTCATGTATTTCTGAGAATATTTTAAATTTATATTTAAGGAAAAATATATTTTTTGACTCAAATAAGTTAAAAAAATATTAAAAAAATGTATGCATGTCCCACAGTTTTTCTTATTATCACCATATCTTTTACCTACCATTTAATATATTTATCCAAGAAAATTATTATATTTTATCTATATATATATATATATATATATATATATATATATATATATATATACATATATATTGTAACACCTCTAGTTCTGTTAATTTCAATTGACTAACGATTGCTCATTCGATTAAATAATAGATCGAGTCATAGGCATGTTAGAATTATGAAAATGCTATTTAATTTGTTAAGTTATGTAAATTCTATGAATTAAAGTGTTCTTGATTGATTAGAAATGGATTTTAAGTGATAATTAGGAAAAGTAGGTGTTGTGCAGAAAGGTGTGTGCAAGTATACACAGTCTTTAACAAGTAATATAGTAGAAGTAGAGTGTCGAACCCACAGGGATTGGATTAATTTCTAAAGTTTAAAATGGTAGTTTAACTAGTGAGAAACAAAGTAAGAAAATTACAATTAAAATGAAAGTATGTGTGATATAACAGAAAACAAATAATCTAAGTAAAGTTAGAGTGTTTCCAAGTGAGAAAGATAATTGGTATGCTCTTTATTAAGTAAATCACTTTTGATAGCATTATGTTATATATGATGCCCCTGTAATTCATTGCTCCTGCAATGGATGTTGTTATAATGAAATTGTGCTTTTCAGCACCTATCTTCAGGGTTTCGTTACAAGTCTTATGTCTAAGCCCTTAAATAAGTTCACCCCTATTTTAAGCTCCAACAGTTTCACCCTATGGACTATGCTAGCCTATTTAGCATGGAGTTAATAAAGTTTCCTCTTATTAAAACACTTATTCATATTCAGGGACGGATCCACCTTAGTGTAATTGGGGGCATTTGACCCACTTGAAAAATTATGTTGCTTACAATTATATATAACAAATTTATTTTGCCCCCATAAAAAAATAAGGGTTGCCCCCATAAGATAGTTTAAATGTAGAAATTCCCAAGAGATAAATAAAAAAGAGAACAAGTTAGTACTAATTTTATCTTCCTAGTTATGTAATTTGTAGAAATTTAAGTATTTTAAGATTTTTATGTAATAAAATTGTGTATTTATAAAAAAAAATTACACTAAATTTTTGTGGAAATATTATAGCCTACTTTTTGCCCCCATTGGTAAAAATTTCTGGATCCGTCACTGTCCATATTAGTTCTTGAGTTCCAATTATCGACCATGTCTGAATTTATAATTTGCATTCATTTTTAGATGGCCAATTCTAAATATGAATATGAAAGAGTTTATCATGCAAGAACTAAAATGCAAACATCAATATATAACATAATAACTTAATCAAAATATCATTACAAAGTTAAAGCATCCCAACTAGAGAAGTTTAGCTCATGCTAGACATTACTAAGCACATACAAACAAAGATAACCATGTTGATATGTTTGATAATACAAAGGGAAGAAAATAAAGAAAGAATTACACGGTTGAAGTTCCCTTCTAAAATCTGTATAGTAATGCTCACAACAATGCCTCATGAATGCTTGATGCGCCAACAATCAAACAGCAACACGAGATGGTGTAGAAGTAGAGAGAGAAGTTGTCACTTTCTCTCCCTCCTTCACACTTCTCACTTCTCTAACTTGGTATCTCTTGGTATCTCACTTAGTATCTCTTGGTATATCTTCAAATGAGGAGAATGAGATGTATTTGTAGGCTCTTTGAGAGAGCTTTCTTCAAGGTTGGGTTTGCTTGGTGAAGAGGCAAATTCAACTTGTATGAATTTAATTGATTTGATTACCCATTACTACCAAAGAGGTCCTATTGCGTAATGACAAGTGTCCCTTAAAGAAAAAGTTACAAGCTAAAAAGTAAAAGTGAGGTGTTGTACTTGCAACTTGGGCCACTTGCATAACAACTTGACTCTGATGTCATCAATGACGTCAGCATATTGCTGGTGCATTTTAGTCTGTCACGAATTCGGGTGCAATGTCTCTCTTCTTTGGAATGACTATTGTAAGAAAGCGATCATTCTTTGGGCAATGATTATTATGCCCATTGCAGGAGCAATGATTGCTGCAACAATTGAACAAACACATCAAAATACCACAAGGGCACCAAAAGTGTCAAATGATCACATATCAGTTCCTAACCCTCTTTTACTGTAAACAACACATATTAACTACTTTAACAATAATATTACTTAGAAACTTGCATTGATTTTAGTCGTAGAACATATAAATAACTCTATCTAAAATAGAGTTATCAGTAGTGCATTTTGGTCATTTTACACTTCATTAAACCCTTCGCTAACAAACACAAATTGACCTCTTCATGTATTAGTAACAGAAGTCTGCCAAGATGAATGATTGAACCATTTCTCCTACTAAAGCTGTTGCAAACCAGAAATAGCCATGGCCAATCAAATATAGATACGCTGAAACATTATGTTTTATTAATCTTTATGTGGGCGTGCAATTAATATCTTTTGTTTATACACTGATGATTGATGATTAAAAGTCTTTGTTAAGTAGTCATATTGTTTTTCTAAAATACATCTTATAACATAAATATTGAGTAAATCATAACCAATAAAATTTTGTGAAAATATTGTTTTCTACTGTAATTTAAATTCCAATCATTGTTTTCTCATAGAAAATGCTTCTAAAACTATATATAATCCAATAGCAAAGATTAATCTTACTCGAATAATCCAATGAGCCAATGAAAAGAATCTTGAAAGACCCAGAGCAAATACATAATATCCTGTAAATGTTTCAACCATCTGAAAGTAGACTGAGGTTAATATAATCTCGGTTACAAGGAATCAATATATTATGGTGGATAGTGTAGATGTTTCAAACACTTTGCATTTTGCATATAACAAAGTTGAGGAAATACTGAAAACTGATTCTAAATACCCATGGAATGGCCAAATACTTGAAAAACATGACAACTAGACTTGAAGCCATATGAATTCAAAGGTTATTTCTAGATTTTGGATCTAGCTCAACTCGATTTGTATGGTGAGAGGTGTCCATTATTTACAAACTCATTTCAAGACTTATTATCACTAGTTTATATGAGAATTGAGTTTTTCAATACACTCCCTCATGTCGAAAGCTACTAGGTTTGGTGCATGGATATAACAATAGTTGGTGGCTTTGATATGACACTCTATGGTTTGGGTCATTTGGGGATGCGTAGTAATTTCACCTTCTAAAATTGAATGTTGGGGGGAAATTCTCTAAGGTGAAATGGTTAAACTACGAAGAACTTAATTCAAAATTCTTTCATACTTCCACCATTCACCAGCTCAGACCTATCTTTTAACTTCAACTATAAGATCATACTTAATATTATGGTGGCTAGGCATAAAGGTTTATAGATCAGCTTATCTCCTACCTCACACGTTTAATGTTCATCTCTAGTCCAATTTCATTAAAGGGACCCGCTTGGGTCCTCTGCTCCCTCTTTAACCTACCTCCATGGAAATATCTTGACCTCCTTAGTGAGCAGGGTAGGTCAAGGGTTCTTGCTAGAAGGAAAGGCTTTTATATGGAAAAGATGTTCTTATCAAACATGTCATTCAATCAAGCTATTTCGTTAGATAGTGTCTATCCTTAAATTGCCTAACTGTGTGTTTGTGTAGGATATTTTAATTCAAAATTTTGAACTAAGATATTTAAATTTCCCCCAAAAATTACACCACCTTCTAAAAATCTAATATCTATTTATACAAACAAACCTCCTATAAAATTACCAATTTAGATCTCTTATTAACATGACACATATATAATTTAAGGGTAAAAGTGTCATTACCCACTCATTTCTTTTTTTTTCTTCTTACACTTTCTTTCTTACATTTTTCACGTTCTTCCTTTTCACTTTTCTCTTACACTCTCTTTCTTCCTTTTTTCTCTTTCTTCTTCCCATAAACAATTATTTTCTTTCTCTTATCACTTCACACTAAAAAACATTATCACCTTAGAATTTTAATTTTTCTCTTCAAAATCGGATTACACTCTTATTTAACATCTACTATCTCCTCTTATTGATAATCTACTATCTATCTTTTACTATATGTTATAATCTACTAATCAACTAAAATAATCAATTGAAACTACAAGATAGCTGCAATAATATATAAAAAACACGGGATAACTGCACTAATATATAAAATAATCACGAGATTAATATTTGTCATTGATAATGAATTTTTTTGAAGACTACTACTACAAACCTACTATCTAAAAAATAAGAAGACTAAATGACTATTTAAACTACTAATTAATATTTAAAATAAATATTTCTTATTATTAATCTACTATCTAACTTTTACTATCTACTACAATCTACTAATCAACTAAAATAATTAAATGAAACTAAGACACAATCATATATTGATATATATATATATATATATATATATATATATATATATATATATATATATATATATATATAAACACGTGATAACTGCAGTGATATATAAAAAACACGGGATTCATATTTGTCATTGATAATTATAATTTTTGAAGACTACTATAAACCCACTATCTAAAAAAATAAGAAGACTTAATGACTATTTAAATTGATTAATATTTAAAACACACGTGACTAATATTTTTCACTAATACCTAAAAAATGACAATTGTCACTGATATATTAAAAAAATGGGATAAATATTTCTTATTGATAATCTACTATTCATCGTTTACTATCTACTATAATCTACTAATCCATTAAAATAATCAATTGAAACTACGAGATAACTACAATGATATATAAAAAAAACACGGGATAACTGTACTAATATATAAAAACACAGGATTAATATTTGTCATTAATAATTAAAATTTGTGAAGACTACTATAAACCTAGCTACTATCTAAAAAACAAGAAGATTTAATGACTATTCAAACTACTAATTAATATTTAAAACATATATTTCTTATTGATAATCTACTATCTCTCTTTTACTATCTATTATAATCTACTAATCAACTAAGATAACAATTGAAACTACGAGATAATTGCACTGATATATAAAAAATACGAGATTAATATTTTTCATTGATGATTAAAAATGACAAATAATTGTCACTAATACCTAAGAAACACTACAAGAAAATCGCTGATTTGCCACGGACATTTCCGTGGCAAATGCACAAAATTCCGTGGCAAAACAACATTTGCCGCGGATTTGCCTGAGACAAAAATTGGTGGCAAAAAGCGCTGCGTCATAAATCGTTTGCCACGGAATTTCCGTGGCAAATTTTTCCGTCGCAAATCCGTGGCAAATGTTTCCGTCGCAAATCCGTGGCAAATTTTTCCGTCGCATAAAGCGTGGCAAATTTTAAATCATAAATCCGTGGCAAATCCAGCAAGCAAATCCGCCGCAAATTTTTAAAAAAATTAAAAAAAAATGGAGAGGACACATAGACACACGTGTAATTAAAGTACTTCACTTCATACCAAAACTTAGTAGTATCATATGACTTGTTAATTCATATTTTGACTAACAATCAAACACCTAAAGAATTAATTAAACTATGCAGGACAAATAACAGATCAAAGATAGGTAAAATGAAAGTGATCCAAACCTCTGAAGCTGGATTCAAATGAAAGCATTCCACAAACACACATGATAGATAGTTACATTTACATTAATTTGTACTCGAATGATTTAACGGAACAAAAGCCAAAATGAGAGTGTAGCTGCAAAATGCAACTTGATTGTTTAAGTTACATTTGGCTACTAAAAAGTTGAACACATCAAAATGAGATAACCCAAAGGCATTCTTGACCAAAAAAGCATATGCAGAATGTATGCTTCAATGATATACGAGGTTATGTTGTGAACTCGCAATGGAAAATAATACTAATTGTAAATTTAAGAGAAATGGAGCATTCAATTATAAATTGGTGTAAAAGGATATGAAGATGACTCATATTTACCTTGAAGATTATCACGGGGTCCTTGTTCGATGTCATGATGGTCTAGTCTTCTCCTTATTCAAAAAGTCAAGTTACCTCATCCACCAAAGGAATCAAACCTTCTTGCTTGCAAAAGTCACTTTGTCATGGAATGCTACCAAGAAAAAGATGTCATGAAAATATGAAAGATGAATTCATTAGTACATTCCCTTTATATTGTCCATTTTTTTATCAACGTTTATACGAAGTGCCTAACCAACTAATTCTTTTCATAGAATAAGGCTCATACCATTCATTGTCAAGAAGTCAAAATTAAATCCTTCAAGACATAGTCCATCAAACAAAGTAATAGTCTTAATTCATATATGCAATCATATAAGTTTCACTACTAATAGTTTTGAAGAAAATCCAAAGTATGTATAATGATAATTACGAATTGATCTTTGTATTGCAGCTATATCAACAAAATGGCTCCTTGATTATGTAAAAATGACTTCCATCTAAAAGCAAGCCATAACAAAGTAGCTTTCTATAAAGAATCCATCATTAATATCCATGCAACCACTCAAAGATATCTCTACCCTGTTTATGGAAAAAAGAACAAAGTAAAAAAGAATGTCATGTTGAATCAATATATGCCTATCCAGATTTTGCATCAGATTGAATCAATAGCACCGATTGGTTATGCAAAGGGAAAAATTTGAACTATCAGATTGCATAATAAAAAGAATGTCATGTTGGTTTGAAGCGGTGTCCCATTGAGAGGTCACCTTACCTTTAAATAAGGCCTACGAATATCTGCTCAACTTTCAAAATTTAGGAATGCAACACTTATTTGTAAAGTAAAGTAAAGAAAATAAATATTAGTTAATACTAACATCCAAGACAGTGGATAAATGTGTTATTGTGAGATAAAAATGAATGACAATTTTGTATCGAAAACATGAAGACTACTTGCTGAAAATCTCATCTATTATATATCAAGTAAATACGGTCATTTAAGTAATAACAACTTACACCAGAAGAAAACCAATCACCCTCGGGAGTAGGAGTGACCAAAGATCGTATAGCATCGACTATTGACACTGAAGTTGATGCAGCTGATGATCTTCCCCATTATTGAATAAGCAAACCACCTCTCTGCCAATCAAACAATTATTTATCAACTTCTTCCACAAGGAAACTATATATCTTGTATTCCACATATTTAACTATGGATGCCAATTACAATTTTTACCTTTTGAACCTTTTGGTGAACTCTTCCTCTAACCACTTATGATCCTTAACCACTTCTTTGGCGGGCACACCATCGATTTTGGCATTTAAGAAGTGCGGAACACATACACAAGTTAATGTGCCATATCATGAAAGAGAGTCAAAGAAGTTCATTTTAAGCACATTATTCTGGTAAGGATCTTTCAATGACCTGAGTAGTTGATCAGTGGTTTCCCCATATCGTCATAGACCCTAACTCATCTCCTCATAGACTTAAGTCATACCATAATATGCTCCCTCCAAATTCGAAGGCGTTGAAGAGTCAGCGGGAATCAAATTCTAACATTAGCTTCTCAACCCATTTCAATTACATGCTGCATTAGAGAAGAGGGTGAATCGTGTTTCAAATTATGAAGGAAATACTTTCATTCAAATTAATCTATCGGATGATAAGTTTTATTAGGTGAATATGTTGCAACACACAAGTATCTTTGAAATTGCAAAATAGTAGCGTGGTAAGCTGGCCATTAATAGTTAATTACGCTACATATAATGATAATGCGGGAAAAATAATTAATCACCTTGACATGAGCATAGAATACATACACACCATATGCAACATCAAATTTGTTTTGTGATAATTTTGAGCAAATTTGTATGTTGTAGTTGTCATCACCAATAGAGTTAAAGAAATATAGAAAGAAAACTCCCAAGAATCAAATGACTATTTTAAGCAAGACCTATATTATATCATCAGAAGAGAACTCAAAGATTGAAGGCAGCGACCAATGTTTCTTGAAGATGCTACTGTTATCTTCAGTTTTGCTTGAACAGTGTTCTTTTCCCATCGAAGAACATCCTTGCAATGAAGTTCATTAAAAGCCATAAGCCAACATAGAAATTTAAAGGATCTCCTATGATCTACGGGTATATCATGTAAATGTTCTTTAACCTAGAACATGAACCACTTATGATAACTCTTCCACAACAAGGACAAAACCAACTTGTTTACACTTCCAAACTACTCAAATCTTCCAAACCGGCTAAATTACGAAAGAGTTGGTAAAAAACCTTAAAAACAAAGAAGCGGTGACTTAAGCATACACCCAAAGAAAAATTGAAGATATTACAGAACAAATCTTACGCATAACAACAATGAGGGCATACATCATATTTCACCTTGTGTAAAAAAATTGGTGATAACTTGTAAACTTGAAATTTGCATAAAAGTTCCGGCATCCATGATAAGTGCCCACAGTCGGAACAAGATGACACACAACTAATAAGGAATCTTTCCACATCATATTCAGTATGCTTTCCACATCATATTGAGTATGCTTTCCACATCATATTCGTGAGGCATACATCATATTGGTATGCTTTCCACTTGAGAATCTTTCCACTTTATTCTTTATCAAACATGTGCATAAGTTACAAATAAATTATAAGATAGCAACCTCAAATACACATTTATCCTTGAATTGCATCAACTAACCTAACCCAAGGTCAACTAGAAACAACTTCTTCTCTCTGTCTTTGTGGTGACCTAGTAAAAAGTTCTCGGTTTTACATCTCCATGTACATAACTACAACGAGCAATGAGAATAAAACAAAAATGTTTATCATTTGAATCCAATATAACTAAAGCTGAATGAAAATAAAAACATTCTAAAACTCATTAAGTAGGAAGGATATATCGGGATGAATTTTTGAACAATAACTTACCCTTTTAAATGCAACTTCTCAAGTATCGACAAGGACTCCTGACTATACATGAGACCATTTAATGAGACATTCCTAAACATTTAAATATAAAAGCAAAACAATTAATCAAAGGAAGAAACAAGGAAAATTAGTTAATCGCCCTATAGACCATACACAACCATGAAGCCAAGTGGTGGTGCTCGAGAGAAATGGTGTGGTAGGCGGCGCCTGATGGTTGCGAGGCGAGGTGGAGGCGAGTTGGCTTCTATATGTTATCTTTGACAAACCAACTTTGAGGCCCGACAAACAAATCATTTGTGATTTTATCAATCAATTTCACAAATTTGAATCCAATCATTGACATTATGAAAAATAATAAGCACAAACTAGATATTGACCAAACAACCATACAATGTTCATGAATTTTTAAAGTACGACAAAACAAATCAAACTTAACTTAGGTGGATTGTAAAATTATTGATACTTAAAGCGCGAGAACTAAAATGCACAAATCTTAAAGTAGGGGACTTTAAACTAGCAGAGAAAACACAACCCCATCGGGAACCCATTTGCCCACACGTTAAACCCCATGAGAAAACACAAAATCACATTAACTAAAACAATAATCAAAAAACAAATCACGATCACATTAGTGGTCTATTTCATTTCTTCCACGCGACTTCAAATACAAACATTTGCAAGTGATTACCCAAAATCGACCTACACATCACGGTAACTATTTACATACGCATGAAAATACAGAATCAAAATCATCAAAGCGGCCGACATAGGATAACATAAAAGACTTGAATCACTATTCCTACAACCACCATCGATTAACAAGAACACATGGCAAATCACGCAGCGGCAAAAAAAACGTTATTTATCGAGAAATTTTCAAAGGAAAGAAAATGCATACTCCTTGAATACGCTTGCGATGTTGAGGCACTTAGGACCACTAGCTTGGGGGAAATCGGAGGTTAGGGTTTGGGAAATCGAAGGTTAGGGTTTCGCGAAGGTGGGGGAGAAAGTGAGGCGAGAGGAGAGGAGAGTGGAAGGCGTCGGAGGAGGCGGACGTTGAGCCGTGGGAGGTGGAAGAAGGCGGAGGTTGAGGGTGGCGGAGAGTGAGAGTGAGAGTGTGAGCGGTGTAGAGAGTGAGAAGTGAGAAGTGAGAGAGTGAAAGAGTCGTGAGGAGGCGATGGTGGAGGACAATGAGAAGAGGCGGCGGTGGGAGGAGGAGGAGGCGACGGTGGGAGGAGGGGAGGAGGAGGCGGCGGTGTGGAGGAGGAGGAGGCGATGGTGTGCGTGAGAGTGAGAAGGAGAGCATGTTTTTGAGAGAGTGAGAAGCGATATGAGAGGATCGGGGTGTTTTACTTTTATCAATACTTTGCCACGGACTTGCCACGGCATGTGTCATAAATTTTGTCCTTTCACATGTCGTGGCAAACCCGTGGCAAATACCGGTGGGAAATTCAGCGCTCACATATTTTGCACTTTAGTAAATCGCAAATCCGTGGCAAATTGCGCGGAATAAGCTCGTGGCAGCTCATGGTGGCTAAAACAAGGTTTTCTTGTAGTGAAATGATTAAGTGATAATTTAAACACGGAATAACTTGAGTGATAATTTAAAACACACGTGACAAATATTTGTCACTAATACCTAAAAAATGACAAATAATTATCGGTGATACATAAAAAACACTAGATAAATATTTCTTATTGATAATCTAATATCTATCTTTTACTATCTACTATAATCTACTAATAAACTCAAATAATCAATTGAGCCTATGAGATAATTGCAGTAATACATAAAAAACACGGGATAACTTTACTGATATATAAAAAAAAAATACGGGGACAAACAAATTGCAATTATATATATATATATATATATATATATATATATATATATATATATATATATATATATATATATATATATATATATATATATAAATAAATAAAGGATAATTTGATGATATATAAAAAATACGAGATAACAACTTGATATTAAAAAGACCTTTGCATTGATATATAAAAAACATGGGATAAATGAATAGATTATTTTTAAATAATACTTTTACATTTTTAAATTTTAATATTTATCTATTTTTTATTTGAAATTACTTTTTTATCCACTTTAACTTTTCTTTATTTTTACGGGGTAATATTCAGACTATTTAAATACTGTCTAAGTTCATTCATAAAAAAAGCACAACAACACCCCGTGCGTATGCACGGGTATCCTACTAGTACTCTACTAAAACACACACTTAAAGGTTTTCTAGATTCAAATGATTTTATAGATTTATTTACTTACGAACTTACTTATCATAACTTGGCTAATCTTATATGAACTTCCTCCTCCATACACAAGTTGATTTTTGTGCTTCTCTCTGTATATGGGAGATTTAGGTAATTTACCGTTCCTCTGTTTTTACATGCATGAAACCAATTTGAATATTTCAAGGAAAACCAACATAATGAAACTGGAGGCATCACATATTCATCAAAATCACTAGGAAAGTGTAATTACACAGAAAATTGCACAAATTAAGTAACTACATTTACCAGAAAAAATAGATTTACGGTGTCAAATTCCTTGATATAAGATGACTTCAATTTGAATCGCATAGCCCAAATAACCACTAATGTTGACAAGAGAAATATCAAATCCAACATTGTGTGGATGTCAGCCTCAACATAGATGCTACAACCTAATCTTACTGCGATGAATATTGTTGTGAGCTCTTGACTCTCGAGAGATAAACCTAAAACGATAAAACTACTTAAAACTCATTTACAACAAAGATACAAATAACAAAATTGATACTAAAGATGACATAAATTATATGAGATGGGTATTGTAGCACTTGGTCAATCAAAAATAAAATATTGCAACCTCAAGGTTGGCCTATTGGAGCGCATGACATTTGCATATATGAGAGGTTTTTAGTTCAAATTTCCCCTAGTCCCATAAAGTGTGTGTGTGGACACGCACATTGTGTGTGTGATTTTTAAATAGGTCTCTAAACTAAAGAAAATTTAGAATAAGGTCTCTAATATAATGCAACTTTTTTAATTAGCTATTTTTATTATATATAGTTAGTCAGTGTTGCCCGTAAAAAAGTTAGTCGATGTTGACGTGACATATTATAAAAATAAATATGAGTCTGTGTACTAATTAAAAATTTATAAATAGGTTTCTAAACTAATTTTAAATTATACCATAAAATCAAATTTAAAGGGAATTACAAAAACTTTTTGAGAAATTTAATATTTTTTGTTATAGAAGTATTTAATATTGTCTTATCGATAAATCTCATGCTTCAACAACCTCAAAACTGTAACTATCATTCTTGAAAATATAATGTAATTTAAGATATTTTAAAAGAGAAAAGTACTTTCTTTAAAATAAAATGAAAATAATAAAAAAAATTCATCAAAACTAGAGTTAAACCTTACATTAAATGTGATAAACTTGCGAAAAGAAAATACGCAAAAATACTTTTATTCCTCAAGTAAAAATTAAATGCAGACTTTTTTTTTAAGCAAATTAAATGCAGACTTTTAAAATGTTAGAAATGTTTTATGAATGCTATTTTTAATGATACTTTTTTTACAAATTAAAGATATATGTGGTATTTTTGACAATGATATATAAGGTATCAACACATTTAACATCAATTTTTTAAAGGATTATCCTTTTAATAAAATATAGTTATAGTTTTCAAATAATCAAATACAATAATATTAAATATTTATATAGTAAAAGATATTACATGTTTCAAGTTTTTAATAATTACCTTTATTTTGGTCAAAAAAATAATTACCTTTATTTATTATTTTACGGTTTAATTTAAAGTTGACGATCAAAGTAATTATGAAGAATAGGACTGAAAAATGTTCTAATGCATTACTTTCATTATGACTAAAACTTATATAAAACAAATATTTAATACTTTTTCTTTTTGACTATCATATTTGAAGAATACGTATTTATTAATTTTTACTTTTAATTTTTTTGTTCAAAATTTTTACTTTTATTTATAAACATAGTACTTTTTTTTATTGTATTATTGTTTGATGATTATAAAAAAAAAGTCACTTTTTATAACCAAAAAAAAGAGAAATATTTGTCAACCTATATTGTCTAATTTTTTACTAACCTCTAATCTAACAAAATAACCTATATTAATTATCTGTAAATTAAATTTGAATTGGCAAACATCAAAATTGTTAGGCTACCATCACCACAATGAGAATTAGTATATAGGCAGCGCTTTTTAGTATTTGCTAAGCGTGTATTCTTGATTCCACTCAATCGATGGGCATCGCTCCCTAAAAAGCGCCACCCATTAACAAACGTGTCCTCAGATAGGCAGCACTCCCTAAAAAGCGCCACCCATTGCCAAACACGTCCTCAGATAGGCAGCGCTTCCTAAAAAGCGCTACCCATTGCCCAAACACGTCCTCAGATAGGCAGCGCTTCCTAAAAAGCGCTACCCATTACCCAAACACGTCCTCAGATAGGCAGCGCTTCCTAAAAAGCGCTACCCATTGCCTAATTTTTTTTTATTTTTTTTTTCTATTTTGTGTATTTTCCTTTTTATATCTACAATTACCTGGTCATATGCAGCCAATACAATCCAATCAAATTCATATATGTATAACACAGATGTAACATCCCTAACTTCGTTAATTTCGTTAACAAATCTGGCGTAGTGCATGTCCTGAGTTCGAACTCGGGACCTCACAGTTGTTAGATATATATTTACATATTGTAATATCAATAAATCAATTAATATTACAAGATGTAAATATATATCTAACAACAGTTGTGTACGTGAGTTTCTTTCTAGTGACAATTGCCACTCCGTCTATGAACCAAAAAATAACCTATATTAATTAGTTCATGAGAGAGAAAGAGAGAAATGAGAAAGGAAAGTGAAATAACATATGAGCATATTGGATGAGAGACATAAAGAAAACACAAGATGACTTGTTGCTTCTCCCTCTATTTTCTATTTTAACGGGTAATCAAACTGAGAGAAAGTTCAATTCCTCTTCTCAATCAAAAGCATGATGACAAAATTCACAAAGGCAAATAAACTTTGAAAATTGGAAAAGGAAAAACAGAAAATTGCTAGCATCCCTAACACAAATGAAACAATAGCAATTTAATTAAGAGAAGAAGAAGGAAATGTACCAGAGCAGCTCTTGTGCACAAAGAGCTTGTAAATGAGGACAATGATTCCAACAATATGAATTGTTTCTGAGATTTTGAGGAAAACTCGGGTACTACTGAAAGTAAACTTTAGAGCTATTATAGCACAAATAAACAACAATACCCCCAAAAAGATCTTCACTTTCATTGGCTTCTTCATCAACCATCCAACCAAAACATTCATTGGGGAACTCCTCATAGAACCCATTCTTGATAAATAAAAAATCAGCAACCAAAAATATATGGGTTTGTGCTATATTTATTTTGTGTTTGTGTAGAGAGAATAATGGTAGAGATTAGAGAAGCAATATAAAGTGTAGAGAGAGCCGTTTTGAGGAGACAGAGAACATGCAGTGGATTGGCCCGACTACGTGTATTGTATTTTTAGAGCATATATATATATATATATATATATATATATATATATATATATATATATATATATATATATATATATATATATATATATATACTTAGTATAATTCATTTGTTTAAAGTCATTTGTTTAGACAAATCACGATAATTACTTCAACTATTTTAAATATTTGTATAATAGTAGGAAATTAAATTTAGATATATATATATATATATATATATATATATATATATATAATTATATATTATAATTTTGAGATAAAGTGAAATCAAATAATACTTTAGTGGTGACAACCACGTGTATATAATTGAGGTATTTTCATATTGAGATGTTATTACAAGCGAGGAATTACTTATAAGTATTATACGGTCTAAAATAGTATTAGTAAATAGTAACTTACAAATATATAGCAAATATACCTTTGAATAAGGACATGTAGCTTGTTTTTGACTAAGGTGATTGGCGTTGACAACCGTAGGATCAATGTTCTCTGTCATCTTGTTTATTCTCTCTACTTGTTTTAAGTAAGTGCAACGAAGGATATTAAGCACAAGCGTTGTAAACTACAAATATCTTGATCGATCAAAGTTATATTGATTCTAATTGTATGTGTATCAAAATTTGTTGATTCTAATTGTATGTGCATCAAATTTGAATACAAAAATATGTGACAAACATTTTTAATATATAACATTATTTATAAGATGAGAATTAAAAAAGGTTGAAATGGATAAAATTACTCATATTTAATATTGATCTTTTACTGTTGGCAAGGATTTTGGTCAGTCCCCTTAGCTTTTCTCTGTTTTTTCCTTTTTTATTAATAAATTAAGGCAATCAATCAGTTTGTTAAAAAAACTCATATTTAATAATATTCTAGTTAGTAAATATATAGAATAAAATCTATGGAATGTGATACAAAATATTAGATGGTAAATAAATATAATATATAAATGTAATATATAATAACAAATATACATGTATCAAAATAAATAATAAATAGATATAAAAAGTAGGTAAAAAGTTTTGCAATAAAAGAAATAATAGGATAAACATTATGTAATATGCTTTAGTAACATGAAATTGTGGTAGCTCAAATGGTCAATGTTAAGAGGTGGCAATGTGGGGAATGGGTTCAATCCCGACACGCTTTTTGTGATATATTTGAAATACCATCTTTGAGGTGGCAGTGACTCACGCGGTTAATTGCTTAGGTGGAATTAAATTGTGCTGACGTAAATAGTAACATGGACGCCTAGGTGGATGCCTAGGTGGACAATCCATGGTTATATATAACTAGTAAGTATCACCCGTGCCAGCACGGGTATACATTTTCTTTTAACATAATATTTGAAAATTATGATGAAAATACCTTGAATCAAATCCTGTCTTGCCAAATCTCGAAGCCAATATTGTTGAAGCTCCTGAAACATGAAATATGCCAAATCGAAAAGTTAAAACAAAATAAATCAATAATTGAAACTGCACCCCATATCAACGATTGAAAATCAAACAATATTAAAAAACCATGATAAGAAAAACTAAAACCATGATAAGAAAAACTTACTTGAGAAATAAAATGTAGAAAGACAAAGTCGAGAGAAGAGGGGTTTAGGGTTTGGGTGGATTTGAGCAAAAAAATGTGGGTAAAACCAAAACAAAACCAAAATTAGATGAAGATTAGTTATATGGCAAAACTATTGAAGAACATTTTCAGAGGAAGAGTTGGAAAGCAAACTACCTATTATTGAGCGGTTTAGATTTATCGAGTCCACGAGATCAGATCTTCTTCTTCCGTTTAGTGCTTCCTTGATTTCTCGATGAGAAGTTTAGGTTTTAGTTTGAGTTACGGACAGATTTGTGTGTAAAGAAGTTGATGGTTTTGAAAGAAGATGGTTTTGAATTTATGTGAGAGATGAGAGAATTAAAGAAAGAGTTGAGAGAAATGAGAATGAAAAAGAGATGGTTTTGAATTTTTTTTTTGAAAATTTGAGAAAGAAAGATGATGAGAGAAGGAAGAGAGATTGGCTTGAGAGAGAGAGAGAGAGAATCTTTGGATTATTTGCGAAATCGATTATAGCAGAAGCATTCGAAGTGTAGGTGAAGCTATGCAGTGGGATTAAAATAGAAGTGATATAGGTGGATCTGGCGAGCGATTTGCGAAATCCTTGCGAGCAATATTTGAAATTTACTTACTATGTATTTGGGTATCCCAATATTTGAATTCTCTTGATTTCTTTAATTACGAAGACAATGAAATCAATAGGAATAATTGTAGATCCACATTTTAAGGCTCTTTGTTAAAAAGCGTAATGAGTTTTTTTTTAATGAAATTTGGTTTTAAAATTGTATCATAAGTGTGTGTGAAATCTATATGCGTTTAGTGAGTTAATTAATGGTGCGTGTGAAATTTGTATCAAAAGTTGCGCATGGTGCAGTGGTTCTTGTTGTTGTTTGGCACTCGAAGGTCGAGTGTTCAACTCTCATATGAGACATTTCTTCATTTTATTTTATTAAATTCTTGACATTCAGCGTGTATTTGTGGGCTCCACGATTATTTAAGTGTAAAGCCACATATTTGAAGATATCTCGTGGCTTTTCTTAGGTGGGCGCTTAGGTGGAGTTATTAAGTGATTTATATTACTTATGATATAGATATAGATATATATATATATATATATATATATATATATATATATATATATATATATATATATATATATAATTACTAGTATGTACACGTGCGTACGAGAATACATTTATGTGAACATAACGTCATTGAGTGGTTAGTTGTGTCGTTAACAAATTTTTGTTGCCGTCTTTAGTCGTTTCATGTGATGCACACGCGTTTTTTGAAAAAATGGCGTCTTTACTCTAACTTTAGAATATAACGGGGGTAATGAAATTCGTGTGGTTTAAAAAGTCGTTAATTGTATATACATTGAATTATTATAGACAACTTAGAACATACAAATGACAATGCGTTGTCAAAGGTCAAATTTTATACTTTGTCAACAAATATAAATGAGACAATATTGAAATAAAGCTGAAATATAGTTTACTTATATCTAAGTCATTAGAAAATTAGGAGGTCCAATATTGGACAAAAACACGAGCGAGGATCAAAAATCACATTGTGTGAAATCTTTGGGAAATAGGTTATATAGTAGACTATTGTATTTCCACAGCGAAGATGATATAAATAATTCATGTAAATAATATGTCATTTTATTTATGTTAATTGAAGGTTGGACGAAATATTGAATTGAGATTGAGTTTATGTAATTCAAAATTAATTCACGTTTAATGTGTTCGAAATATTGGATTGAGATTTAAAACAAACATATTGGATTGAGTTTGTGTGATTCAAATTTACAATGAGAACCCTTTGCATTATTGCTCATTAAGCGGTGTTGATAAAAAAGTGTAAATGGTCAATTTGTCAATTAAAGCAACACTTTAAAGAACAATGTACAAACTTTGTGAGCTACTTTGTGTAAAATGTTGGTCTAAATTAGCTCAAAAAAAAAAAAAAAAACCGATATATTTTCAAGCATGATGAGTGCAAGCGTGATAACACTTGAATGATGTTTTTGGTCATACGATAGCAGGCGATATTTACATGGTTAGAAAATTATGCGGTTGTTAAGTAAATACTCTGACTAGTTCGGCAATATATAACCATAATTAATACGACCAATATAATAATATAAGTTTTTGGGCGATGTTTATTGAATTCTTAGACACGTATCTGACTAAACATTATCAAATACTTCACTATACACTACATTCTTAGTGCAATGCATCAAATTCTTATCCTCATCCATGATTAACAACTTTAGTCATTTTCTTGCCTTAACACGTGAAAGGGCAACATATAAGCGACCATGTGTGAACAACTTTGGTTTAGGTTTATAAAGTATAATAATTTGAAACTCTGTACATTGTCGATCTTATCTTATTCAACAAAAAGAGTAAATTAAATAACAATAAGCAAAAAGCAGAGACATTTTAAAAACCCAATTGCAACATGAAGCCAATTCACAAAAATCAAGGTTAGAAATTGAAAGCAAGATACAAAAAAATCCATGGAACCAAACATCGGAGAACCACAAAGTAGAAATATAATTAATAAAGCAGCGGTGGAAAAGAAGAGGAGAACAATATTACCTTCTAAAAGGAAACACGATGTAGCAGAAAAGCGAAAGGAAGAATCGAGGCGAAAACTAAAAAAAAATTAGAAAGAGAGACAATGTCAAAAATGGAGAATTAAATCGAGTTGAAGAAACAATGTCAAACTTCCTTGAGAAGTGCAAAAATGTAAAAATAGTAACACTTAAAAAGAGTTCGATTGTGATAAGCAAAGTGACATGGAAAAACAACAAAATGTAAAAATAGAAACACTTAAAAATAGAAACTTCCTTGATTGTACCTCTATTTCAATATTGTACCAAAGTCACATGGAAAAACAGCAATTAAAAAATAGAGATACACCGAATCCATTAAAAAACAGCAATTAAAACAGCAATGAAAAAGCAATGAAGGAAAAACAGCTAAATCATATCCATTGGATCAAGAAACAACAAATGAGAATAGACCGAAAACAAAAGAAAGCGAACACGTAATAAACAATAGTATTTTCTATAAACAATAGTTAACAAAATAATCATAACAACCATTAAAAGAATAGAAAATGATTCAAAAAATACATGTTACGTAAAAAAGTGTAAAACAAAAACCCTAAGCAAGACTAAGACAACATAGAGTAAATTAAATAACAATAAGCAAAGAAGCAGAGACATTTTAAAAACCCAATTGCAACATGAAGCCAACTCACAAAAATCAAGGTTAGAAATTGAAAGCAAGAGACAAAAAAATCCATGGAACAAAACATCGGAAGAACCACAAAGTAGAAATAATTAATAAAGCGAAAGTAGAAAAGAAGATGTGAACAATATTACCTTCTAAAAGGAAACACAATGTAGCAGAAAAGCCGAAAGGAAGAATCGAGAGCTGTAAACAAAAAAATAGAAAGAGAGACAATGTCAAAAATGGAGAATTAAATCGAGTTGAAGAAACAATGTCAAACTTCCTTGAAGTGTGCAAAAATGTAAAAATAGAAACACTTAAAGAGTTCGGTGTGATAAAGCGCAACCACTAATAAACAACATCAAGAAAATTTCAGGAAAACAAAAAGAACTTAGAAGACCTTGGTGTATTCTTTTAAAGAAATTTCTCCTTTGATGAAAATGGTCCAAAATTAAAGCTGAATGACGAAAATTACTCATGATTGAGGTGGGAGAATTGTGAAATTTTTAGAGCAGATATAAATTCAAAAATTAAGCTGGTAATATAATGAGGATATAAATTATTAGACATATATAAATTACTGTGTGTAATTTTTTTATGGTCTTGATCCACTATATTATACAGGTAAATCATATCCATTGGGAGAGAGGAGTTGAAAGCGTGTAATTTTTAATGTCTGACAATGAAAAAAAGCGACTAAATCATATCCATTGGATCAAGAAAGCGACAAATGAGAATAGACAGAAAACAAAAGAAACAAACACGTAATAAACAATAGTATTTTCTATAAACAATAGTTAACAAAATAATCATAACAACCATTAAAAGAATAGAAAATGATTCAAAAAATACATATTACGTAAAGTTGTAAAAACAAAAACCTAAGCAAGACTAAGACAACATAAGGAAAATAATAGTTGTAGAAAATGACAAAAGGAAAAATTGACATTTACTTCAACCTATTTTTCTGTTTTCCCCATAATATCTTCAAAGATGAGATGACAAAAGCTCATTTTTATGCTTAAAGGTGAGAAAAGAATGGAGGAAAGGCATAAATATAAAGTGGGAGGAAGAGAAGCTTGAGAAATACTAACCAATGTGCACTAAGCAATTAAGTGTGAAATTCAAATTTTTCATTTTATCATTGAATCGATGGGGAGAAAGGAGTTGAGATAAGAAGATTGAAAATGATGGGAGATTGTGAAATTTTTAGGCGGATATAAATTCAAAAATTAAGCGGTAACATAATGAGGATATAAATTATTATTACAGATATAAATTCGTGTGTGTAATTTTTATGGTCTTGATCCACTATATTATACGGTATAATTGGGAGGAGTTTATGCATTTTGACTTTGATTTGAATTATCAATAATCAATAATATTGACAAATATAAAAAATCGAGATCATATGTATTCTCTCAACCACATCATAGCAGAAATGCTTCCTCCATAAGCCATGCGAAAAATAAGGCACTGTTTGAAAAGTAATTACCGAAGTTATTAAGCTTTGAATGTTACATCCGATATTATTAGCTTTCAATAGTATAAGCGAAATGTAATTATCTAGGAATGGAGGAGTAAAATTTATAATTATTATGATGATTTGTATTTCATTAAGTATCTTTGAAATTATGGTTGTCCTTTAGAATACACTATTTAATATTTAAAACCGTAAGAATTATATGGTTGTCCTTTAATAATATAAAAAGCGTAACCATTTAATACTCTAAAAATGGTCCTATATGATTTGTGTGGTTCAAATATATTAGGAATAAATATATGATAATGGCACATTAATTCTTTGATTCCTGCTTTAATTACAGCCAAGTTTATATTAATAATTAATAAATTGAATGATTGACTTCCGTTTTTTTCTAATATTAGCGGACCGCAATTTTATTGCATGTGAGCCATCGATATTGTGTGATCGGTGACTCAAATGTAGCTTTAATTGCTTATGTGGCTTTTTACATGATTACGTGGCTTTTATTGATGCTTGCATGGCTTTATAAGCGGTGGCGTGGCTTTTTGAAAAACTCTCATTTAAATATAATAAAGATATATTATAATTTTGAGATCCGTGAAATCAAATAATACTTTAGTAGTGACAACCCATAAATAAAAATACTTTAACAACTACATAAGAACTAATCAAATAATACTTTAGTGGTGACAACCATAGTGTATATAATTCGAGGGTATTTTCATATTGAGATGTTATTACAACGAGGAATTACTTATAAGTATTATACGGTCTAAAATAGTATTAGTAAATAGTAACTTACAAATATATAGCAAATATACCTTTGCATAAGGACATGTAGCTTGTTTTTGACTAAGGTGATTGGCGTTGACAATAGTAGGATCAATGTTCTCTGTCATCTTGTTTATTCTCTCTACTTGTTTTCTAAGTGCAAGCCAGAAGGATATTAAGCACAAGCGTTGTAAACTACAAATATCTTGATCGATCAAAGTTATATTGATTCTAATTGTATGTGCATCAAAGTGTTGATTCTAATTGTATGTGCATCAAGCTGAATACAAAAATATGTGACAAACATTTTTAATATATAACATTATTTATAAGATGAGAATTAAAAAAGGTTGAAATGGATAAAATTACTCATATTTAATATTGATCTTTTCTGTTGGCAAGGATTTTGGTCAGTCCCCCTTAGCTTTTCTCTCTTTTTTCCTTTTTTATTAATAAATTCGGGCAATCTGTCAGTTTGTTAAAAAACTCATATTTAATAATATTCTAGTTAGTAAATATATAGAATAAAATCTATGGAATGTGATACAAAATATTAGATGGTAAATAAATATAATATATAAATGTAATATATAATAACAAATATACATGTATCAAAATAAATAATAAATAGATATAAAAAGTAGGTAAAAAGTTTTGCAATAAAAGAAATAATAGGATAAACATTATGTAATATGCTTTAGTAACATGAAATTGTGGTAGCTCAAATGGTCAATGTTAAGAGGTGGCAATGTGGGGAATAGGTTCGATCCCGAACACGCTTTTTGTGATATATTTGAAATACCATCTTTGAGGTGGCGATGACTCACGCGGTTAATTGCTTAGGTGGAATTAAATTGTCTTGGCGTAAATAGTGACATGGGCGCCTAGGTGGATGCCTAGGTGGACAATCCATAATTATATATAATATAGATATATATATATATATATATATATATATATATATATATATATATATATATATATATATATATATAATTATATATTATAATTTTGAGATAAAGTGAAATCAAATAATACTTTAGTAGTGACAACCCATAAATAAAAATACTTTAACAACTACATAAGAACTAATCAAATAATACTTTAGTGGTGACAACCACAGTGTATATAATTAGAGGGTATTTTCATATTGAGATGTTATTACAACGAGGAATTACTTATAAGTATTATACGGTCTAAAATAGTATTAGTAAATAGTAACTTACAAATATATAGCAAATATACCTTTGCATAAGGACATGTAGCTTGTTTTTGACTAAGGTGATTGGCGTTGACAACCAAGTAGGATCAATGTTCTCTGTCATCTTGTTTATTCTCTCTACTTGTTTTCTAAGTGCAGCGAAGGATATTAAGCACAAGCGTTGTAAACTACAAATATCTTGATCGATCAAAGTTATATTGATTCTAATTGTATGTGCATCAAATTTGTTGATTCTAATTGTATGTGCATCAAAAGTGAATACAAAAATATGTGACAAACATTTTTAATATATAACATTATTTATAAGATGAGAATTAAAAAAGGTTGAAATGGATAAAATTACTCATATTTAATATTGATCTTTTACATTGGCAAGGATTTTGGTCAGTCCCCCTTAAGCTTTTCTCTTTTTTCCTTTTTTTATTAATAAATTCGGGCAATCTGTCCAGTTTGTTAAAAACTCATATTTAATAATATTCTAGTTAGTAAATATATAGAATAAAATCTATGGAATGTGATACAAAATATTAGATGGTAAATAAATATAATATATAAATGTAATATATAATAACAAATATACAAGTATCAAAATAAATAATAAATAGATATAAAAAGTAGGTAAAAAGTTTTGCAATAAAAGAAATAATAGGATAAACATTATGTAATATGCTTTAGTAACATGAAATTGTGGTAGCTCAAATGGTCAATGTTAAGAGGTGGCAATGTGGGGAATGAGTTCGATCAGAACTGCTTTTTGTGATATATTTGAAATACCATCTTTGAGGTGGCAGTGACTCACGCGGTTAATTGCTTAGGTGGAATTAAATTGTGCTGACGTAAATAGTGACATGGACGCCTAGGTGGATGCCTAGGTGGACAATCCATGGTTATATATAATATAGATATAGATATGGACAATTGTCATTTTGGCATTTTTGGTAGAAAAATAAGATAAGATTTTCCTATATGAAAAAGAAAAGAAAAGATTTCGTGTGTTTGAAAGTTGACTAACTTCTTTGTATGCCCATCAAATATTTTCTATTTAATGTGTGTACTCATGTATTTATGAGAATATTTTAAATTTGTATTTATGGTAAAAAATATTTTTTGACTCAAATAAGTTAAAAAAAATTTAAAAAATGTATTATGTCCCGCCGTTTTCTTTTTGTATATTATCACCATATATCTTTTACCTATCATTTATTAATATATTTATCCAAAAAAAAATTATTATCATTTTATCTCTACATGTGTGTGTCTATATGTGTGTGTGTGTGTTGGAACCTATATTATGAGAGAAGTTTTATATTAGAGGGTGAGAGGAATCAATGCATGACCACCTATGTATTGTTATATGACCCAAAATTTCTCCTCTCAGCCTCTCATATTAAAATTCCTCTCACTTAATATTAATGTGATTATTTGACAACTTTTTTTTTTTTCAAAATCCATTCAATCCGTTGCATAGAATAAACATGGATTAAATGTGTGTTTGATTTTATGTTGGCAAAATTTTTTTTGGTTTAAAATGTTGAATTTTAAGTGGTTATTATTAGATATACTTGCGTAAAAGTAAGTTGAACAATATATTTGAGGCTAAAAATCACATTTGGAGGCAAATGCTCTAAATCCCATCTTCAAGTTAGAATCCACTTAAAAGAAAAAATCAGTTTTACTCAAAAACAATCACACATGTCAAAATCTGGAATCATGTTTGACTCTCTTAAAAGTAAACTCAAACATGCACTAAACGAAGGAAAGATTCAATACTAAGATAACTAGCTTTGAAGTAAGTCGCGTTTATAGTAAACTCCTCTGATTCAATGCATTTTGCATAAGCAAATCATGATCATTAAACAGGCATCTTCCTCAAAAGTTGTCCCTGCAAGAAGCTGAAAAGGAAAAGCATACAAAATATAAGCAATGATACAAATAAAAAGAAATTTCTCATGTATTTTACAAAGTTTCATAATAACATTTTGGTCATTTTTGAAGCCCCCACCCCCCACTTGCTTCCTTCCCTTCTCTTCCATATTTACTTATATTTCTACATTTTTGTATGTGTGTGCACAATTTTTTATATGATAGAGAAAAAATGAAACTATATAATTTATTTATTTTCAAAAATGATATCTAGAAGTGGAAACAAATTGACCTCTTCATGTAATAGTAACAGAAGTCTGCCAAGATGAATGATTGAACCATTTCTCCTACAAAAGCTGCTGCAAACCAGAAATAGCCATAGCCAATCATATATAGGTATGCCCCTCGAGTCTCGAACATCTGCAAAAGATTGAAAACATTATATTTTATTACTCGAATAATATACGAGAAATATGAGAAAACAAACAAATTAAAGTCAAGATTGATCTTACTCGAATAATCCAATGAGCCAATGAAAAGAATCTTGAAACACCAAGAGCAAATACATAATATCCTGTAAATGTTTCAACCATCTGAAAGTAGACTAAGATTATTATAATCTCGTTTACAAAGGAATCAATAAATTATGGTTGGATAATGCCTAGAGGTTTCAAACCTTTGCATTTTGCATATAACGAAGCTGGGGAAATATTGAGATCGATTCTAAATACCCTTGGAATGCCCAAAGGACTCGAACTAAGAAGGAATTTACAGTATGCGGGTTGACTAGTATTGCCAGAATTGCACAAGGCACAACCTAGTACACAAACATGGAAACATAAAATGATTATTCCACCATAAGACTAAACCATAAGAAAATCAACACAAAATTATATAGAAGTAATCATGAATATACTTTTGGTAAATTTGTAGAGAAAGAAAGAAATATATTCATGTTAAAATAATGGCCAAATACTTGAAAAACATGATAACTAGACTTAAAGCCATATGAATTCAAAGGTTATTTAGATACGGGGCTGCTTCAGCTCATGAAAATCGATTTGTAGGATGAGAGGTGTCTATTATTTACAAACTCTTTTGCAAAACTCATTATCACTAGTCTATGTGAGAATTGAGTTTTTAATACAACCCTTCATGCTCAAAGCTATTGGGCTTGGTGCATGAATATAATGGTGGGTAGTTTTGATTCGGCATTCTATAGTATGGGTCATTTGGAGGATGCGTAGTAATTACACCTTTTAAAATTGAGTATTGGGTTGCTAATCTTTTTTTGGAGGAAATCAAGGTCCTGTCATTGAGAAAGCTTTTTGAGTATTGGTTAAACTATGAGGAACATATTCAAAATTCTTTCATGCTTCCACCATTCACCAGTTGGGACCTGTGTTTTAATTTCAACTATAAGATCATACCTAAGATTATGGTGGCTAGGCTTAAAAGGTTTATATTAGCTTATCTCCCCCAACAAAGTGTAATTATTAGTGGCAAAACGATCCAAGATAACCTTGTTACTGCTCATGAAGCTTTTTTGTGCCCTCAAACATAGGGATAAGGTGGGTAAGGAGGGTATAACCATTAAGTTAGATATAAGTAAATCCTATGATAGGTTTGATGTACCCTCCAAACTCTCAAACAAACCCTTAGCTCTTGACAAAAAAAAAACCCTTAGTTAATTTCTCCTTCCTCTATTATTTAGTTATATATTCATTGAATGCACAAAAAAAAGTGTAATTACACAGAAAATTGCACAAAATAACAACTTACCAGAAAAAGTAGATTTACGGTGTCAAATTCCTTGAGATAGGATGACTTCAACTTGAATCGCATAGCCCAAATAACCACTAATGTTGACAAGAGAAATATCGAATCCAACACTGTGTGGAGGTTAGCCTCAATGTAGATGCTACAACCTAATCTTATTGTGATGAATATTGCTGTGAGCTCTTGACTCTTGAGAGATAAACCTAAAATGATAAAAGTGTTTTTCAAATAACAGAATAAAATGCACTTAAAAATTAAAAGACACCAATTCATACAAATGTTTGCATATTTTTATAAGCATAGAAATTTAATTAATTATGAGATAAGAGATAATCAAATTTCAAACTCATCTATTATTATATATACAAATGAAAATGAAACAATGGGCTTTAAATCTGATTTGTCACTCAACTAGGCTATCCACTTAGGATTTGCGAAAAATAAGGCCACCTAATCAAATTTTTAATTACATGTCATGTACACATATGACATGTCATTCGATTTTATTAGGTGTTAATTAAAAAAACACATCTATTATATATACAAATGAAAATGAAACAAGGGGCTTTAAATCTGATTTGTCACTGATCAACTAGGCTATCCACCTAAGATTTGCGAAAAATAAGGCCACCTAATCAAATTTTTAATTACATGTCATGTACACATATGACATGTCATTCGATTTTATTAGGTGTTAATTAAAAAAACACAATTAAGGCTATTTATTAGTCATTGCTTAATTTGAGAACAATCTTACACAAGAAGTAATTCAAGTAAATGCATTTATTTGTATCACCAACAAAACAAAAACAAATATTCAAACAATAATTTGAAAAAACATTTTCAATTCTTATAAAAAACGGGAGCGCCAACAAAAGCGCCAACATAAGCACAACGGGAGCACCAAAAAGCAGCAAAAGTTGTCTACTACCTGCCACACTAATGCACACAGACAATTTTTAAAAAAAAACACTTTATTTTTAAATTTATTTCTTCTAATTAAATAAACTTAATAAAATTAATATTAAATCATGTGGAATTTATTATTTACTTTAATTTACTCAAAACTACTAAATTCAATTAATGATAGTCAAAATAAGTGATACCGCTAGCAAAAATTCAAAATAATTTTTCCTAAAAAAATCAATAGTTAAATCCATCCACTTTTTACGGGAGCAGCAACAGGAGCGCCAATGGAAGAGCCAACAAAAGCGCCAATGGGGGTGCCAGCGAAGCGCTGTGGAGCGCCAGCAGGAGCACCATTATTATAGAGAAGATCACGACATTATTACACCTCATTTTCTTTTTTTCCTTATTTTTACTCTATTATTTATATTATAAGATGGTACCGACTTTTTCTATTAAATTCTTTTTGCAACACAATTATTTTAATAAATTTGAAATATCGCCTTTTATGAAGTTTTTCCTTTTTCTTTTATTATATTTTGTAACTTTTAATGTATTAATAATTTCATAGAAAATTATAACAAATACCGTATCACCCGTGCGTATGCACGGGTAAAATACTAGTTTACAACAAAGATACAAATAATTAACACAACTATTGAAATTAGACAGGCCAAGTAATATCAACTATTGAATTAATTTATCAACAAAAAATACAAAAAATTGTTATTTATTTAGTCAAAAACCAGCTCTAAGATAATGCCGTATTGATCAAATACAAAATAGAAAGAAAGTTACACTTGAAAAAATCAACCAATTCATAGGTCATTGAACTAATTAACAATTTGTATATAAGTATAATGTAATTTAAATATGTAAAAAATATTAACCCTTAGAAAAATAATAAAAATCAATTTGATATATATATTAAAGTCACAACTTAGTCAAAATATAATTTAGGTTTTTAAATTATTCTGAAATGTGAACTTGCGAAAAAAAATTCAAAAATACTGTTAATTACTCTTGTAAAAATTAAATTTAGGTTTTTAAAATATTATAAATGTCTTATAAATGCTAATTTTGAATGCTATTTTCCTTTTACATAATTAAAACATAAGATATTTATTTGACACATTTAACATGAAAGTTTTTAAAGGAGTATTCTTTTAATAAAATATAAGTATATTTTTTAATTTATTCCAATAAGAACACATTAAATTTTCAAAAACATTTAGAAATATACCTTTATTTATTATTTTATGGTATAATTAAAAGCTTACTATCTAAATAATTAAGAAGAATATGAACTAAAACATTCTTATGCTTAATATATTTGAATAATATTCTTTTTAGAAAACATTTTGAATATTTGGTCAAAAAAAAAGAAAACATTTTGAATAATACTTGTTTATTACTTTTTATACTTTTATTTTTAATAAAAGTAACATTTTGTTTTGATATTTTTTTGTTCAAAGATTTTCAAGGTAAAAGATATTACTTTTTAATTATTTTAATATTTTCAAAATAAAATAATATACTAATTGCTTCTGATTTCTCTTCTAAAGACCACTTATTACATGTTGAAATTTGTTTACGAACCTATTTATAAATTTCTAATTAGTTTTGAGACCTATTTATTTATATAATATGTCACGCCAGCATTAACTAACTACAATATAACAAAAAGACCTAATTAAAAAACTATATTAGAACCTGATTACAATTCTTTTAGTTTAAGAAGTTATTTTAAAATTTTCAAATAGTTTCATATGCATCACTATACACATTCCACTCATAGTTAAAAAAATTCACAAAGGCAAATAAACTCTGAAAATTGGAAAAGAAAAAGAAAATAGCTTGCAACCCCCAAATTAAACAATAGCAATTTAATTGAGACAAGAGAAGGAGAAGGAAATGTACCAGAGCAGCTCTTGTGCACAAAGAGCTTGTAAATGAGGACAATAACTCCAACAATATGAATTGTTTCTGATATTTTGAAGAAAAAATAGGTATTTATCCTTGTAAACTTTAGACCTATTAAAGCACAAATAGCCAACAATACCCCCAAAAGATCTTCACTTTCATTGGCTTCTTCCTCAACCATCCAACCAATACATTCATTGGGAACTCTTCATTGATCCCATTCTAGATAATAAAAAAATCAGCAACCAAAATATATGGGTATGTGCTATATTTATTTTGTGTTTGTGTGGAAGAATAATGGTAGAGATTAGAGAAGTATATAAAGTGGAGAGAGAGAGCCGTTTTGAGGAGACACAAAGAGAACCTGCAGTGGATTGGACTGATTACGTGGCATTAAATTTCTTCTATTTTTAGATTATATATATATGGACAATTGTCATTTTGGCATTTTTGTTAGAAATATAAGATTTTCCTATATATGAAAAAAGGAAAAGATTATGTGTGTTTGAATGTTGATAACTTTTGGTCAAAAAAAAAAGAAAGAAAGTTGACTAACTTCCTTATATGCCCATCAAATATTTTCTATTTGATGTTTGTACACATGTATTCATGAGAGTTTTTAAATTTGCATTTATGGTAATTAAAATGTATTTTTTAGTCAAATAAGTTAAAAAATATTTTAAAATCCATTTCTCAAAAGAAATAAAGGTTTCCATTTGGAGAGAGATAGACACAAAATTCATAGTGGACCATAGCATTGATTATTATTATTATAAATTTAATACTATGGCATGATTAATGTTTAATCTCTCTCTCAATGCGAAAATGAAGAAATGGAGAGGATCTGCTTGCGTATATGTATGCCATAGCTAAGAACCTGTTTGATAAGAAGCAGGATAGTGATAATAACATGATAACTAGTTCTATCACATCATGTATTTGATATTAAACACTTGATAATATATAAGATAATATATATTATTTATTTTTAGAACAAAGATAACATATGTGTGTTTTTTTAATATATTTTAGGTAACATTTGATATGGTAGACTTAATTATCATATTTTGTATCATTATCCTAACTCCCAAATAGTCTTTTTCCATTGAGTTTTGCCTCTCAAAAGTTTTAACAAGGCTCTTCTCTCGTTGTGAGGTTAGTGGTACCTTGCATGTGCCCACATGATGTATTTTTGTTTATCTAAAAAAAACAAATAAACCCTTAATTTTTTTAACTATCCCAATAATAAATTTTACCTACCACCTAGTATCTTTATCCCCGATTTTCTAACTATCATTTTACTTATACGGGGAAGAACACTTGATTGTTAATTATATTTAGATATTTAAAAGAAATTTTAAACACTATTATTTTAAAGTGTGCACTTTTTTATTACAATTTTAAAGTGTACTTGATCTCTCTAATTTAGATTATTTCAAAAATTCTAAATATTTTATTTGAATATTTAAGTATATAAAATAGAAGAATCATCACAATTAAAGCTATGATGACTGTTTTGTGTTTCAAATTATTAGATGTTTTTTTTCTATTAAAAACAAATTATTAGATTTTTTATCTTTTGAAATTATAAAAACTAAATTAAATTGATAGTTAGAATTATATAATGTTGAATAGCTCGTTGTCAAAAAAAAATGTTGAATAACTTAGAGTTAATTCATTTAGTATTGAATATTTAATATTAAAATTTCACAGTTTGTAAGAAATAACTATCATCATATTTAAAATTAAAATATTATATTTAATAAATAAAATGTTTAATTTTTTTTCAAAACCATAATTTTTTCTGAAAAGGAAAATATAGCATATACAGACTGCCATAGAGACAAAATTAATTTTGACTATACAAACTAACAGGGCGACATGCTACTCATACTAGAGACATCGAGATCCGCTTTGACCTGATAAGAAACCAATGCGAAGAAAGAGATTTTACCCTCTAAACTACGAAATCCCATTCAGGTACTTTGGCAGAGAAAATAAATCCATTTCTTATATCCCAGAGTGATCAGAAGATAGAGTGTCAAATCTAACTCAAACTCCCCAAAACTTTTGTCCCCTCTAAAAAAACATAAAATAGTAAAAAGGGAGGATAAGTTAGGTGACACGGGTAGCTCCCACTCTAACCATAAAAAAAGTTCATACCAAATCCACTTTGTGAGAACTAACAGCGGCAAACAAATGATTTGTTGATTCAATGCCCCCTGTCAAAGCACACAAAAAGTTGCGTGAGAATCTAGAATAATGCCACGGCGGACAAGCTAGGTTTCATAGGGTGGGAAGCTTTGTTCAAAAATAGCTAGTGAAAAAGCGATAACCTTTTTGGCGCACAAGGCTCGCCATAACTTACCCATAATCTCCATCTAATCATCGAGAAAGGCCTACAGCGAAGTAGATGATCTTTGCCATTGCATACTGTGACTAGGTAGGAAACAAACCAAATAAATAACCCGACCACACCCAAGAATCTTGTTGTTGCTTTAGAATAACTGGTTGGAGAAGCAGCATAAGGTCACTCACAAGTGACTCCTCCCACACAAATAACCTACACCGCCGCATAGGGCTCCATACCCACCTACCGTCAATCCTCTAAGCAACTATGGATGGAGATGTTATTAGGTTTTTAGCAAATTTGAAAGAAAAAAAAACCTTAAATATGAGTGCATATATAACACATTGAAAGGATGTGAGTCCACATGACCTCCTTCTATCATGTGGCAAAAGCATATTTCTAATGTCATTCTTTATGATATAGCCTATCTCACAATAATAACATAAATATAAAACTACTCTCATAATATAAAGATAAAAAGCTCCATTGTCATTGATAGAGTTGATAGGGTAGTCGTGGGGTCAAAAGAACTTGCAATGGAGTTAGCTTAGGCAAGGTTATACCAAACCCTTCTCTCATATCAACAACTTCATCCTTTGCCACTTCCAAATCAAATCCTTGAAGCAAACGAGCAAGTGTGATGAGAGTGACTTGTATAACAAAATTAGATCCAGGACAAGCTCTTCTCCCTAATCCAAAGGTAGGAAATCAAATTGATGCCCTTCATCAACTTTTCCATTCTCATTGATAAATCTCTCTGGTGAAAATTTCTCAGGTTCTGACCAAATACTTGGATCTCTATGTAGTTTCCATACATTGGCAAACACACGTGTCCCTTTTGGAACATAGTAACCATCAATTTGACAATCTTCTCTTGCTTCGTGGGGTACTAATAGAGGTCCTGGTGGGTATAACCTCATAGTTTCCTTCATAATGGCTTGTAAATATACCAAGTTTTTTATGTCAGATGCTTCTACCCTTCTTTGCTTACCTATGTGAAGGTCAATCTCCTCTTGCGCACACTTCAAAGCATCCTTATTATTCAACAATATGGCTAGGATCCATGTCATTGTCGTTGATGTCGTGTCTGACCCCGCCAACATAAGATTCTAAATAGAAAAAGTTGACTTGGTCAATAATAATAATTGCTAGGTTGTCATCAATCTACATTTTTATTCTACTAAAAAAATCTCTATTTAAAGACCCATTTTAGCCAAAGATTTTTAGAGACCAAAATCTCAAATCAGTTGCTAAATCGATCACTAAACATTAGCGATCAATGATTTAGTAATTTTGTAAAATATGTCGCTAACAATTTTAGCAATCAATTTAGCGACTAATTTTAGGAATGATTTTGTAAATCAGTTACTAAATCGGTCACTAACTTATTTAGCGACTGATTTATTGATCTTTTTTTTATCATTTGTTAAAGTTTTTCTTTTCTTTTTTAATCAACGGTAGAGATTCCACATGACACTTAAGTCACTTGAAAGAATACATTCTCGTGTGGATGTGGACAAAGCAGCGGATGCGCTTCACCAAAGGGAGTAAAATCAGTTATATTTTAATGTTGATGAATTAGGGTCCGTTTGGATAAACAGCTTAATTAAGTGCTTATCATATAAGTACTTATGCATAAACTGTTTATATAATAAAAGATGAAATAATCTTAAATTATTTTTACATATAAGCGTAAATTTGTTTTTTTAAAAATTTATCATTTGGAGTTTATGGAAATTATTAAAAGCAATTTATAAACGTGTCGTAATATGTTTTCGTAAATTTCAAAACAGATTCATGAGGCTTAAATAAGTAGATAAGTTCAAATAAAGCGTCAAACAAACCCTTAATCAATTTGCCTTAATAAAAACATATTCAAAATTCTTAACCAAAAAAAAAAAAAAAAAAAAGGAAAAAATGATTACCATACTATTAGCCTTGATGATAGTATCACGAGTATGACCAGAAGCAGGATCATCTTCAATCACAGACAACATGACATCAATGAAATCATGTTTCTCATTTGACTCATTCTCAACATGTTCTTCAACCCATTTTCCCACAAGAACATCCAAATCTCTAGCAATTCTCTTCATAGACTTAAGCACTTCTCCTTCAAAACCAAACCATCCAACAATTGGAATCAAATCCGAAGGAACAAACTCTCCAGATATATGCATAAATTCTTTAATAAGCTTCACAATACCATGTGCTTCAACATCATCAACATCTTCTAAATACTCAAAATACCTTTTCCCTGCAACCATCTTTGTAATTATATTAAAAGTAAGCCTCTCTAACCATTCACTTATAACCACAACAACAACCTTAGTAGAATTGTTTTTGTTTCCACTAAGATACAATGATAGATCCTTAATAAAAGTATCAACCTCGGATTCATAAACATGTTGCAATGATTCGAGGCAGCGCGAAGAAGAGTAACTCAAGCATGGTTAATTTTCTTAGCTTATTCCAGTACATACCATAAGGTGCAAATCCAAATCCTGCATAGTTATAACCAAGGTGAATTCCATGACTTGATTTTGGTCTTGAGGCTAAGACTTTGTCATTTGTGGTGAAACATTCTTTGATTGCTTCTTGGTTGGAAATAATAAGAGCAGGGTAAGAACCTAAATTGATTTGAAATATGGGACCATATTTTTCAGCTAAAGAAGCAAAGGTTCTTGCAAGGGGTATTTGATTTCCTAGTAGATGAAGGTGACCTATTAATGGTAAAGAACCTGATGCTATTGGTGCTTGTTTGCTTTTGACCTTGTTACTCTTCCATATGTTGTAAAGAAGCACTAGAGCTATAGCTACAACTATTGTTGTTGGTTGTGAAAGGAAATTCATTTGAAGTTGTTTTTTTGAGAAGAGAACTGTGCTGGATTTCTTATAAGGTTTCAATAATGCACTGAAATTCATTGACTTGTTCTTGTTCTTAATTGGATATTTGGATGTGACCAATGAGAGCAATTGCTTTTGTAATGGATGGAGAAAAATGGCTTATGATCTTTAAAACCTTTTGACTTACTCTACTAGTGCTGATTTTTTTATTATTTTGTTAATGATGACTTACTATTGCTGATTTTGATTTCAACCAAACTGTTTTTTTCAAGCGATCTGAGTTAAAAAAAAAATAGAATTATCCCTATAATTATGTATCAAAAACTTACAATAAATTGGATTTAATTTATATACACCGACATGGTATAAATGTTTTACACTATCGACAAATTTAAAATTGACGTGTCATTAAAAAGAAGGGAGTTAATTCATAACTACCTTATATGTCACTCATACTATGATTTCTGACTGATTTTGAGTGTAACAAAAATTACACCGATATTACAAAGCAATTAAACTCAAATAAATTTTGTTCCTGTAATTTTTTTTATACTATCAACTAATCATAAATCATGATATGAGTGATGTTTAATATAGTTAAGATCTCTGAAGCACAAACACCTTCCAAATGCCGTGTCACGTGTTCAACACGTGTTAGACACCGACACTAGTTAGACATCGACATGACACACGTTAGACACCTCTTTACGGTACTCTTTAAAAGATATCATTTTTAATTTTGAACACTTTCCACACATAGTTTGGAAACATCTCCAACACTCTTACCTAGGATAAAAAAAACTTATAAGAAAAAGTGATTGTGGAAAACCAATGTTGAAGATGAAGATTCAAAAGCAGCACAAAATCAAACAAAATTTGTGTCTAACTTGAACGAAATTTTACAAGGATCACGAATCCACCATCAATTTGCACAAAAAAGTAATACAACTTATCTGAAAACATATTTTTGGCTGAAAGACAGGTTTGGATTTTGTGAGGGGTTAAAATGCTCAAATCTCAACCAAATTGCATCAAACCAATTGCAAAATGCTCGAAATTACTGCACTAAGTGAATGCAACTCAGAGATTTAAGTGAAATTGATGCAAAATCAAACATAAAATTGAAATCAGAAGTGCAAAATGAAATAGTTTTTTATATTTTTGATTTAAAAAAAAAATGAAAAGACGCATCATTTATTGAAATACACATCAACCATGACAACAATAAGTCGCGTCAGCGATTAAGCTACAAGCGTGAAGTTAGTTAACTTATTGAATAGAAATTTGTCATTGGGGAACAAAATGAAACATAAATGAAAGATGAGGGATGACTATAATGAGACAAAAAAAAGATAAAAGAACAAAATGAAATTTTAGAGAAAAAATAAAGTGTTTAATTTGCATACACAATAGGTGTATGGGCTTTTACAACCACTACCAATCACAATTCATGGAGTGGGTGGTTACTAATTGACTAATTAGTGGTTACCAATTGACCAATTTCTCTTTGATGATGTGTCACTATGAGATTGGTAGATAGTGTACAACATACGTGCACCTATTGTGTATATAAATTAAATCTAAAAATAAATGACCAATTTTATGTGGGTGATTCTAGGGTGAAAGAGCAAATTAAATCTTTCGCGGTGAGCCATTAAAATTAATAGATTGAATGTAGTTTAAAAATTCAGTGATGGTTGAGATTTAATATTGGTTGATTCAATCTTAGCAATTCGTAGTTTTTAAGCGATATCCAATGATCGATTTAGTGATTGGCGGTGAAAGATTTAATTTGATTTCTTCTTCATTACTAAATACGTTTTATGTTTGAAGTTTTTAACTGAAAAATCAAATTTGATAAGTGGCTCCTGAAACTGAAAACCCTCGAAGCTTTGGCGCCCACCGCTTCTCGTCGCATCGCTCCAACCCAGTCCAATGCAATGCTTCAAATTTTCTATGATTATGTATCTCGTCTCGAATCTCGATTTCCCCATCTTCATGTCGTGTAAGTACCCTGCCTCTCTTTCTCTTTTGCATCGCACGATTTCATCTAATTAGTATCGTATACGGATATCTTGTGCATTTTTTGTTTTTAAATTGAAAGAATGTTTCGAATTCTAAGTTCTAACTTCAACTCTTTTTACCAATTGTACATGTTAGTTATCAAATTTGTGAGGGCTACTGGTAAAGACCTATAGACTCTTTCAGATGTTCAAATTCCATTTCAAAATTACTTTGAAGGTTAGTTGATGCATTTGATTTTGATTTCTATTTAAATTAGATGTTACAAACCCTAATGAAAAATAACAAGACTTATTATGCAGTTATACTGAACTTGATGTTGCTGTGTTGCAACACTTCATGTTGCTGCTGATTGAGGTATGTGGAATTTATTTGTCTTAATTTGTGGTTAATCCTATGTACTGGAAAGAGAGTAGAACCGTTGATAGTGTCAATTACTTCTCTGTTTTTTTACTGCATATTATCAGCATTGTTGTTCGTAAGTTGAAGCTGAGGTGTTGAGTTTTCTATTACCTTCATTCAAAATAAGATAATCTTTTGACTGTTATGAAATTTTCTTTTTCATAAAGCTCTTTACCCAATGGATAAAGTAGTTTGTATTTTGTAACTTGGAGATGAAATCAAATTATACACCCTCTGTTGTTACAGAGTATAAGTAAAAATTGGTCAAAGAAAGTTGATCTATCTGGTTCATATTTTGGACTAGTTATATCAACTTTCGTCGACCAGTTTTTGTTTATATTCTGTAATGGAGGGAGTAACCTCAACGTTATCTTCTCTTTCTTTATCTAAGTTTGTGTTTTTCATTAGAGTTTAGATCCACTTGATCATCTAAGTCTGTCTCACCATCATATATATGATGGCAGATCAAGATCTTCCTTATTGTCATAAGCTCTTTCTTCTTCTTGAAATGACTTTTCTTGGGCTTCTCCTTGGTGAGTTGATTCAAACTCCTAGTGTCTTAGCTTTTTGCATTACTAGCAAGTGATTTGACATTCATCCTTGATCTTCTTCTTGTCACTATAGTTCCCTTTTTCTACAACCGCTTCTTAAATTTTTGTTAATTTTTCCAAATCATCTGGATCCTGTGGGAAATGAAAGATAATCCGATCCTTCAATGTTATTATCAGACACATCATCTTCAGATATCTCTTCAGCTTAAAGAGCCTTTGATGTTTTTGTTGACCTTCAAGTCAATGGACTTTCCTTTCCTATAAGGTTCTTCTTCGTAAAGATCAGGCTCATGATGAGCTCTCAAAGAACTAAGAACTTCCCCCAGATTTAGGGCGCTCAAATCTTTGGCTTCTTAGATAGCAGACACCTTTGGTCTCAATGTTTAAGGTAATATTCTCAAAAGCCTTCTCACACGGTCATTGGTGGTATTGTTTATCTCCGGGGTTTTTAGCCCATGATCAAGTATTTGGAATCTTCCCAACATCTTCTCAATGTTTGCTTAGAGATGACGTGGCTTTGTGAGGACTTTTTTGTAATAATTGTGCAACCCTCTAATCAAACACAGATGTAGATGCGCTTAGTGTTGGCAAAAATTGCAAAAAATCTTAAATATGAGAGTGCGTATACACCTTGAAAGGAACCTCCATCTAACAGTGTGGCAAAAGCATTCTTCTAATGTTATTCTTTATGATATATAATAACTTCTTATTATGATTGTTGGTAGCTAAATACACACACACACACACAGATATATATATATATATATATATATATATATATATATATATATATATATATATATATATATATATATATATATATATATATATATATATATATATATAATATGGTAGAGTTTGATAAAGATACAAAACTTCCTTGTCATTGATAGAGTTCATAGGGTACTCGTGGGGTTAGAAGAACTTGTAATGGAGTTAGCAGAGCAAGGTTATACCAGAAGCCTTCTCTCATATCAACAGGTTCATCCATTGGCACTTTCATATCAAATCCTTGAAGCAAACGAGCAATGGTGATGAGAGTCACTTGTGTGGCAAAATTAGATCCAGGACAAGCTCTTCTCCCTAATCCAAAAGGTAGGAAATCAAATTGATGCCCTTCATCAACTTTTCCATTCTCATTGATAAATCTCTCTGGTGAAAATTTCTCAGGCTCTGACCAAATACTTGGATCTCTATGTAGTCTCCATACATTGGCAAACACACGAGTCCCTTTTGGCACATAGTAGCCATGAATGTGGCAATCTTCTCTTGCCTCGTGGGGTAACAATAGAGGCCCTGCTGGGTACAACCTCATAGTTTCTTTCACAATGGCTTGTGAATAAACTAAGTTTTTTATGTCGGATGCTTCCACCCTTCTGTCCCTACCTATGTGAAGGTCAATCTCATCTTGTGCACGCTTCAAAGCATCCTTATTATTCAACAGTATGGCTAGGATCCATGTCATTGTCGTCGATGTTGTCTCTGACCCCGCTACCATAAGATTCTAAATAAAAAAAGTTGACTTGGTCAATAATAATAATTGCTAGGTGTTAGGAATAGGACCCCAATAGATAGTGGATAAACTAGCTTTTAGCGGATAAATTAACAATAGATAGCTGATAGAGGTTAAACTAGTAGTTTGAATATAAAGTGTTAGGTAAATTACCGGTTGAACTAAAGTATAAATATAAATAAATAAAATAAATGAACATTTTTAGTTGCTGTTTTAAAATGAGATAATCATTTAAAAGTTGATAAATGAGACAGAGGTAAAATTGAGAGAAAAACTAAAACGTTTGGAAAGACATTATAAGCTGATGAAAAAATAGCATAAGCTAGTGCAAAATACTATAAGCTAGTGATTACCAAACACCTCTATCTACTTCTACGAACTGATCTTCTATAAGCTGTACGCTAGCGGTTGTCGTTGTCAAAGAGAAACTTACTAATATTGAGTGTGAGAAATGTAACAACACTCTCCCTACAACACTCTCTCAATGAGTGGATGGTATTCATGTGGGTTTCAATCATTAAATGAGTGTCGGAGGAAAAATGTTAAATAGAGTGTTGCTAGCGGTCCACATTGAATATGAGATGTGGATGAAGCTGGGGCACATGTGGATGAAGCAGGAGGAAGATGTAGGGAGAGTGGAAGGAGAGGATCTAAATCCGTGGATGAAGCAAGGGTGCTGCTGCTAGGAATTAGAGTATAATAAGTTAGGAATTAGAGTATAATAAGTTATATTTTAAGGTTGATAAATTAATCATCAATCAATTTACCATAATAATAAAAACATATTGCAAAATTCAAAACTGAGAGAAAATTGCTTACCGTAATATTAGCCTTGATGATATTATCACGAGGATGACCAGAAGCAGGATCATCTTCAATCACAGACAGCATAACATCAATGAAATCACGTTTCTCACTTGACTCATTCTCAACATGTTCTTCAACCCATTTTCCCACAAGGACATCCAAATCTCTAGCAATTCTCTTCATAGACTTAAGCACTTCTCCTTCAAAACCAAACCATCCAAGAATTGGAATCAAATCCGAGGGAACAAAGTCTCCAAATATATGCATAAATTCTTTAATAAGCTTCACAATACCATTTGCTTCTACATCATCCACATCTTCCAAATACTCAAAATACCTTTTCCCCGCAATCATTTTTGTGATTATATTAAAAGCAAGCCTTTCCAACCATTCACTAATGATCACAACCTTAGTAGAATTGTCTTTGTTTCTCCTAAGGTACAATGATAAATCCTTAATAAAAGTATCAACCTCAGATTCATAAACATGTCATAGCGATTCGAGGCAGCGCGAAGAGAGTAATTCAAGCATGATTAGTTTTCTTATCTTAGTCAATACTTACCATAAGGTGCAGATCCAAAGCCTGCATAATTGTAACCAAGGTGGACCCCATGGCTTGATTTTGGTCTTGAGGCTAAGACTATGTCATTTATGGTGAAACACTCTTTGATTGCTTCTTGGTTGGAAATAACAATGGCAGGGTAAGCACCTAAATGGATTTGAAATATGGGACCATATTTTTCAGCTAAAGAAGCAAAGGTTCTTGCAAGGGGTATTTTATTTCCTAGTAGATGAAGGTGACCTATTAATGGTAATGCACCTGATGCTATTGGTGCTTGTTTTCCTTTAACAATATTGTTACTTGGTTTTTTCATTCTCCATATGTTGTAGAGGAGCACTAGAACTATAGCTACCACTATAGTTGTTGTTGATTGTGAAAGGAAATCCATTTTAAGTGGTTTCTGAGAAGAGAACTGTGCTAGTTTTCTTATAGTGGTTTCAAGAATTCACTTGTGTTACAAATATTATGGGACACGCAACCATGTGATAGCAACATAATTTGGAAGGAAAAATCAAATTGCATATTGAAAATTTCAACGATTAATGCTGCAGCAGGTTTGATTTTTGAACATGCAGCAATTGTTGAGTTAATTGGCTCTGGATGTGGCTTGAAACCAATGAGAGCAATTGCCTTTGGAAATGGACAGAGAAAAGTGGCCCATAAACTTTAAACTTGTTGACTTACTAGTGCTGATTTTGATTTAATCAATTAATCAGTCTTCAAGTGATGAGTTCAAAAGCATAGAATTATCCCTGTAATTATGCATCAAAAAATCCGAATGACATGTGTGCATAATTAGTTTAGATAATCCCAATAATTAATTGTGACTCAATCAGCATGGACGTTGAGTTGGTTGGTTGAGAACTAATATTCAATCCCATGAATAGTTGTGCACTGTTAGTGTAAAGTTTTGTAACACCGACAACTAATCACATATCACAGTATAGATTTTATAAACTTTGTTGTCATTGTTATTTTTAATAGAAAAAGAAATTAAGCACCAAAAAGAAAATTTGGAAAAGGTTTTTTCTTTAAGAAAAGGGAAGTAACTGTCAATGCGTTCTTTTTGGTAGGTGTTTGAGAAGATTGTCGAGGAACTACCTCAAAGGCTGCGCGAGATGCTCTGGTGAGGTGTTATGGAGGTGATGCAAAGGTCAAATGGTATGTATTTGGTCCCTATGAAGACATTATGAATTACGGACATGAATTCTCTCCCGTCAACAAATGACTGGAAGAGATCCTTACCTTGTATTGTTTTTTGGCGAAACAAAAAAAGTAACACTGAAAATCCTAACCCTTAATTTAGGTTACAGAATGAATGGAGGGATTTTTTGAAAGTAGAGAAACCAGGTCCATGAATTACAACCTGACTCAAGGATGAGTGTGTAACAAAGAAAAACATGATTAACAAATAACTAACAACAAACTATTAAAACTGAAAGTAGATGAAATCATTCCAACTTTAACTTTGACAGCCCCTCACAAGCTGAACAATTAATGTCTATCAAGTTTAGCTCAGATACTAGCTAGTGAGTAAAACTGTGTCTGATGCAGTGCCTTGGTGTAGACATTTTCAATTCGAGCGACTAAGGGAGCCAAGTGACAAACTATTTCAATATGCTTAGATTTGTTATGAAAAGTGAGTTTGTGCTTAATTTGAAGGACTAATTGGTTGTCACAATACAAGAGAACAACCTTTAATAACTAGATGGTGCAGATCTTGTAGTAAGAATAAGAGCCACTAAAGCTCACAATTCATAGGTAGTATAGTATGCAAGACTGACAAACATCACAAGCTTTATTTATATTTGATGGAAAGTTACAAATTTGTTTTTGAAGTATTGAATAGGACCAAACACAGGGTAAATACCTCGATTTCTTTTTAGGAAATTGATGGTTAGTTACTAAAGTTTTTAGTATATTAATACACTCAAAACTTTAGTAATCCACTCTCAATTTCCTAAAAAAATTGAGGATCTTTACCCTCATTTTTGGCAAGCATTGTAACTTTTTCTAATCTTTATGAATCTAGACTAAGGCAGTTGCTTAGGTAGGTATCTTATTGATGTAAATTTTACAATGATACATAGACACTTTATTTATTCAAATGCTTTCATAAAGCTCCAATGGAAGACGTGGTTGAAGCATAACTTCAAGTGGAATTTCCTTAGGCAAAGCCAATCCTACTCCTTCACTCATATCAACAAAATTACCTTCCTTTGTATATATATCAAATCCTTGAAGCAACCTAGCCAAACTTAAATACACAACTTGTAACCCAAATGTTGTGCCAGCACATGACCTTCTTCCATAGCTAAATGGAATATACCCAAAATCCTGACTCTGAAAATCCACGTCAGCATGAGTGTTGTTAAGGAACCTCTCAGGTTGAAACTCATTAGGGTTAGACCATATCAATGGGTCCCTTTGGAGTTCCCATAGGTTAATAAGCAAACGAGTGCCTTTAGGGACATGGAAACCTGCCACGTGGCAATCATTAGTGGCTTCCCTTAATCCTGTTAAGGGTGCTGGTGGGTATAACCGAAGGGTCTCTTTGACAATGGCATGTAGATATTTGAGGCCTTTAATGTCAGATTCTTGGACCCATTTGTGTTTTCCAACGTTGGTGTCCAATTCTTGTTGGGCTTTTTTAAGGACTCTTGGATTGTTTAGAAGTAGGGAAAGAGCCCATGTTAGTGTCATTGCTGTGCTTCCTGAGGCTGTGAGGATAAGGATCTGCACACCAAAAATTTAGTGAGTTAACTTTTATTCTTTCTGTTGACAAAAGTTTTCTTCTCTTTTCTTGTGATGGAAAGAGACAAACATGTTTAGCAGTTTTTTCTATTTTACTTTAGAAATAACTATGTGCTACAACCTAAAGGATGATGTTTTTTTTTTTGTCGAGAGGCCAGAGTATCATGCATGAGCGATGGTAATCCTCTCGTTGGATTGGAGGCGCGCTCGAAACGGTGGCTCGAGGATTTAAAGGCTGCTTTCTATCTGAGGCGATGAGGGTGGGAGGTTGGCGCGGCCATTTCAACCACACTCCTAGGTTACCTAAAGGATGATGTTGCTAGAACGATATTAATAGAATTATTACTTATGAAAACAAAAGTTCTATAGGAATATAAGGGACGGAGGCAGAAATGAATAATTGGGGTTGAGATTTTTTATGTAACAAATTAAAATAAAAGACATATCTTTCTTTCCAAATAACAAAAGATATTTATATCAGAGTTATATCAAGCAAGGATGACTAAGTGTAAGTATTTCTTATAGTAAGGATATTAATAGAATAAAGGATAAAATTACTCCATACATGTTTTCATTTAAATCAAAAAAGAAGTTCTATAGGAATATTGAATCATTTTATCCAAATCTGAAATTTTCACAATTATGTGCTACAATCTGAATTTCAATACAATTATCAAGAGAAAGATGGAGCAAGCAACAAAGGATATATTAGAAAAGTATGAGATAACTATCATAAATTATGAATTACTCATTGTTTTTGTTTTTTTAAAATTTGTGTCACAAACTTAAACATGAAACAAAATAGGAAGAAGAAACAAAATGGGAAAGTAGGGAGTAGTACTATTTTTTCCCGACAAGTACCTTTTCAACTTTTAATGATTGATTAAATCTATAGACAAATGATTAAATACTACCAAAATTTACCCAACTATTATTATTCCATAGATTCGCAAAGCTTTGCAATTAAGCTTTTAAAGTGTTTAACACAAATTAAGAAATTATAGATTTGCAATATTTAATGACTAAAAATGCAGCTGTAGCATTAATCTTTCATTGACAGGAATCAAAGGAGTTAAATATTATGAATAGTAACAATTAATTTTAATTTGGAGATTAATTAAAGATAAAGGGTAAATTTGGAAAAATTTGATAATTGTACATTGGTATCTCAAAAGTACCAAAGTTTTGGAAAAAAAAAAGAGACCAAAAGAACAAAATTTAGGACGAAGGGGGTATTAATTAAGCATGCAAGGAAAACATACCATGGCTGTTGCTTTAATAACTATCTCCCTCTTGTGGCCACAAATCACATCATGATCTTCAAATTTTGATATCAAAACATCCATAAAATCATCATCATCAAAACCACCATCATTCTTCTCCTTCTTCTTCTTAAAATGTTCACACATCCACTTATCAAGTATAAAGTCTATTTCCTTAGCTGTCCTTTTCATGAAACCAACATGACCTTGAAAATCAAACCCACTAAGAAAAGGAATAGCATCACCCACCACAAAAACACCACAAAGATATGTAGTATCTTTAATTGCTTTCCTTAATCTCCATGCTTCACTATCTTCTTGGTTAATAGTTTCACCTCTAAATCTCTTCCCAGCTATCATCCTCACAATTATATTAAATGTCATATGATCTAAAAACTTACTAATAGGAACTTTAATTGAATAATTAGAATTTTTTGCAAATGAGTACAAATCTTTAATTATAGTGTATACCTCTTGTTCTCTAACATGCTTTAGCTTTTCAAGTCTATGACTTGATAATAGTTCAAGTGTTGCAATTTTTCTCATGTCACGCCAATAATCTCCATAAGGAGCAAGAGCTAAAATAGCATTATTGTAACCTAAGTATCTCCCTGCAGTTATGTTTGGTCTTGAGGCAAAAACTTTGTCATTTGTTGTGAGACATTCTTTGGCAATTTCCCTACTATTCACCACTAGGGTTTTGTTGCAACCTAGCCTAAGGGAAAAGATTGAACCATATTTTTAGACATAGTTGAAAATGTCCTAAAATATGGCTCTTTAGTCTTAGAAGATGAAGGTGACCTATGAAAGGTAAAGCACCATTTGGTTCAGGTATTTTGTGATGCTTGGTGTTGAGTTTGTTTTCTTTAGGTTGATTTAGTGATCTAATAGATTTGAACACAAGGTATAGGATTAAGAAGGCTATGATTGCTTGAATGATTTGAAAATAAGAAAGAAGATCCATGGAGACTTGGATCTTGGAGAGGATATGGTTAATCGGATTTTGGGAGAGGATTTGGTAATAGCCATGATACTTGAACATCTATTTATAGCATTTAGACTCTCTAGCATTATTGAATAATGATATGCTGTTCTTTTTTTCAACATTAACTTTTTATGAAAAATGTGGTTTTAAATCTTAACATGCTATTCATGTGGGGGATTGGAAATGTATAAAGGTTTTGTTTCTCCTACGTACGACTCTAAGAATATTCTTTGTCACTCAATAATGGTCCGCACTGGTTTTGTGGCTACAATGGATTCACCATTTTATGATTGAATCCATACCAAACCTTTATACATTTCCAACCATGAAAATGGCACTTACGTAAATCATTTTCCATACCAATTCTATTGGCGAGTAACGTCCACATATTTTCTTTGTCACAAAACACACGATTATGAATCTAAGTTGCTGATTTCAACAAACCTAAATAATTGTTTTTAAACTAAAGTATCTTCCAAAGCAGCAGCAGTGGAGATTAATCGTTAAGTTATCGAGAGATCTATTTAAGGTATTGGCGTCTACCAACAAATTTTTCTATACTTGTAGTAAAGGATCGAATCAGTGGCCAAAATGGTTAAGGAATTCAAGTATCTACCATTTGCGCTCATGTTGGAAACCAGTGTTATTAAAACCCTACCCTACCGCTCGGTCGGACCGTGGACCAGGATTCGGTGGGGTTCAAGACTGACTTGCGTGTTAAAAAGCAGGCTGCTTGCGTAAACGGGTTAATGCGCGGCTCGATTAAAAATCAGTGAACCAGTAGGTCAAGCCAAGCCGATGTAGGGTAGGGTTTTGGAAATTGAAGACTTGTGTTAATTTTGTGGTGAGATTTTTTTTCTTCGGATTTTTAAGTTATAAATTTATACATATCATATATATATATATATATTTAGTACTTTTTAAAAGTGTCATTTCATGTGGCGTAAATAAAGGCCGTGGCGTGAGCCAGGAGAACTAGTGAACTAGTGCCTTACAAACACGATGATCGGTCCGACTTTAATAACATTGTTGGAAACTTAATAATTTCTGATCAACAAATTTTTGGTAAGTATTTATAATGATCAAATGAAAAATGATATTGTTAACTACACTTTTAGATAATTTTATATAATTTCTTCGCAAAAAAAGTTTATATAATTTAATAAAAATAAATGAGGGCAGTGGTAATTGGTGAGGACCTAATTAAATTTTTAAAATTTATGATCACAAATTTTAAAAAATAGAATTTTATTGAATATTCAAGGAATTTATAAAGACTTGTGAATTGTGATATTGAATTCAGATGATTAGAGGGTTGGGGGGATCAGGATCCCAGCAGTCTTGTATGACCGGAGGTTCCTGAAGTTTGTGACACATTCTATCCGTCATGGCATACATATAACATACACTTTCTGAAAAATCGATTTGATTCTGCGGACATTTAAAGTGGCAAATGCATAAATTCCGTGTGAAAACAACATTTGCTGCGGATTTTCCTGAACAAAATTGGTGGCAAAAGCGCTGCGTCGCAAATAGTTTGCCACGGAATTTCCGTGGCAAATTTTTTCCGTCATAAAGCCGTGGCAAATTTTAAATCGCAAATCAGTGGCAAATCGTGGCAAACCCGTCGCAAATTTTAAAAAAAAATTAAAAAAATGGAAGCGATGTAGTTTCCTACTACTCCAACTTCTTCTACTAAATTGGGTTATCTTTCAATCTGCGGTAAAAATGCGGTTATCAAGTGTTAACTCATATAATTAAATGGTATAAACTACATATTCATCAAGATTTTAAACTTTAGTAAATAAGTACAATTTTCATATCCAATTTGGTATCAACAGTAGATAGTAAACAATAATTGCAAAATACTAGTAAATAATTTGACATTGTTATAAACTTATAAAAATGAATTAAGTCTCAACTATTCTACATTGTTGCTCAAAAAAAAAACTATTCTACATTGCTATCTTTTTAGGGAGGGTGGTGGGTTCAATCTGGATGAAGGGCTCTTCATGAACAACGTCGAGAAACGACTTGAGCATAGGAATGGCGATGCACACTGTAAAGATGAGAAAGTTCAAGTCAGCTCAGAATTTGATAAATCAAAACACACCTGAAGAAAAAGGAAACAAATGAATAACCACAACTATTACCAAAAGTTTAACTTCTGCAATCATCATTTCATAATGAAAGCGAGTGGTGCTAATGATCTAAACATATTGAATATATCATCACAAAGTCCTCATGTATCCATTTAAACCAGCAGCCAGAATACTATGAAAAGAACAAAACATACTAAACAAGGGTAAAAGGCAAAACTATGAAAAGAACAAAACATACTAAAGCAATTAAGTTAATTCTGATCGCCATGTATCCATTTAAACGTGACGCGAATATGATAGCAAATGTGTCCAGAACACGCCATAATATCATTAAGTTATTAAGTTATTAATAAAAGAAGCGAAACACCAATCTTGATTATTTAGAAACCAAATATCATTCAGCATTCACATAGAAGTGGATAATTTTACCTCAGTCACTAAAGCAATTAAGGCGGATACAAATAGCAAGAAACAAATTGAAGTGTAATTCACAAATATACCATTTATAACTAACATTTCATCATGATATTGTCAAATAAAAAGTAAATTTGAATCCAGTTTTGTCAATATTCAGTAAAAGCAACACAAGATTCAAAGCATTAGGAATCTGAAACTAAGGAATCAAAACATAAGGCTCATACCTGACTCCAATGTCACTGGCTTAAGATTGCTTCTTGCAGCTAGTTCAAATCTGACTTTTCGGTTCTGTTGATCCTGTGAATGCTAACTGCAAAAAAAGGAGAAGGAAAAATGGCCTACTATAAGATATAATGATATAAATGGCTGAGTTTTATAACCTAAATCTTATAAAGTATGATATTATCATCTGACAAAACGCGACACATACTGTCATGGGATTTAGACCAATCATTCTCTCAAACATAATGCATTTTGATAGTATATCCTAAACATATTTAGCGGTTTGGACCCTTGAGGTTAGAATAAAAGCGACTTTAACATCAAGTCGATTCATGCATTCTTAGCATCTTACTGAGAACCATATAGGATATGGTATTAGATATAGTTAGTATTAGGAATTAGAATATTAGTTAGTGTCTAACTAACTAAGTTAGTTAGACACTAACTAATATTCTAATTCCTAATACTAACTATATCTAATATATGGAGTACCATATACGAGAAGTGTAAGATGGTTCATTTGCAAAATACCTTGTCACATCCATATGACTTGCAAGAGGTGCCGGCGGTTGGACCATAACGAGAAACTATATTGAGAACACACGGAGGAAGGCCGGCATGTTCAAAAGTGTGAAGATTTGAAGTCAACATGGGAAACACAAGTACAAGCTGAAATAGATATCAAAATCTAAATGAGAAAATCAGCATGCCGGCCACAAGTTGAGGTTAATTTAATGGTCAAAAACTAAAAGCTAGAGTAGTTGTTTGGCAAGTGACATCGAAAAGGAAAAATAAAATAAAATTCTATACGCATTACGAGGTTACGCAACATCTCCAAAACTACTAACAATCCAATATAATAACAAATTATAGAACAAGCATATGAGCATTGTCCAAACTTCACATAAGTAACAATTGAGCATAGGTTAGAGTTATGAAAGCGACACACCTCATGAAGTAGTTTTGCTACAACAAGAGTACATTAGAGGTGTTTGCTCGTGATCTTGAGGACAATGGTATTACCACATGCTAGAAAGTGGTCCAACTTTCCAAGCAAACATAAGTAGAGGAAAGTTCCAAGGTATAATTTGTCTGCTACACCAATTGGTTCATGCAATGTACGCACATGATAATCTCCATCGGTTGGAATTTGTCATCCCATGAATTTTATCGACCGACTGTAAAAACAATAATTGTTGAGATAGGGTTTTTGAGAAAAAATTACTATCATAAGCAACATCTAGTTGTTGTTTATTCACGCGATCCTACCCGGCATAATCTGAAATAAGCGGCGCAAACATGGGTAACTTCGGTCTTGGCGGCTGTTCATAAAGCTTCCCATTGTCCCATGCCTCCAAAGTTTGCAAGCTCATCGTTGTGCTTCTCAACCGAATCAACCAAAACGCAAGCAATATCGACATCTTTCTGAAAGAGTTATTAATAAATCATCATCATAAAACTAAAAATAGTAGAAGGTCATGCAACAAGAAAGGGAGGAGAATTAGGAAATGGCTACATAAGCTGTCATTTTTGGCCAAGCAAAACCCCCAAAAAAGGCAACTCGGTGCTACAAAGCAGCCACTATGTGGGGTCTAGAGATGGGTTAATGGATCTATTTTAGATACCTTTACCTTGCGATCAAGAGGCTAATTCTATGAATCGAGTATGTGACCCTTAGTAACAAAAGCGACAACTCATTATTGCGCCAAGGCAAACCCCATGATAAATAATATAATAGTTCCCCCAGCGAGAAACTTATGAAGTCTAAATCACTCCAACTTAGTTATACTTAATCTCTCTAGACTCTAAAACACTTTAAGATCTTAAAATTAAGCAGGCAACAAGAGTGATGGATTAACCACCTCAAACACGTAATAATATATGCTATCATATCCAACATTGACAACATAGAATAGAAGCGTAGTCGACCTTCATTTGCTTGAGAATACATTGGAATGAAAACAAATATGCCATCTTTGAGACATACATACGACCATGGTACAAGAATGACCTCTCAAGTGCACAAGAATAACTATGATCAACAACACGAAACACAATACTTCACTGTTAGATTTGCAAACACAAATGTAAAACATCTAGACAACCACGGTGCATACAAATGAATGTTTATGTCTCTGTATACATAATCGATTTTTTTCCTAAATTGATTAATCATCAATTTAAAACAATAAATTTAATTTACATTTGGAGACCTCATGCGGATGAAGCTCAAATATTGTTTGAAGAGGCCACGGCTTTTGATGAACTACGATTGGGAAGATTGAAAATGAGCCAAACCCTAAATACACAAAATCAACAAACCCCAAACCCTAAATACACAAAATCAAAAATCAAATACACAAAATCAACAAACCCCGAACCCTAAATACACAAAATCAAAAATCAAATGCAAATATGCTTACCTAGAAGCTTGAAATAGAGGAACAATCTTTGAATGGCGCTTGAAGAGGGGGAGGGCGAAATGGTGGTGGTGGCGACGGAGGACCCATTTGAAATGACGGAGGCGGATGGAGGGTGAAAGAGAGAGAGAGAGAGAGAGAGAGAAAGTGAGAGTGAGGAGAGTGCGGTGGAGGTTGAGGAGGCGGAGGTGAGGAGAGTGAAAGGTGGAGAGTGAGCGTGAGAAGGTCGGAGAGGAGGGCGAAGGGAGAAGGTCAGAGGGAGAACGATCGGGCGGAGGGAGAACGCGTAAAAGGTCGGAGAGGTGGAGAGTGAAAGGAAGGTGGAGAGTGAAAGGAAGAGACGTTCTATTTTAGGGATCGGGCTATTTTATTTTGATCAATGGGTTGCCACGGATTTGCCACGGCATCTCCGTGGCAAATGTAATCCTTTCACATGTCCGTGCAGGCAGTGGCAAACACGGGTGAAATTTCACGCCTCTATTTTTACTCATTCCGTCGCAAATCCGTGGCAAATTACTGACGGAATAAGCTCTGTGGCAATTGCTGGTGGCTAAATCAAGCTTTTCTTGTAGTGATAATAAGTAGGAAAAACAACTAGAAACAAATATTCTCCAAAATAAAACTTCCATTTAACAGTGTGAAGACATCACATTTACAAACTTGCGGAAATATAAAAAAAGAAATGTCAACTTATAAGTAAAATAAATAACCCAAATTCCCGATGTTTACAATAGTTCAGAGTCCACCCTTACAAAAGTACAGCGGAAAAATAACTTTTAATCCATAGCAAAAACTATCTAATTCTAACTACGGTAACTCCGAGAGCATAACCACTCCTCGGATCCATCAACATCAACACCTACAAGCACATCATCTATACATACACAATGGTGTATGCATAGCCACAACAAATGGGTTGGTCATCATACACTCAAGTAGCACTTAAAGTAAGAAAGACAAACGAGCAATGCACATTATAACGACAACTTGAATAAAAACAATTAAGTCACATACATCAATATCAATGAGAACATGTACTATTAACAACTAAATATATTATCATGTAATGATATAATACTAACAACAACAAATCATCATTATCAACAACGACAACCACCACAACAACAGCAGCAACAACAACGACAACAAGACCGAGATACCATGCTCGAATGGGTTACCTTACCCGATAACGACCTGCTAACAACATGAGTGACAACCGCAGGACCAGGATACCATGCCTGAACGGGATACCTTGCCCAATAGTGCCCTACTAACAACGACAACGACAATCGCAAGACCAGAATACCATGCGAGGCGGGATACCTTGCCGATGGTGCCTATTAGTAACAACAACAACAATGTGAGGGCGAGAAACCATGCGAGCGGGATACCTTGCGGATATTGCCCTGCTGACAACAACATGATACAAGGACCGGGATAGCATGCCCGATAATGCCCTACTGACAACAACAACAATATGGACACCATGACACAAGAGTCTGACCAAACGCGGTGTCTAACAACCACATAACAACAACACCAACAACAACCTATCAATTTAACATCAATAACAAAAACAACAACTTAACATCAACAAAAACAATAGCTTAACAATCACAACAACAATAACAACTTAACATCTTAACATCAACAACAACAACAACAACAACAACTTACGATCAACAACAACAACTTAACCACTTAAGTTTAACAACTATTACTTAACAAGTAACATCAACAGCGACAACAACATAATAACTTTAATATCTAATGGTATACTATGTAACAAGGATAACACCAATAATAACAACACTAAGATACAACCAAGACATCATAAACAACAACTAGTACAACTACAACAACAACAATAAGAGGGGTCTGACGAAAACTTCACCGAAACGAAAAAGAGACTAGTGATTCCTGAAGTTTTCGACGCGTAGAATCCGAAAACAGTGTCCGTTTTTCCAACCGGAAACTGTGGTGGTTAGAAAGTGTGAAAAATAGTTCGTATAACGTCACTAAACGCGACAAACGGTGCTTCCTTGGGCGAAACGGAGGTTAGAATCGAACTCAGAAGGTGGTTTTGAGTTGGGTATTGAAATTTGGGGTCAAACTGTGAGAGGGAGAACGAAAGCAAAGAAGGAGGAAGTTGGAGTTTTGGCTATGGCAAAATCGTGCGTAATGTTAAAGGCAATGAGCAGATCCTTCTTTTTCTCTCTATTAAAACTCCCATCCTGAGTTGTGGTACTAAGCCCTTCCTTCTATTGTTTTTTTTAAAACAATTAAATACTAACTAAATAAACAATTCACTAAATAACTTTCATCACATAATAATTTAATAAATTAAAACTACCACTTAATAACAATACAATACTTATATATAAAATAAATATATACTAATTACAAAAAGACATACACAAAATTATCACACAATAGCTAATATACGCGCTTAAATTAATAAAATAAATGAGGTGTTACAAAGTTAGCTTAAAAACAATTAATTTATCCAATTTTTTTATATATTGAATAAAAAAACTGTTTAGTCTTAATTTCTATGTGAAAGTGTTTTAGATGTTAGAATTTTGGTTTTAAAATCTAAGATGCTATTTTAAGTAGCCTCTAGAAAGAAAAAAAATATAAACTAGCTAGATAACCTCACTTCATAAAAACTCTACTTTGGTAGGTAAACTATTAAACTAATTAAATATAGAGTTAAATATGTTTTTAGTCTCTAAAATTTCACAATTTTTTTAGTCCTTTAAAAAATTTAATCAACTTTTAGTGTCTACAATAATATGATAGAAGTCTATAGCGACCTGAGTAGCTTTAATATATTATCAAATTTAATCCCAAAGCTAATTAAAAACCAAATCTGTGTAGCTTTAATATAGTGACCTGAATGTATACCTACTATTTCAATTTACTTGCATCTAGAGCAAAAGAAGGGAAATTGACCCCTTTAACTTAGAGATTAGTCACAAGAATATTATTTGAGAACTAGTACTATACCCGTGCATCTGCACGGGTTATACTGTAATCCATAAATATATTGAAAATTGTAATATGTAACAAAATAAAAAAGCATAAGCTGGCGAAAAAAAATTATATTTGAAGGTGTTTAAAAAATTGTTTTTGCAAAAAGTTAAAAAAAGTCAACATCGGCTTCAAATCTTAAAAACGAAGTAAAAAATAGGAAATAAGTGAGATGAAAATAAGATGAAAGAATAGACAGATGAGAGAAAAAGACACTTTTAAAGTTAATCCAGCGACATTGCAACCACCGCGTAAAAAAGAAAATGAGATGAAGATAAGATAAATGAATATGTAAATGAGAAAGGAAGAAGACACGATTAAAGTAAACCCAACGACATTGCAACCACCGCGATCATCGCTCTCTGTAGCCACCCCTCTTCACTGCTCCCCGTCCCCCATTGTCGCTCCCTGTCGCCTCTTCGACACGTGGGTACTTATATTTTTGGTAGTTTGATGACTAAGTAAATAGTTACAGTTTTGATTTAAAAGTGTAAAGCGAAAAGCTTAAATAATGATTTGAAAAATTAGGAAGATACCTTTATTAATTGTTGCAAAAAGCCAATCGTATAGATATTTTTCGTAAAGAGTCAAAAGCATGATTTCTCCAAAGCAAGATAGTTATGAAGTCTTATTACGAAAATAGTTATATCAGTAATGCGTAATTGTTTCTTGTCGAGACTCAAAAGTAACAATTCTCTTGTTAAGACTCCTAAGAGATTATTAAAAAATAAAAGTATTCATGAAAGAAAAATATTATTAAAAGTTATAAAACAAAAGATTACTGTAAAAAAAAAAACAAAAGATCAAAAGTCATGAAACAAAAATATTAGAGCAATAGTATGTAATTGTTAATCGTTGAGACACAAAATTAGGAAAAATTGTTTTGATAAAATTAGGAAAAACTAATAAATTAGAGAGAGTGAATACAAAGGAAATAAAAAAAGAAAGAAATAAGAGAGGAGAAATAAGGGAGTAGATAGAGAGGGAAGATAAAAGAAAGTAAAAGAAAAAAAAAGATAGAGGAGAGATGAGACATTAGAAGAAAGAGAGAGAAGTAAAAGAAATAAATAAAGAAAAAAGTTGAAAGGAGAGAGAGAGAGAGAGAAGTAAAAAACATAAAAACAAAAAGGTTGTCATAAGTTGTATTTTTGTCTTTTTGTGGTTAAGTTACATTTTGCCCTCAATTATGTGAGGTGTCAATTTTTGCAAATATCTTAATAGATAATATCATATGTGGTGTACTTGTATAAATCTATAAATCTATATATATATATATATATATGATTTTACAAAGCAACACAGCTTGTTTAGGGATACAAATTTTCAAGAACTTAGGTCAAACTCCATTAGCTACCTTGATAGAACTCGCTTTTTCGTTAGCTTGACTCTCCGACTATTTAATATTGGCCCATGCTTCTTATCCCCCACCTACTCATCACACACTACCTAACCCCCATTATTCCCAAAATGTCCTTAATGAAAGCATAGCGTTTTAATTTTTTTGGAACTTGAGCAGTTCGATAGTTTACCATCGAACGATTCGATGTAAACTATCGAGGTTTATAAAATTTGATGCACACCCCAAAATTCACGATAGGTTCGATTGTTTTACGATCGAGCCGGTTCGAAATTTTAAATGTCGAACCCCTTTATTAATGTTGACAAATTTCACTTAATTTTTCAGCGGCTTAAAATCGATCCAAAATGATGCACGAGGAAGAAGTTATGAGGACACAAATATCATTTTTTTAAAATTGTATATACTTGCAAAAAGGAATTGTATTTAAAAATCGTAGACGACAATGATTCATTAATAAATAATCATAGGAGATTCACGGAACAAAGCTTTTATGGACGAAATGAACTTTGGTGTTGTTAATTCAAATTACCAAATATCTTATTGCAATTGGAATTTAAATGCAGTGCGTTACGATCTTTAAGGAAAATTTCTTAAGTCAATGATTCCCAATTGTTTCTGTCAAACTGACTGAAATTTGAGAACGAGAGTGAAATATGAGAACCTCGTCTTGGATTGATTTTAAGGCGTGCAAAAATAACATGAAATCTATCTCATTAACAGTGGTTCGGACTTAAAGTATCGAATTGGTTCGTTAGTTAACTATCAAACCACTGTTAGATAAATTTGGGGTGTGCATCAAATTTTAAAGGCCTCGATACTTTACCATCGAACTGGTTCGATGGGTAACTATCGAACCATCCTAAAATTTCAAAAAAACATAAAACGCTACGTTTCATTAAGGACAGTACTGTCTTTTCACGTGTCTGTGTAGTGTGTGATGAGTAGAGGGTGTGTGTAAGAAGCATGGGCATTTAATATTTAGATAAGGCCCATTTCTCCCACTCCTCCCTACTCACCACACACCATCAAATATTGTGTAATGTCCAAAATACTCTTAACGAATAAAAATCTTCTAAATGTGTCTCTTTTTTTTTTTGGGATTTCACGGGTTCGACATCCTGGTACCGAACCCGATACGGTTGCCTGGTACCGAACTTTGTGACACACCCCGAACTTAATAAGTTTTTTTACAGGTCAAGCACTATATATGTCACCGAACTGATACGGTTCCATGATGTTGTACCCGTCTATAATGCAGTGTTGGTGTTCCATGATGCCGTATAGGTCTGGCACTATGTAATTGAACCGATACAGTTTCATGATGTCGTACCAGTCTAAATGCATCGGAGTTTGGAAGCATCTTCCATGTGAGGATATGTTGCGCCCGAAAAAGTCCCTGAGGGGATCTTTCTTCGTTTACAACGTTTTAAAACAATGAAGTCGCCACCAATATTTTTTATAAGGAAAATATTGAAGAAAACCTTTTTGGAAGCGAGTGGCCTTTTAGAAACCGGAAAATTTGGGTTAGGAATTCGGTTAGGCATGGGGAAGGTATTAGCACCCACGTCTCCTTTCTATCGAAAGGAACCTTTAATTAAGCGTGTGGTTTTAAGTGTTGATTTGGAAGATATTTAAATTTGCCTCTTTATAGAAAAGGGAAGGAGAAGACTTAATGAAAATTTTTATTTTTGGCGCTTGACGAGAGTTGGCCTCTGCGCTCCTACGTATCTCACAGTGCGATGGAGAATTCAAAGCTACGTAGTTCTTGGTTGTCATGAAAAGGGTTTTCTTTTTAATCTTTTTAGAGTTTTTCGCAAAGGGGTTGGCGTTCTCGATGACCAAACAACAGCGGTTTAGAGTGGTCATACTACGACTCTTTTTGAAAATGGGATCATCACTAACAATCAAGCGGCAGCGGCGCGGTGACTATTGATGACAACCGGTTTTATTTCGATTATTAAAAAGGTTTTCGCAATTGAAGGGAGTGTTTGTGAAGACCAAACAACAAGCGGTTTAGAGTGGCGCACTATTAACTCCCACGGGAATGAAATCATCACCCACAATCAAACGGCAACGGCGCGAGTGATTATGAATGACAATTAGTTTTGATTTTGATGTTTTTTTTTAAATTCGTTTTTGAAAAGTGTTTCGTTGGTTTAATTTGGGAAAATGTTTTGATAAGCGGGAAAAGGGTTACTTAATTGGATTGGCGTTCGCGATGACCAAACAACAACGGTTTAGAGTGGTCATACTACTAACTCTTTTAAAAATGAGATTATCATTAACAACCAAGCGGCAGCGGTGCGAGTGATCATTAATGATAATTGATTTTGTTTTAGGTTCAAGTGTTGAATGAGTTAACTTGGAATGACTATTTTGAAAATGAATATTGAACATGATATGAGTAAAAGTGGATTTAGGTAGCCACACTTATAACTTGCATTAATTAGAAAAGAGTTTGAAAGATTTTGGGGAAAAGGGTGAAGTTATTATCAATGATTGGTTACAAACTTCAAACATATTCAACTAATCAAGCAATCATGAACATGTTACTCATCAACTAAGATTAAGCATGCCAATATAATCAAGGGATTCAATTATCAAAGATGCAAGACAAAGTTCTCAAAATAATTGTGCGTGTGTGTGTGAGAGAGGTGCATTTATCTTAATGACTCTATGCTACACAAGTAGTAGGCTTACGTCTTCATATAAGAGTACATGCATGGGGGAGGAATTGCACACAATTAAGTCAAGACATTTAAATGGCATCATGAACAAGAGAGATACAATTAATTATAGGCATAGAATATTCTTAGTTAGATGAATGAACATGCAAGCGATGGTGTGCATGATTAGGCAAATATGCAAATGCATGAGCATACAAGGATATGAATGAATGATCATATAAGACTATGCATGAATGAATAGGCATACAAGACTATGCACGAATGAATGATTGAGCATACAAGACTATGAATGCATGAGCATAGTTATTGTGCAAGGTATGAACATTTATGCATGAACATGTGAATGAATGCTAAACATGGGATTAATGAATGCATGAGCATGTGAGAGGGTAAGAGAATGCAATAGGCCTAAGCATGTATGAATGTATGAACATGTGAGCATATGAAAGTATGCAAGTACTAATGTGCAAACATAAGAATGTGTCATACAAGTGATGCAAATAAATGAAATGCAAAAGGGTGAAAAGTTTAATGAGATGAGGTAAAACCAATGATGCAATGTAGTAAAGTAAAAGGGTATGCAAAGTGGTAAAAATTAAATGAGGTGGGGTAAACTGTTTGATTAGGTGGTAAAAGGTTAGAGTAAGAATATGGTAAAAATGTTTGAGTAAAAGGTAAATAAAAAGTAAAAATGTTTTTTATGTTTTTTTGGTAAATAATTAATGAATGGTAAAGTAAAAAGTAAGTGAGTGGTTAAAAGTGAAAAGTGAAAACACAATTACACAACTTGTATTTACAAACACAAGATCAAATCAACAATTTATGAGCAACAAATTGGTAAAAATTGAGGCCCTTGGCCAAATGCATAGCAAGGCAAAACCAAGCACAAATTTCATCATGTTCTTGCCACCAAATCACATCAATGAGCATATGAACATAAACCCTAGGATCTACTCATACATTTGATGCTCAAACAATTGTCATTTCATCATTTATTTCAACTCAAAATCAAAGGAAATGCAAGAACAATAGAAACCCTAATTTCTACTTATGAACCCAAGAGCATAGTTGGCTAGGTCCACATTTTTATTCAACTTGAACACAAGAAATGGTCAAAGAAATGCATGAACAACCAAAAACACTATATGGCCGAAACATCTTTGAAGAAAAATGAGGTTTTATTTCATGAAATTTAGTGAAAAATGTGTGTGGAAATTCAAGGGAAATTATTCATGCACAAAAACAAACTCCTTCAAGGCCAAGGACCCATCTCAAACACCCAAGGCTCCCAATGTCCTTGTCATAATGTTTGAAATGGATCCTCAAAGCAAACAACAACAAGCAATCAAGAAGATGTTGGGAGTAGAAGAGAAATTTACATGGTAAAAGTGAACAAAAACAAAGATCTAAGGCTTACCTTAAGAACTTTCAAAAGAAATGAATAAGAAGATCAAATAAAAACCAAGAACACTTGAACCTCTTCTTGAAACCCACGAAAATCTCTTGATCTTGAAGAATTATTGTTGAAAGTTTGATGATAATGCAAGATTAGAAGTGGAACTAGTGTAGGAATCAAGAATATTGAAGTTTTGATGGTGAAAAATTGAAAAAATGGAGAAAGGATGAGGGAGAGGTAGCTTTGGTTTTGAGAGAGGGAGGAGAGGAGAGTATTGTGTGCTAGGGTAAAAATGAGAGAGTTCCCTCCTCATGGTCTCTTATTTTGGGTTTTATATGAGATGCAAAATTAAGGGTATATAGGACATTGTGCTTTTGCAAACCATTGAGATTTGAGATAGAATTTAAATGAAGGGCTAGGATTGCAATGCACATGGATTAGGGGCAATGAGAAAACACAAGTGAGGGGGAGAGTTTGTGTGAAAAACTTGTCTTATTGTGGGGTCAAGGGTATAATTGAGATGGAATGTTACCAAAGAGGAAATTTTGTGTTTTCTTGTGAAGAGGTGAGTGTAAATGTAACATCCCTAATTTCGTTAATTTCGAATTAAGAAATTAACGAGTGATTTATTACTCGAGTAGGTAATAAATCAAGTCACGGATGTGAAGTTGTCGCGGAAGCAATTTATAATTGCTTGAGTATATAATTTAAATACATAATTGAGTGGAAATTAGAACACTAGGGGTATTTTAGTCTTTATACCACTCACATTAAATGAGCTCTAAGACACCAAAAATATCCAAATGCTCTCTCATTCCACACTTGTGTGAAGAAATAAAAAGAGAGATATAGAGAGAGAGAGATAACACGGATGAAAAGGGGAAAGAAAGAAAAAATTAAAAAGGGGAAAGTTAGAGAGAGAGAGAAGACGTGAGAGAGAAGAGGAAGGAAGAAGAAGAAGAGAAGAAATGGGTAAGGAGGAAGAAGAGGAAAAATGGGAGCTTTAAACTCATCAAAACACAATTCTTCCTTCACCAAAAATGATCTCCTCATCATCCTCTTCGATTTGGTACCAAAATCATCATCATCAACTCACACTCTCTCACTTTGCCATTTTTGAATGTAAGTGGAAAATGGAGGTTTTTGTTGTTCAAGCTCAAAGGAAAGCTTTGAATGGTGTTTGGGAGCGAGTTTAAGGTGGATTGCGCAAATATTGAGGTCCAATTTGGGGTTTGTGAAGAATCAAAAGGTTCAAAGGATTGGGGGCGGATTCGATTGTCGTCGGAGCGTAAAGTTTATGCGAGGAACGATCGTGCGGTTATGTAGATTAAGCTTATGGATTTCGACTTCGGAGTTATTCGGTTTGAGTTCGAGGATACGGGGATTGTTCGTGTGTTTTCTCGTTCGTGAGCACATTCCGACATTTCGGTATTTCGTGATTTTCATCACGAGAGGTGAGTTTTACTCACGTTTAGGGTTTTCAATTTAATTTTGATTGTTGGAATCTTTGTCATATGTGGTTCCTTGATTTCGTAATAAAATCTAGAGTCGAAAACAATACCGAAATTTGAGAATTCGATAACTAAGTTTTAAATTATTGACTTTTGTTTACTATTTTTGATCTTTGGTTGGTATTGGACTATTAAATTTAGTGTTTTTGTATGACAAATGGTTGTTTGTGATCTTGGAATGAATCGGATTGACTTAGATGCGAAAACAGTTTTAATTTTGTGAAAAATCACTTTGGTTGCCGGTGGCGCGTGGCCCGGCGCGGAAATCTTGCCAGTAGCGCGTTCAGCGCAGGTGCTCTGGTGCCACTGACTTGTGGCGCGAAGCTAGCGCGAGAGGCGCTCCCGCGCGAGTTTTTTCGCGCGACTGTGTTTCCAAAAAATTTCGAAAATTGTTTCGCTCATAACTTTTGATCCGGGAGTCCGATTTAAGTGCTTTAAAATGCGTTGCGAAGCTTATGAAATGTACTATTCAAATAAGTAATTTGATTGGAGTTTTGTTTGACATATCAAACTGGAATTTTGATGGAAAGTTCGGAAACGATTCCTATTCTATAAAACCGTAATTAGTATACGTGTGAGGACATATGTTTTGGAAAGTGAATTGAACAAAATGTTCCATTTCTTAATTTATAATTGGCTCGGGATGATTATGTTCCTCTAAACCGGTCCACGTTTCACGATATATAAGAAATATCGAATTGAGGTGGCGACCTCCATGCGTTTAGTATACTAGAGAGAGGAAGTCATGCGCCACGGTCCTAGAGCCCCATGTTAAAATTATAGCTATCCGCCTTTAAGAGTTGTACACTTATTGGCTATGTTGGGGTTCACCCATGCTTCCTTATGTGTTGTTGGTGATGTACTAGAATTGATAAAACTTTTAAATGTGTATATTGTGATTTTGTCACTCTCGAGCTTCTTTAGGTTGTAGGTGACAAGTCACAAGTAATTGATTATATATTGTAATTCTTTTGAATTACTAATTATAGTTTTATAAATGGACCGAGTGATAGGTAAGGGTCACGGTAAGACTCAACGAGACAAGTTGTCTCACCCTACAAATGTTGTTGTTTTTCGGAGAAGCGGGGAAAGAAGATCCTTTGTGGCACGGGTGGATGGCGTGCTCGAGAAGGAAATGGAAGGCGTAGTCTTCTATTATTAGATTATGGTTTTCCACTTGTATTTTTGTTTTCGATTTATAACTTGAACTTGTATTTGAGTTATGTAAATCGTTTCATTTATTATATTGTTTTGGGATATTGAACTTGACTATATTATGTTACGACTCTTTGATTTGGATTCGAGAGTTTTGGTCAAATCAATATACGAGACAGGAATTTTATACTACGATGTATGCCATTAGGTACACTTAAGTATTTCTACTAGATAGAAATATGAGGGTGTTACAGTAAATGGGTGGGGTAATTTACAAAAGAGGGCATAACTCTATGAGGGAAGAGAGAGAATTCGAAAATAGGGAAAAATGGGGGGAAAATTGCCTCTCTTTTTGGTCTTTTGTCTTATTGAGGACACTTTGTACTTTTTATTTGAATTTTGAATTTTTCGGCATGCAAATGAGAGTGCACCTATTGAAAATGTGTCCCATATTTTTGGGTCATATCTTAGTAATTGGGCCCAAAATTCCATGATATCACCATCCCCAAAATTGATTTGTTGACCTCACCTCAAAGGAAATGACCATTTTACCCTTTTATTCAAAAATTTGATTTTCATGCCAAAAGGTTTAATATTTATGCGCAAAAAATCACAATTAAGCACAAATCTTCCTCAAATAATTCATTGATGGTTGCTCAGTGATTTTGGGACGAAACCGTTTTTATTGTGAAATGACCAAAATGCCCTTTCACCCTAAAAACCCTAGTTCTTTGCCCAAAGCACATTTTCACTTCAAAATGACTTTTCACCCTATGAATGACCTCTAATACCTTGAAATGCATGTTGAATGGCTTGTCCTGAGAATCGTCCCTTATTTTTGCGAAATGACTAAAATACCCTTTTTCTCTTGAAAAACCTTAGTTTGTCCAAAAAGCGCATTCCAACTCCAAAAATGATTTTAGAAGCTTTGAAATAACTTTTAGAACCCTGAATGCAATGCATGATGCTATTTTCTCTTCTATTTATTTATTTTTGTGGAAAATTAGGGTTTTGACCTAAACCGGACAAAATTGGGGTATGACAGGATATTTTTAGGATTTTTAGGAGTTGGAGGGGGAGTGGGATAAGTCATGACCTTTAGGTAATGGTCAAATCACGTGTGAGGGCCACCCCAACCGTTGTCTCACACACACACACCCCTTCACGTGCCAACCCAATTCTTCAATTTTGAAAACACGTGTCCTACTTTTAGTCGATAAATAATCAGCCAATTTGGTCAACTTAATTCAGAAAATATCAAATTGAATTGAGTGGTTTAGTTAATTAATTTTGTTTGGTCCATACCATGCTAATTCAGGTTTTATGTTTTCTCGATCGGTTCAATACAATTTTAAGGTAAAAAATTGGTACTCGTACGTGTGGGAAGCCCAAGTCTCACTTAGGGATAAGATTATGATTTTGATCTCCTAAACTTATTAGCTTCTTTGGTGGGTTTGTTAGACACAAAACCTAAGATAGTATTAGATCATATATTAAATCTTACATTTGTGTTGAGTCACTCATCATATCCATATGCCACGTCCAAATAGCATCAAGAATGTGATGAAGATGTATTAGAAAAAACCTAAGTCTCAGGTTGATTTAAGATAAGACCTAAGACTCTCAAGTATAGGTACTTTAGTTAGCGAGCTAAAGGCACCGAAGAAGCATAAGAAGGAGGTCTGGGGTGCAAAATATTTTCCCTCGCAATTAATCACTAATGTTTGCTTATTAACGAAAAGTTAAGATAATGTTAGTGTCTGCCCTAGATCTACATATACCATTCTCAAATAGCCCTCAATTTACAGTGGGAGTGTAGAAACACCAAGTCTAAAATTGACGAAAGATAATATCTAGCAAGAACTTATTAGGCTTTGACACTACTCACCTTATTACTAGTTGGGTTTACGTGATTAAGTTAATCTCAAAACATAAGATGGTATTAAGATATATCCAAATTCTTTGAATCATTGTTGGGTTACCCACCATATCCAAGCATCAAACCCAAAGAGTCTTTATAGCGTGCTATGGGAGTTAATAGAAGAAACTCAAGCTCCATATTAACTACATAAGACCTAAAGAGAGCATACACATTATATGCACTCATCATCTTACCAGCTAATTTAGTGGTTGTGAGTTAGACTGATCTAATTAGAATGTGCTATAAGATACAATAATGCTATTAAGCTCAAAAGTTAGACAAATAAACATATAAATATACAGATCTGTACATACAAATATATAAAAAACAATTCAATAACTTATTTAAGTGTGAACCATACGGATGATGGATACAGATTTGTATATTTGTATGTTTATTTGTCTAACTTTTGGGCTTAATACCATTATTGTATAAGATACTATCTTAGATCTTAGATACTTGTCAGGTCTTAGAATGTGGTTTGGGCCTAACTCAACCCCACAAAACCGGCTTGTAAGGTGAGGGTTGTCTCTTCATTATAAACCCTCTAGAGACCTTATCACTAGTCAATGTGGGACTTGGGATTTTCCCTAATACACCCCCTCACGCGCAGCTCCTTTTTATTTTTATTTTTGGGCTTGTAGCGTGTCTTTTTTTTAATGGTAGGTGGCCCGATAGATCTATGATAGGCTCTGATACCATCTTAGAATGTGGTTTGGGCCTAACTCAACCCCACAAAACCGACTTGTAAGGTGAGGGTTGCCTCTTCATTATAAATCCTCTAGAGACCTTATCACTAGTCAATGTGGGACTTGAGATTTTCCCTAATATCAGGTCACCCACCACCATATCCAAGTGCCAAACCCAAATAACCCTAGGTGCGCAAAGGTAGTGTAATAAAAAAACCTCAAGTCCTACATTTACTAGGATAATATTTAAATTGAGCTTAAAAAGTTTAGACACTCCTCATCGTTCTAGCAAATTCTTTGTTGATGAATTAGACTTAAAATCCAACATGGTGTTAAAATCTATCTTAGACTCTAGATTTGTTGTTGAGCCTCTCACTCACCACATTCATCAAGTAAAACCTCCCAAAATCTATCTTAAGGGTGAGGTGTTGTCTATTCCTTCAATACTCTTGGGTATTAAAGACACGGCATAGTGCTGGCTCAAAGCGAGGAGAGGGAAGAACTGTGGAGCAGATTGGGCGGAGTGGTATAGTAATCCGTTGGGTGTCATTTCTAGTTTGTAATTTAGCATGTTTATGTTATGTTGTATGCTATGGGACAGTTAGGGGGAGAAACAATGGGCAAAGATAATGGTCTCACTGTGGTGATTTTTTCACGGGGTACTCTTTTTTCCCATCTAAGTCTTTTTCTCAATGGGTTTTGGCTCAGAGGGTTTTGAGGAGGCCCTCCCCCTTCCCTTCTGTTTCATTGTAAGGGCTGGGCACCCCTTGTGCTCCCTTCAATGATATCTTGCTTATCTAAAAAAAAGTAATACCTCCCAGACTGGAAGTGCGGCTAGGGTGTACTGGGGAAAAAAATCTAAAAAGAGAACTTAGATGTTGTTCTATAGATATAATTGTTGGCTGATACGATAGTGTATTTCGATCACACATGACACGTAAGTTAATTATTTATATTATTTATTATCTTTTAGTTATTTTTAAAAAATTAGTTCACATGTCATGATGCGATTGAAAAACAATATCAATATATACGGAACAAACCTAAGGGTGCATTTGATTTGCTAAAAACCAGTGGATTGAACTAGACAACTCCAGTGGTACTCTGTTTGATTTGAAAACTGTTTATGATGTTAGGTAAAACTAGAAGCAATGGACTAGACAGAAACCCAAATTCTCGTCGCTCACAAAACCACAATAGAACTTTCAGTCCCACAGTACAATTTTTGTGACCACCCAAAAACTACTAAAATATTATTTTTATTTCCTTTTCAATAATTTTATTCTCTCTCTCTCTCCTATCTCATGCGTGCAAGCAATACTCTATTTAACACCCTTTTGCCAACACTCGCTTTATGATTGATTCATGTGGGTTCCACCACTTTGGAACTTTGGAAGTGAGATCCATTAATTTAATTGGACCCATGTGGATTTCAACCGATCAAAGAGGAAGTGTTGATAGGAGAGTTTTAAAGAGAGTATTGCTAGCACTCGTTTTTTTTCCTTATAGTTTTTAAATTATATTATAATATATGCTATATAAAATAATTATACATATTAAAAAAAATTATAGTAAATTTTACATTTTTTTCTTGTGCTGCCCATTGTTACCGAACAATCTATGAGATAAAAAGTGGTCCAGTACTGTCCTATCTAATATTATACTATTCAATTACTTGTTTGCAAATTAAACGAATCCTAATTTTTTTCCAATAACAAATGCTCAAAAACAGCAAGACATATGTAAAAAAAATGGGTGTCAGAATGTCAGAATTGATTTTCCAAGAAATAAAGAAAGAGTAATGATATTTGGAAAAAAAATTAGACAAATAGAGCCAAAAACCAAATCACAACACCAATTAACCAAGTTTTTTAGGTTATTAACCAAGCAACCAATTAACCAAGTTTTTAGTTAATGGCTTAAAAAACTCTGAAAAGGCAGATTGGCTAATAGTCTAAAAAACTTAATTAATTGGTGTTATGAATTGGTTTTTGTCTATATTTATCTAATTTGTTTGTCCATATAACATTATTCTAAAGAAAAGGTCCGATCATCCCAAACTTCATTCAATTTTTTTGGTGGGTAGAACTTCAATCATTTGAAAGTGTCAATTATTTACAGTCACAATTGACAGTTTTGGAGCTCATATTCATGTACATAGATATCTTTAATCATTTAAGAACTCCATAACAAGATGACTAGTTAATTAACCCACAAATACAATTTCCTCTAAACCTAAGCGTACTAAATCGTTAATTAGGGACTACTTCGATCTCTAAACTACCCGACAACATTTGAATGAGATGATAGAGGTCTCTAGCTTAACCAATCAAGATCCTGGATTCGAATCTAGTCTTGAGCATGTAGGAGTATTAAATCTCTTGAGAGAACTTCACGTCCCATTGTGGTCCACTCAATTTCGAGAGATTAAATCTCTCTGATTCTTGTATGAGATGATACTCGATTTATAAAAAATAAAACAAAACCCCTAAACTAATTCCCTTCAAAGTACGTACTTCACATGTGCTATATAAAATTTAAAATATGTGAATGTTGCATTAATTATATTTTTGATTCCGTTCAACAAAATATATAAATAGTATAGTCAGATCACATCTATAAGTGTTGTTCCCAATCAAGAAATTGCGGTCCCCATCACTTTCCAGGTTCAACACTCGTGGGATTCAATTAAAATAAAATTTGAGAACACATTTCAAATTTTAATAAATTAATGAATTAATCATATATAGATAAACCTGGAAAGACTCAAATTACCTTCACCAGATTGAACCATTTCTGGAACTGCATAATATAGTAATGCTACACAGCATATGATGTGAAAGCAATCGATGACGGTTTATATAAAAGGCAATTATTTTTCGTACCCCCCTAATTATCGACCACACCCCCATAAGTATCAAAATGCCTAAAATGCCCCTGGCATTTAAAAAAGAAACGAACCGGACCTACATAAAAAAATTCGGAATTACCAAAAAAAGAAGTATTTCGAAATATTGGAAGTGATTTTAGGAATTAAGCTTGAGAAAATTGGTATTTCAGGTTCATGATTTTGAACCAGGAATTATCTCCGGAAAAGGTAATTAGAAATTTTTGTGTTTTTAAATTAGATTTTTTGAAATACCTTTTTAATAGGTATTTCCGGTTCTAATTATGAGCGGAAATACCTATTAAAAATATTTCAAATTTTTTTTTTTTTTTTAACATTTTAATTTTTTTAAATAGATGGTTATTACAGATTTAGCAGGTGCCTTTACTACATCCGAGATATTTCCCACTCGTGATGCAATGACACGTTGGGTTAGAATCTTGGGAAAGCGAGCGGAGTCATTGTGGTTATTGTTCGATCGAGAGGCAGCGGAGAATGGGAAAGGGAAAAAGAACAAGGTTCTTTATGGTACGTGAGAGGCAGGCACACATCTGATCGAGTAGATGTTGGGTGTTCTGCGGGTAGACACAAGAGTTCGAAAAGATGTGGTTGTAGGTTTCGATTGAAAGCTAAACCAATGTTGCCTCCTATCGTTTTTTTAACCTCAATATCGTAGTATTATACTTTTTCTACAAGTTTGTAATTTTTAAAAAATTTAAAAAAATTACGCATGGTAAAAATTGACCGAACATAGGTAAAAGTCATTTTTTCAAGTAATAAAACATTTTTATTTCATTACTAATTAACGGCCTAGATCTTGCCGACAACTTTTAACGATCTAGATTTTCCCAACACTTTAAAGGGTCCAGATTTTGCCGACCACTTTTCATCAACGGTGGAAATTCATTCAAGGGTTTCATTTTTCCCTATAAATACACCCTTCCATTTCACTTATTTCACACACACACAACACTCTCATGGATACTCGAATACACAATATTCTCGTGATTACGCACTCACGCCCTTCACCATCGAGGGCACAATCACAAACAGAGAAAATGGTGTCTATTTGAGAGTCCAAACCCCATTTTATGCGAGCTTAAGGGCGACATCACCTTTGAAGCTCGAAAGAAAAATAACAACGAAGGTGCGGTGGAGGGTGATTTGAGCGAGAAGTCACCGGATCATTTATCGCTACCCGACTATGGGCGATAATAATCGTGTTCGATGGTCCACCATGGATGTGAAGAACAACGATGACGTTCGAGTGATGATGGACACTTTTGACATATTTCGGATCGCGAGTCCTATTGGTTTGTATGTCGAAACCGAAGGACCGTTCTTTGAGATCCTTGGCGTCTCCAACCACCATCTCACTAGTTTGTACCGTGTTTTTATTTCGTTTGTTGTTGCGTTATGTTATTTTTTCATCAATTTCATGTATTGTATCGTTTCGTGATCGAAAGCAGCGTCTTTAATTAATTTTAATTGGTTTTTAATTAAATAATTTTTTTTGGAAATACCTTCAAAACTAGGTAATTAGGAAGGAGATAAAAAGGATTTCGGAATTACAAAATTGAGGTAATTCCGGTTCACAATTTTTGAACCGGAATTACCTCAATTTTTGGTGATTCCGAAAATCATTTTATCTTCTTCCGGAATTACCAATTCACTCAGGTAATTCCGAAATTTTATATATTCCTAGGGGCATTTTTGTCCAAAACGTATAATATGGGGGTGTCGTAGGGGATTAGGGGGGTACGAAAAATAACTGCCTATATAAAATTGCTTCTGGAGTATGGTTTATTAAAACTAGGTGAAACATTTATTTTATTTTATTTTATTCAAAGAAGGGTCTAATATTTATTGATCATACAATTTTTTTTTAATATAATGACGGTGTGGCTAGAATGGGGACGTTTTTCCTATTAAAATCTATATAAATAGTTTGATTTTATCATTTTTGTAGGTATTTTACTGTTTTATGCTGTTAATTTAGATGTTGTGAGTTTGTTCACAGAATCATCATTTTCAAGTTTTGCAACATGAAATTTGTGTTGTTTTTGATGTAATCTACTAATTTTAATGAAAAAATACCTTATTTTTAGTCATATATATATATATATAATAAATAATATTTTATAAGTTTGTGAACAGACGATAGCCCATGGGTGCCCGGCCCCTTGACTGATCTCTTCTGGAAGGTTCTTGGCCTGTGATGCGAGCATCTCAAACTCGCGACTGAATTCAGCAACGCTTCCCTTCTGTGTAATCGATAACCTTTCGTAAATCGTCCCCTGCGCGCAGTCGTCAAATCGCTCGATTAGTGCTTTAACGAATTCGACTTGCATACTTCCTCATATTCTATTTTCTTTGTTTTTTTTTTCTTCGAAGCGACCCCAATTAAGTCAGTGTTTCAATTGCGAAGATTAAAAAGAGCGTGAATATCTTTGTAACTATATATACTCCTTCCATTCCTAATATTTAGTATTTTGGCTTTAAACACAAACTAATGCACAATTAATTTGTGTTAGTTAAGTACTAAAATACCTTATTTAATTGTGCTTGTCTTGAGATACTTGAAATTAAAATAAAAAAGTTAATAGTTTTGTTTTGAATGGCAAAAGAATATATTCAAGGGAGCATAAGGGGTACTCTGGCCCAAATATAAAGGGTCTCACTAAAACCTTCGAGGACACTGTTTAGGGAGATCATTTTTCTTTCCATCGCTAACAAATTTACACTATTAGTCTTATGCTCTCTCCTTCCTCCAAACTCCCAAACACACTCTAACATAGGAACAGAGGCGATATCTTTCGAGAATCTTAAAAAGAACTTATTCACACGTCATGGCCACATGCATCTTTTACGGTTTTACCAAACCTTGCATTTAATTTGGTCTAGATACTAACTAACCCAGTATTGCCTAGCTAATCATGGCCGTACTCTCGTAGTTAATTACAAGACTAGAAGTAATTAAGTAATGAGTAATGTTATTCAACTAAATACCTTCAAAAATAGTCAAAAACTAATCTACAATACCAATTAAACAAGTTTTTTAGTTCATTAACCAACCTGTATTTTCATAGTTTTCTAGGTTATTGACTAAAAATTTGGTTAATTGATTACTTTGTTAATAGCCTAAAAAACTTGGTTAATTAGTATTGTAGGTTGGTTATTTGGCTGAAAACTTTTTTCCATATATCATTAACGTTAAGTAATTGATACATCTTACTCAAGTTAGTTAATAACCAATATTAAATTAATAGACATTGGTGCAATGCATGAAAACTCATCTTAATATTCTTTTCAACGTTAACATACTAATATTTTGACCAAAAACGTTAACCTACTCTCTCTCTCTCTCTCTCTCTCTCTCTCTCTCTCTCTCTCTCTCTCTCTCTCTCTCTCTCTCTCTCTCTCTCTCTCTCTCTCTCTCTCTCTCTCTCTCTCTCTCTCTCTCTCTCTCTCTCTCTCTCTCTCTCTCTCTCTCTCTCTCTCTATATATATATATATAGACACACACAATTACTCCTCTATACCCCAAGTTCCAACCATGGACCTTCACCAAAATTCACTAATGTACGTCAATAATTTTGAGCTTCACGACTTGATTGATGATCCCAATCAATTTATCAATGATGGCTTCGTTGATAATGAGCTCCTTTCATGTGCTACAAACCACTTTGATCATCAAAACATTGATGATAATGTTGTGGATTTCTATGATCCAAGCTCTACTACTATTAGCTCCTTCTCTTATTTTGATGGTGAGGTGAAAGAGGAAGGAGAAGGAGAAAATGATGAAGGGGATTCTTCAACATCAACAATGACAACGACAACAACTAAATTGAAAGGGAAAACTGATAGGTCCAAGACTCTCGTTTCTGAGAGGAGGAGGAGAGGCCGCATGAAGGATAAGCTTTATGCATTGCGTGCTCTGGTTCCCAACATTACTAAGGTACATACATCTCTCGGTTTTGAGCTAAAAACGATACAATCAATAGGATCAACAAATCAATCAATCTGATATGCTTATATATGATCATATATCGACAGATGGACAAGGCCTCTATAATTGGAGATGCAGTATCATACGTGCATGATCTTCAAGCACAAGCTAAGAAGCTGAAGGCTGAGGTTGTAGGACTTGAAGCATCCTTATCTGTGTCCCAAAATTATCAAGGATCAATTAATAACAATGTTCAAGTCACTCAAAAAAAACAACCCATCTGCAAAAAAGTTCTGCAGGTTTGTACCTAATGCATAATACTATAAATACTAATACAAGACGTGCTAGTAGTAAGAATTTAATCTTGTATCCTTAAGATGCTGAGTTCAAATTCGGAGACGGTTGTAAAATAATCATTAGTGTCAGTTTGTCTAATAAAATTTTCCCCATCTCCAATTATTTTTTAAAAAATAATACTATATATCCAAGAAAATTATATGTATATATATATATGTATATATATATATATATATATATATATATATATATATATGTGTGTGTGTGTGTGTGTGTTTTCACTAATTTGTGCATGATGGACCTTGTGCAGGTACTAGATATGTTTCAAGTGGAAGAAAGAGGGTATTATACAAAAATAGTGTGCAATAAAGGAGAAGGGGTGGCTGCTTCACTTTTCAAAGCTCTTGAATCTCTTTCAGATTTCAATGTTCAGAACTCAAACTTGGCTACAGTTTGTGACAGTTTTCTACTTACATTTATATTGAATGTAAGTTATATATCCTTCATTTTTATCAAATTCAATATATTATTTTTTTTTGTTTTGTTTTTGCTTATGGATTTATATATGTGTTGAAAAAAAAAACAGGTAAAAAGTTCTGAACCAACTGAATATAACCTTCAAAGTCTGAAGCTATGGGTAGCTGGTGCTCTTCTTAATCAAGGCTTTGAATTCATGCCATCTTTTCATGCTTGAATCACTGCATGCAATATGATATATTTGAGTATTGACACAATTATCTTTATCATCGGTATAATAAAGAAAGCACGGTATTCGCCTAGTGCCTTAATCTATTCTGAGATACTGGGGGTTTGACCCGGTGCTCAATTCTGACAAATTTGGTGTTTATTTATACAAAATTTGATTAGTCTTTTGTTAAAAGCGTTGGAAACTCGGTAGGTAGCTAACGTGAAGAAAAAAATCAGTATGATATTATTTTTGTATAATTCTCCAATTTTCAGAATGAATAATAGCACTACGTTTTATCCAAATTGTTGCTGCATTTATTTATTTTTATTAATTTGTAGTCGCAAGAAAAGTCGTTGAGTGTGATTTAAGGTGGATTTTTGTATATGACGAATAAAATCATAAGAAATCTTCATCAGTGATAAAGAAATTCCTATTATTGCGGCGTTACCTAACATTGATTCCCGATGTCTTAAAAATAAAGTTATGTTCTTCCTAAAAAAAATAAAGTTATGTTTCAACTAATGATTTGTTAGACATACAAATTATTAGACTGAATTTAGAATAAAAAGTTGTACCGTGGTTTTGTGAGGTATAAGAATCCAGAGCTCATGTCAGGTCATTCTTGCTCTTATTTTTGTCAAAGATTGTGAGCAGTTTTCAAATCAAGCAGACAACCTGGAGTTGTACAATCAAATCCTTCTCGCTTAACGAATCAAACGCACCCTAAGAGTATCGTATATGAGCATCATTACTCCTAAGGCCCATTCACTTTAAAATCGTTTTTTGTCAAAGACAATCCTAGGAAAGCTCATGATATTATTCAAGTAGATTGGAAAACTCTCATTTGTGTGGTTGGTACAAATGTAACACTAATGGTGCCTCTAAAGACTCTCATGGCCCTTCTTTTTGTGGTGGCATTTTTCGTGACTATAGAACCTCTATTGTTGGTTGCTTTGCATATTTTTTGGGCAATGACATAGCCCTTGATTCCGAGCCTTTGGCAACAAGCCATATTGCTATTGAGACCGTCGATGATGAGGGGTGGCGTAAATTCTAACTAAAATGTGATTTCTCTTCTGTTGTTACTGCTTTTAAGAATCTTGGCATTTGTCCCCTGGAGACTGTACAATCATTGGGGGAAAATCTTGAGATTTTGTTTACAAATGAACTTTATTGTCTCTCATATCTTTAGATAAGGAAACAATTACAAAGATAAATTAGGTGCTTTTGGTCTAGTTAGTAGAACTTCTACTTGATGAAGTTTGTCTTTGAGCTTCATCTTAGATGACTTTAGTCGTAATAGATAGAGTACTCTTCCTTTTTTCAGATTTAGATGATTTATCCTTGGGGTTTGTCTCTTTGGTTTTCTTTTTTGCGCTGTAGTGTTGCTTCATATGCTTGTTGTTTATTTAACAGACATGGGTTTTGGCGTAGTCCCCCATTGGTCTTTCCTAATTCCACCATTTTATTTCTTTCTAATAAAGTGAGGTTGAGTGCTCTTTTTCCTTTCTGATGATTTATCTCTTAAGATGGTTTGTATCAGAAGGTTTTGTGAGACTCTTTCCTTTTTACCCTAAGAAAAAAAAAGCACCGAATAAATGTCAAATACATGTAAAGTATAAACATTCTTCCCTTCTCTCAAACCCTACCAGTCTCTCCCAACATTCTTTCTACTCCTCTCTGCTTTCTTGCTCACCCACTAGATGGGTGATTTTGGGTTACCTTTTGGCCTGGAATCAACCCTGTATATCTTTTTTTTTTGTCTTCTTTTCATCTAAATAAATGGTTTACTACACATATCTTGCTTTTATTTTGTTTTTTCTTTCATCGTCTGAGTGCGGTGTTATTGGTGTTCATCGTCTTGGTGCGGTGTTTTTAATTTCCTATCTTGTTACGGTGTTCGTTTGATTTAGATCGATAGAACAACTTCGATTGATTGTAGATTCAACCAATGAGTAGGGTCTCAACTCAAAGTTACAGATCTGGAAGCATGAGTATGCCAATGACTATTATTTTGTCAAATATGTAGGCAGACATTTTGCCGTTTTAACTTGGATGTTGTGAGTTTGTTCGCAGATTCATCCTTTTTCGTTTTTAACAATTTTGAATTTGTGTTATCTTCGATGTAACTTATCTATTTGAATGAATGAATATCTTATTTTGTTTGAGTAAAAAAAAGGTTATAAAGCCAAATAATTCCTGAAAATTAATATGCGATCTAACAAATCAGCCATAACTCGATGAATAAATTAGCTAATTATGGACGTTGAAATAAATTTCTATTGGTTCCTCCTATAACTCATCAACCTTAAACCACAAATATAAAAAGAAACTGTACTCCTAAATGTTATTCAGTTTTTTGAAAATCAATAACGTAAACAATAGTTTTCATCACTTTGACAGATGGTTCTATAAGTTGGACAATTTTGAAGCCAACTTTTTCTATACAAAACAAATTAAGAAAATTAAAACAACTTATAGGCTTAACTCTTTACAATGGCAAAAACCACAATAGCTTCTCTTGTTTTGATTCTCCTTCTTATGACAATTTTCAATGGTACAGAGGCTTCAAGAAGAAATCTACTGAAACTTAAACTTAAATTTAAACCTGTATTTAAATTTTGTGGTAATTTTAAGGTAGAGTGTATTTGGGATCCTACACCTTGTTGCGGAGTACCTTTAAGAAATTCTGATGACTAAACCAATTCTATTACCAGTCCATAACAAAGGATTGTGGCCATTGCTTTGTTTGTTATATCATTAATGACTCTAATTAAAAGTAATGCCAAAGTAATTATAAACATATTTTATTCTTTATTATGAATTTAATTTGTGTTATTATGTCATATTATAGTTATATATATATATATATATATATATATATATATATATATATATATATATATATATATATATATATATATAGGCTAAATTATAGTTTGGTCGGTATATTTTCAAAAATTTAGATATTTGGTTACTCTATTTTAAAACTCAAACATTTAGTCTTTCTATTGTTTTTTTAAAAAATAAATTAATTAGACTTTTAGTCCTGGGGTATTTCATTTTTTTGCTTATTTGGAGGTCTGCAAAAAAATATGATGCAACCCTCGTTAAATGACGTGGCAGCTGATGTAGGCAGCACATGTGGCTACCACGTTATTTAATATTCCAATCGGCATGTCACGTAATATATTAAAATAATTAAAATCTGCTTCAAAAAACCATCTTCTCAGAATATTCGAATCTCCAACAACAAAGCCACACTTGATCTGTGAGTGTTTTGTGTTCGATCTGTGAGAAAGAATGCGTTGGGGAAGAAGAAGAAAAGGGTCTTGGTCTTGATTTTTTTGGGTAAATGATTATTTATGTCTCCTTCACGTGATATTTGCCTATCGTTTTTACGTTTTCTGCATTCACGATTGTGCTCTGTTGTGTTCGGTGCATTTTGCTTACTCAATTTAGATTCGAAAAATAAGCCCTCCCCTCTTTCCCTCCCAAAACCCCCTCCCAAACATACTCTTAGTGGTTTAATATGCATCTCTTTAAAGGCTTCTTACTAATTAACGTTAGCAAGCCTAAGCAAACCTGAGAAGACTGAATAGGGGTGTTTGTATTGCGGTTTTGGTTTGACTTTCAACCAAAAATTCATTTGAACCGCAAAGTAAATAACATATGTGGTTTGATTTGGTTTGGTTGACTTCCTTAAAAAATGTGAACCAATCCGAACCGAATCAACGGGGTTTTGATTGGTTCAATTTTTTACAATTCAAAAAAACATAACTTGATTTATATTTGATCTAAGGACCTAAATATACAAAATAATATGCATTAGTTGGAGAAACAAATTGTAAGCTAAATTGATTTGAAATTAATATGTTTGTTGTTAGCTATTTTTAATCTGTTTAATATGATAGACAAATTCTGTCGCCGTCTCTTTTTAATATGTTTGTTGTTAGCTATTTTTAGTTTTCTCACGAAAATAGAATTTGGCTAGAGATTTGTTACAAGGACTTTTTTGTTTCTATTCCTTTTGTCTAACTATTGTAAGTTAGCAATTTTATTCTAGTTTTTGGTTTGATCTTTTAGGGGGCTCGTTTAGGCACTCCCTATTATTGGTTTGAGCTTTTCTTCTCTTTGCTAAGGGTTTTAGTCTGGTCCCCCCATTAAGCTCTTTTTTGTTATGTTTCTTCTCTCTCTTTTTTAATAAATTTAGAACTTTATGCGGGTTTGATTAAAAAAATTGTTTCGTACAAACAATTCCATGATTTTAAGTTTTCATTAACGGTTTCTTTTTTGCTTTTTATTAATTCATCATTTTGACCATTATTTACACAAAATACTAATTCATAAGAATAATAAAAAAGCCTCCCGCTGTCGATGTGATGACCTCTTTGGTGGGTGATCTGTAAGTCATTCTCTGTGTAAGTTTCTTCAAAGAGACTTGAGGCTCTTTCGACGCTTTGGTGAATTGGCCTAACCCAACTCACCTAAACTTTTTAATCTAAAAAAAAAAGAATAATAAAAAAGCGAAAAGACGTTCCGCTAGTACACAATTATGTTTGTATGTTAATTATTAGTGAGTGAAGATTCAAAATGACCAAAGAGAAATGAAGGAAATGAGATTTTATATTCTTTTAGTTACCGACTTACCGTGTTATTCGTTCACGGTATCTACTGATTTTATTAATAACTAAGCTATGTCTAATGTCGGGGAACCTAGTTGGCCACGTGCATAACTGGTTTTGAAAGGGGTAAAAGCAAAACACTTTATATTTGCAATGGGTAAAAACATATTTAAGCCAAAATTATAACCCATTCCATTGATTGGATTTGGATCCTCTTCTACTACACTCTCTCAATCATTCTCTACACTCTTTATCTCCTCTTAAAATAATTAAAATAATATAATATATTTAAGAGAGAGAGAAAATAAGAGAGAAGATAATAATTTATGAGAGAGATAGAGAGTGTAGAGAATGATCGAGAGAGCGTAGAAGTAGAGGATCCAAATCCCCATTGATTCCAGTTTTTAAAAACAATTGACCGTCTCCTTCATTTGTAAAGTGAAAAGAGGGTGAAGTGAAGTGAACACCAAACGCTGCAATTGGCTGCTGAATCAATGGCTTCTTCGCATGAATCATGGATGCGATGCCCTCACGCTCACAATCACTGCCGTCACTGCCCTCTCCGCCGCCATTGCCACCACTGCCCCCTCCACAACCACAACCACAACCCTCATCACTTCGCTTCTCTTCCTCAACAAATTCAAAACCCACACCACCACCTCTCACCTCTTTTACATGTACAACAACCTATTATTACTTCTAATATTCCTCCTCCTCTGTAAGTTCCTTTCATTATTCTTTCTTTCTTTCTCTTATTTATTGTTTTTCTAGAATTAAGAAATTGTAGAGTCTGCTTTAGAAATTTTGATTCTAACATTATGTATGCAACCGACTTTATGAAATCAAATTGAAATTTCCTTCATATAGAATAAGATGCTACAAAATTCATAACTTAGTTTGCTGCAAAATTATGTAGATATGTATGTATGTATATAGATCTTACTGAAACCAATTGAAATTCTACGGATTGTTTTTATCCCCAAACAAATGAGACGGCTTACGCATAAAACTTGAACTTTTGAAGAAGAAAAACTAGAGTTTGATTTGAATTCAACGGTTGAAAGTAGATGATTGTGATTTCCACAATGAATTAGGGGAACCAGGATGGAGCACTGTAAAGGTTTAAAAGCAGCTTACAATTACAATTTTAATTATTATTAGGCGAGAAACTTCTTATAAAATGATTATATATTAACATTCACTTAAAATCAAGAGGAATTATGTTGCATTTTTTCTGCTACCTTTTATGAATTTCTGGATGTTGGGCTCTCCTGTTTTGTGCTTCATTTCATCTCTTGCTGTATCTATTTTCTTGTTATAATTAATGATTCATGCAATGTTATCAATCGCGAATTGCGGGAAATAGCAGTTTGCTCAAATTTCCCTATGCTATAGCGCCACTATAAACGCTATTTGACAATATTTATGGGCATATTGCGGATTACGGACAATAGCGGATTTTACAAATTCTGATATGCGATAGCGCTATAGTGCCACTATAGCCACAATTTGACAACACTGGATTCATGAAATGGGTTAATTGGACTACTTCATCATGTGACACTTTTTGATGGTATCAGAGTTTCGCAAGATCTGGAGCATATAGAGCTAGATGTTGAGGAAGAGGACGAAGAACCTGTTTTTGTTCTAACTGATGAATGGAGGGAGTTCTTTGCAAAATCAGAAGCTAAGAGGAAACTAGGTAGCTAATCTATATTCAGCTCTCTTCACACATATAATCCAGTGCATACTTTCTTAATGTGTCTCTGACTGTGAGTGTGTTTACTTTACTGTATTCTTGATTCTCAGCTCAACTTGTTGCTGTTGAAATGTTAAGCATGTCACCTACAATTTGATTATTTGAATTCATCAAATCTGCTTTTAAGTCAGAATCCACTAAAATCGAGATCAAATCAGGTGTGTGTAATCAGTGTGTCATAAGTGATTTTGAATAATCTAGATAAGAGGATTATGTTTAAGGGAATTATCTATTGTTATTGTCTAATGTGTTTGGTTTATTGTTTCCACCTGAGAATTGAAAAGTAACACTTCCCAAGACAAGATTTTCACTTTTTTCTATAAAGCCGAGTAGTTGTTCATTCATTCTAGCAAACTCTTTAGCACCAACACTTCTGGTTGAAGATGTGTCCGTGTCCAACATGATATGTTCGACACGTATCGTGTTAGACACTGACACTTCAACTACTTATATTTTTCAATACTTTTGAAATTAAAACTGGTGTTTGTGTATCCATGTCTGTGTCGTATCCAGTGTCAGTGTATGTATTAGTGCTTCATAGCTAGTAAAGGCAACTTTCCACCTGAAATTCAGATGCAACAATGTATAACAAACTTTCAGTTAGGTAACTAATTTTAATATTTCTTTTTACATACATCATCCAGAGAAGAAGCAGTGCAAGAAGGGAAAGAAGTAAAAACAAAGAAATTATTGTTATCAATTTCTGAGTGGGTGATCAAAAGAGGTTGTTCAAGGGTGGTTGATGAGGATCCTGCTTCTGAGAATGTGTTTTGTCATGCATGACAGCAAGGAGTCTTGTCTTCACTACTGTAAAGGATGAGTTCCTTTCTAATATCTGTAATTCTGTAGTTCACCTTTTTAGTAAAACCATGCTGCTGGGAAAAAGAAAAAGCTAAATAAAATCGGAACAGGATCGTCTTCTGTCACTCCTTTCTATCTCTCTCTTCTTGCATCTTTTTAGTTTTTTTTAAAAATAAAATAATTCAAGGGTTGAGATTGAGTGGGATGATGATCCAATGGAGGGTTTTGTGGTGACAGGAGTGACAGGAGAGGATCCTGATAAAATAAGAAAAAACACAAGTAAAATACATGTATTTTCTTGCTTAAACCTATGTCCAATGGATCACAACTACTAAAAAAAAGTATTTTGTTTTAGTTCGATATAGAGAGAATAAAAGGTAAGGGGCGTTTGTTTTAGGTTTAAATTACATTCCAAGGAATTACACGCTCGTGAATCCATTGGTGAGAATGTGATTCTTTGAAATATTTTCTTAAGCGTGTTTGGTTTGTGACAAGTTTAGGAATCCAATTCTTGGGAACAATTTATAAACTTGTTTGGTTAGCATCTACAATGCATTCTTCAGGAATAAACATTATAATTATCAAACTACCATTGTTTATATTTGTTTTTGTTACAATGCCCTTGTTTATATGACATGTTATTTTAACTTTCTAAATTATTAAAGATGAAATAAAAGTATAAAATTAAAGTGATTATTAACTTATAATTTTCTTACAATAATATTTTGTAATAAAGTTTATTGTTAAAAATTATATATAATATATATATATATATATATATATATATATATATATATATATATATATATATATATATATATATATATATATATATATATATATATATATATATATATATATATAATGTAGTGGGTGAGTGAGGGTTAATAATGTAATTTCGTGCTAAAAATTGAAACCACTTTATCTTTGGAATGGAAGATTACCACCAATTATGGGAGCGATCAGATTCCAAAGATAAGTGGTAACATAGTTTCCAGACTATACATAATTCTTGGAACGACTTTTCTTTTTCTCTTACTCAAACATGGGAATCTTCCATTCCCAACTTAGATTCCTTGGAACCCTATTTGTGTCTCCCAAACAAACGCTCCTAAGAGTACAGTTTCTTTTTAGATTTAACGGTTTAAAGTTCTTTTTTTTTAAATGAATTTACGTTTTAAGGTTGAGGAGTTATAGGAGAAAATAAATAGAATTTGAAGTTAATTGATACATATATGTATATGTTGGTAAAAAAAATTATACATACATGTATCTGATTTGCTGGCAGTTATATAGCTGCTCGTTAATGCTCATTTCCTTTTTTTTTATTTACGTAAAAAAAATTATATAATTATTATATAAGTAAAGAGTTATGTACATAACCAAAACTAATAAGAACAAATATAAACATCATATAACATAATAGAGATGAAGAAGAGAATGAGAGAGTATTTGCGTTATGTTCTTCGCAAGTATGTCTTTTCACTTGTATGGATCCTATTTATAGGACATCAGTCGGCTAATAATGATTAAATATAATTAAAGACCACTAACAATCCACTTACTAATGTAGTTATGATAATTTGAAGACTATGGATTGACATTCACTATTTTATTATTCATAACACTCCCCCTTGGATGTTCTTTGAGGATATGTCTCATTAAAATCTTATTAAGAAAAAACCCGATGACAAAATAAGTTATTTTTCTCGGGAAAATTTGATGGGAAAAACAATATAACGAAGGGGAAAAAAGTTCAATTTTTTTCTCCCGTTTTGAAGCATCACTTAAATATGAATTCCAACATTTAGATTTTCTCTTGGAGTGCATATGGAGCAATCTACTATGCTCTCTACTTGTGATACATCCTCTTTTAATGGAGTTTTGTGGTCAGTATTATCTTCAGGATATCTTCTTTGAATCATTGAGATTTGAGTATGAAATAAAAAAACAATAACTATAGATTGTTTTGTAGAAGATATTTTAATGTCACTACATGTAGATAATATCTGACTTGGAAATCTACTTGATCTAGATCAGAAAAATTCTAGGAGTGCAGATTTTTTGTTATAAGATTTCTTCTAGATACAAATTTGAGTTTTTTACGGTAAAAAAGTCATTGTTGCAGATTTGAGCTTCATATTTGTTTCATGTTTGTCCTATAAGTTTCTAATTTGTTTCAAATAAGTTCGTTCTTTGAGTTTATTTAACTAAATTGTTGCAACTATCTCAGAAAGGTAGCACAGTTAACTAAATTTTTGTATTCCGTCAAAAAAAAAAATTACCATTTTTGTATTTATAATACATCATTTAATAATCTAAAATCGGCAGCAAGGATTTCTCAGACTCGTCCGACTACACAAAAATTTAAAAAATAGATCATATTGATTTAATTTTTACAATCACGCTCCGTTTTGAACTTTATATACCAATTGACATAGGCTTTTGCAATGTCAGTCAAAAAGGGTATCTCCAATTTTGGCCATGCTAGTGTAGGAAACCACAGTTCTCTTCTATTGGATGACTCCATTGAAACTCTTTTTGCTGCCTCGATACCATTGATAATTGTTATTATAACAAAGAAAAGTAAAACAAAGGAATAATATATGGTAGTTTTTCCCATTATTATATTATAATAAGATTTCAAAATAACTTGTTTTGATTTTCTTAAATGATTTTTTATGGAAAAAAATGGCATACAAATTAGTCCAATTTATAGAACATATTGTCAAACTGATGAAAACTATTTGTTATAAAAAAAAACGTAATGAGAGTTATGAGAGTTATTATTTCCTTGTAACTGAAATTAAGTGAGCTAAATCAACTTTTGCATTATTGATTTTCAGAAAGTTGAACATGCCCTGCTATAATACTTGTATTTTCTTGTTTATACCTATTGGTTGATTTTTTTTAAATAGACGATAAATAAATAGTTTTTGAAAATTATTTTCTTTGATGAGCTGAAATGCAACAGACTTGCATGTTTATTTTTGATTATTATAAGTAAATTATATTTATTAAATTTATGAATATAAACGTTGGTTTATTTGGCTTGTCTGAAACGTTAAGTTATAGGACTTTCAATTATGAATATGCTTCATATATAAATATAGCTATATTGGCCAAAGTTTCTATGAGAGATAAATAGAAAATTGAGAAACAAATTCTATGAAGGAAGGAAGCACATATATTTGATAATATGAGAAAATAGATTTTCCTTTTTGAAACGATGTGTTTTTTCAATCCCTAAAGATACTTCTCAATTTTGAGAAATGAATAAGATTCCGAGCAGTAAAATAAATAAAAAATGGGGTGTGAGTTTGGTGGTCTTTCTAGGTGCAGAAAGATCATATATTTTGAGAATGTTGTTTTATCCTAGAGACTACGGGGCTAGGAGAGCCGCGAAACGCGAAACGTCTTAAAGAGATGGAAATAATATGTAGGAATAGAATTTCCTTTTGTATTTGCAGTTTAAAGTGTTTTCTCTTGAGTAAATTTTTGTTCTAACTGATGAATAGAGGAAGTTCTTTGCGAAATCAGAAGCTAAGAGGAAATTAGGTAGCTAATATATATTCAACTCCCTTCATACATATAATGTGTCTGTTAGTGTGTCACCTACAATTTGATTATTTGAATTCATCAAATCTGCTTTTAAGTCAGAATCCACTAAAATCCACAGAAGATCAAATCAAGTGTCTATAATCAGTGTGTCATAAATTAATTTGAATAATAATCTAGATGAGAAGATTATGAACAAGGGAATTATCTATTGTGCAAAGTTTAGATGCAACAATGTATAACAAATTTTAGAAGAAATCATATAACAAAAAATCTACATCCCCAGAATTTTTCTAATCTTGTTCAAGTAGATTAAAGTCGGATATTATCTATACGCTGTTGACATTACAATATCTATTGTGGAACTTGTGGTATATAAAACTAGTATTCAATGAAATTTTTGTTAACTATTGTTTGTATCTAAACTCGTATTTACTCTGTATCAAAATTTAAGCAGAAAAATCTATGTATTTGGTCTAAATTTAAACCAAATGCAAACTTTTTGCTTACATTTTTTTCTACGGAGGATTAACATTTTTAATCATTTTTATTGAAGTTCATTTTACCTATAAAAGAATTAATCTACTATTTAACTCCCATGTAAAAAATTAGCTAGCTCCGCCACCTTGGGCAGCAACGCCCAACTTTTTTTTTTTATGATAAACGCCCAACTTTCCAAAGACACAGAAATTTAAATTTATAAACAAAATTCAAATCTATTAAGTCCATAATATTGATAATTATTGTCGTAACAAGGAAAAATAAAACAAGGGAAGCTCCCGCATTGTATAAGAGTTAAGCATAATTTGTTTTTTATTTTCTTAAATGGTTTTATTTGGAAAATGTTGGCATACAAATTAGTCCAATTTATACAACCAACTGTCAAAGTAATGAAAACTATTTGTTATAGGAAAAAAAACGTAATGAGAAAGTGAATTTAATCGACCTTTACAATTTTGATTTTCAAGAAATTGAACACATGTTCCTAATAAAAAATAAGAAAAAGTACAAGTAAAATACATCTATTGGTACAAGTAAAATACATCTATTGGTAGCATACATCTATGCTAGGTTTCTTAATGTGTTTTTATTTAAGAAAAATGATGTGGCGGGTTTTTATTGGTGGAACAGGGTGTGGGATAGGGTGTATGGGACAGACGATTTTCATCCCAGTGAGATTCGATTACAATTTCTTTTTATATTTTATACGGTTTAAAACTCTTTTTTAACTGAATTTACGGTTTGAGGTTGAGGAGTTATCTGAGGAAATAAATAGAATTGAAGTTCATTGATACATACATGTATCTAATTTTCTGGCAGTTTTATAGCTGCTCATTAATGCTCAATTTCTTTTTTTTATATATATATATATATATATATATATATATATATATATATATATATATATATTATATAACCAATGAATCGACACTAAGCATCCACCTAATCACCACGTCAATAAATATGTCAAGACCAATTAAATCCACCTAAGCACAACCATTCCATGTGTAATGCCACATCACCTCATTAACACCGCATACATTTAGAGCCGTTAGATCAAGTCACATGACAATAAAATCAAGGGCCTTAATATCATGAAAAAAATCAACGGCCATAGTTAAAATGGATTTCGGCTGGAGTAAATTAACACATAGGGGACAAGAAAACAAACGTGTTAATTATCATTCAAAATCACAATTAACAACAATCAATTGTCATAACTTCTTTCGGTTTGAATTTTTTGGTTTCAAAAAATATATATATAAATGACCGGTTACTACAAATATGGGTGCAATATTAGTGTTGTGTCAATTGAGAGAATATATGTACATTCAAAAAGATTTATAGCCGAGTTTTAGTCTACTTTTAAATCGATTTAATTCTTTAAAATAAAACAAAAAATGGTTTTTGAAGAAGTCACACTTCACCTCTTCCGACTACACATCTGTCTGCAGCCCTGTCTTTGTGCCACAATATTTCAGCATCTTTTCTTGCATCCCACAATTGCATTGTCTTTATAGGTTTAATAATGTCGATTTTTTTTAAATAAAATCTTCAATTTCAATTTTTGGATATATGATTGTTTTTTACTGTATATATTTATTCAGAATGAAACTTTGAAGTTGTCAATAAGTTGAGAAATTAAATAAATTTTATTTTATTTAGGCTTAATTACAGTTTTGGTCCCCCTATTATCATCAACTCACGATTTTAGTCCCCCAATTTTTAATTTGACGAATTTAGTCCCCCTATTTTCCCAATTTGTAAAATCAAAGCCCCCCACTAATTTGGTCAAAATTATTGTTGTCTTGTCAGTCCTTTAACCTACATGGAAGGCCAGCTGGCATGCCAAGTTGGACAATAAATTAAAACTTCTTATTTTTATTTTAACAAATGTTTTTAAACAAATTAATAAAATGCAAAATTAAAAACAAAATATTTGTCTTAGGTATCGGACCCATTTGATGAGTTCCCCACCCAAAGTATCATCATCTTCATATTTCCATTTTATTTACATTGCCAATAACTCTTTAACATTTATGTTGCTTGGTGTGAAGTGAAAATCAACGGATGGACAACAATGTTACTTTCACACCTTTTGTGTCCAAAATAACAACTGGAAAATGACAGGAGGAACTATCTATTGTCATGGTTCTTCCGTTATTTAATTTTATTTGATTTGATTTTCTTTTGACAGGTTCTACATCTCATGTGCAGATAAAGGTGAAACTATCTATTGAGATATCATGTGCATGAATTTACTTGAGATGTAATTTGTACTCAATAGTTTTGTATTGTATTTTTATTGTGACTTTCTTATAGGTTAATGATTTTGATTCTTTGGTTTTATCTTTAGGATGTATGCAAAAGTATGGTGCTCGATGGCTACTTTTATCACTCAGCTTAGAAACTTATGATCAATGATATTTTAAAATTTAAAATAAGAAGTTTCATTTTAGTGTTTACTACCAATCTTGATACACAACCCTTTTGTTGTATATTATCCATACATAAATATGACAACATCTTAGGGCTATTAACTTATTGGTAAATTTTGAATTGGTTTGGCCATTTTCGTTAATGATTTATAATTTTTATCTGCTTGAAAAAAATATGACGTAGGAAATTTATGCTTCCATTGTTGAGCTCTTTCTTCGTTGTTTATTTTTTATCACGTGACATGGTTTTGGACAGGGATTCGTGGTGCTATGCCTATGATATTGAAATCCATGTACTTAGGTAGAATTTTATTAATTAGTTCTTCCACCCTTCACCCTAATTTGATTGGATTTTAAACCAGTTATTGTAATTCATTTGAATAGAAAGTTCAAACCTTTTGGTTTAAACCCCAAACACAAATTAGTAGAGGGTTAGAGTTTTGACTGAGGTTTTGTTTGGTTACTAATTACATCATCCACATAGTATGACACATCACTAATTACATCATCAACGATTTTATTCCACATCATCAACTTAATTCGTTGAAATATATACCAAAAATGTAAAAGTAGGGAATCGAACGCATCCCTCTTGAATTCAATGCAATTCTTAACCAAGTCGACTACATAGCTCTATTGTTTCATAAGCGTAACACATTATTGTTAAACCATTCTTTATTGTTATTTTAAAATAAAAGTCTTGGTACATTATTTTATATTTTTGAGAATGCTATAACATTTAAATAGTCAAATAATATAAAAAAAATACTCACTATATATATAAAAATAAATAAATGTATAAACATATATATTATATATCATAATGAATGGATAAAAGACAGTGTACAAAGAATTCAACGTGTCATATAACACACGATAACATACAACTGCATTTTTAAAGATGCCAAAAAATAATATAAAATTTTATGATAAAATGAGACATGTTGCTTATAACAATAAAATCGAATTCCCACAGGTTCACACGTTTAGCGAAAATAAATTATGAAGGATATATTACAAAATAGATGAGACATTCTATTATCGTATATCCTTTTCCTTTCGGCATTAGTAATAGTAATGTGCTTTTCTATATAGTCATTCAGAATACATTAGATGATAATCATATTTTCATCTGTTTCAATTTTCGTTTTAGTACTTTGTTTGAATACTTTTATATTAATTTTTTTTCATTTAATTATTACAAAACATAAGACAAGAAACAAAATCCTTTCCCGGACAAAACCCCACATCCCATTCGAAATTATAATATATAATTATATTATATATATATATATATATATATATATATATATATATATAAATCTAAATTTAATTTTCTACTATTATATAAATATTTAAAATAGTTGAGTAATTACGATACGGTGTCAAAACAAATGAATTTGACCCGTCTTTGCACTGTAAATTATACTAGTATATATATATATATATATATATATATATATATATATATATATATATATATATATATATATATATATATATATATATTTGCTTTAATCATCGAATATATATTTGCTTTGGTGAAAGCATGCCAGCTTCACACATTTGCAATTATATAATATAATTATTATATAGTAGATAATTCTTGTTTATGAGAATAATCAAAACTAATAAGAATAAATATAAAACATTAAATAAGAGAATAGATATGAAGAAGAGAATGAAAGAGTATTTGCAATATGTTCTTCACAAGTATGTCTTTTCACTAGTATGAGTCCTATTTATAGGACATAAGTAGGATAGTAATGATGGTATATTATTAAAGACCACTTAATCCACTTATTAATGGAGTTATGAGAACACTAAGGATTGACATCCTCTATTTTATTATTCATAACACTCTCCATTGAATGTTCTTTGAGGATATGCCTCATTAAAACCTTACTAAGAAAAAACCTGATGAAAAAAACCTAGTGAAGGAAAGAGTACAACTTTCTATATATGGGAGTTGTCTCGTTAAAACCTTCCGAGGAAAACCCAATGGGACAAAACCATAACGAAGAGAAAAAATGTTCAATTTTCTCTCCTCGTTTGAAGCATCCCTTAAATATGAATTCCAACATTTAGATTTTCTCTTGGAGTGCATCTGGATCAATATACTCTGCTCTGTACTTGTGATACATTCTCTTTTAATGGAGTTTTGTGGTCAATATTATCTTCATGACATCTTCCTTGAATTATTGGTATTTGAGTATGAAATGAAGAAGTAAGAACAATAGTTGTCTTGTAGATGATATTGTAATGTCACTGCATGTAGATAATATCTGACTTGAAATCTTTTTTTGTGATCAAATTTCACTTGGAATCTACTTGACCAGGATTAGAAAAATTCTGGGGATGCAGATTTTTTGTTATAAGATTTCTTCTAGATACATATTTGAGTTTCTTAGGCAAAAGTCATTGTTGCAGATTTAAGAGCTTCACCGTAAAAGATTTTGTTTGTTTCATGTTTGTCCCGTAAGTTTTTAATTTGTTTCAAATAAGTTCTTTCAGTTTGTCTATTATTTCACTTTAGGTAAGAAGATTCATGATTAATTTTTTGTGTTGTTTGCATTACATAATTGAGATTACAATATTTGGATTACATCAAAACTTAATCTTAAAAACAACCTTAAAAGTATTTGAATACAATGACGATGAACATTACACAAATTAACCAACAAAAACAAGTAATTGTTGCAACTGTCTCATGAAGGTAACTCAGTTGACGACGTAAGGGACATGAAGTAATTGGGTCCAAGATTCAAACATTGTAAACTAACAGCCCCCCACCCCACTAACCTTTACTTATAAAAAAAAAGTAATTGTTGCAACTTTCATTGCAAATTTTTTTATTCTTCATATATCCCTATGTATTTCATAATACATCATTTAACATTTAATAATCAAATAGGTGAGCAGCAATTAGGCTCACTCTTCCAAAGACACTTAAATTCAAATTTAATTTCTCCACAATTGCTCTTCTTGGTTAAGTACTCAATTGTGGATGCGAGAGCTAGGGTGGATCCGATGCCTAATGGTACGACAAATGCCGGTAATAATAGATCTCTTCTTTTTGATGACTCCAATGGAATTCTTCTTATCGCCTCAATACCTTTGATAATTGTCATAACAAGGAAAAGTAAAACAAGGGAATAAGCTATGGTGGTTTTTGTCATTGTATTATAAGATTTAAAAATAATTTTTTTTTTAATTTTCTTAAATGGTTTTGTATGGAAAAAAAATTGCATACAAATAAGTTCAATTTATAGAACCAACTCTCAATGTGATGAAAAATATTTGTTACAAAAAAAACGTAATATGAGTTATTGTTTTCCTGTAATTAACTGAAATTAAGTTAATTAAATCTACCTTTATGTTATTGATTTTCAGAAAATTGAACACGCCCTCCTAAAACATGTATTTTCTAGTTTATACCTATGTTCAATGGCACAACTATCACAAACAAGTATTTTGTTTTGGTTCGAACTATAATTGTTATAGATGGAAATAATATGTAGGAGTACAAATTTTTATTTTTATTTGTATTTGCGGATTAAAGTTTTCTTTTTGAGTCAATATCTTGGGGTGGTTTGCTAATAGAGTAGGAGTTAATTTATCTCTTACTTTTGAGGATTGGTGTAATGATCATTCACATTGTAAGTCTTTGATGAACTAGCGTGTATTGAGTGAGGTACCGTTGTTATAAAAACTAAAGGAATATAGAAAGGTTTTGAGTGAGTTGGAGTTTAATTTATAGCATTAAAACAATGACTCAAATCTCACAAATAAAAGTTCAAGTCTCCTTTACATTATTATATAGAGAAATAGATAGATATAGACACTCCCCCTTAGATGTCTATCTAGGTCCGAGGATATGCCTCATCAAAATCTTACTAAGAAAAAATTAAATGGTAAAAAATCCTAGTGAAGGTACATTATCCTTTCTATGGGAACTACTTCATTAAAAATCTTTCCAACAAAACCAAACGGGACATCACTTAAATATGAATTCGAACATTTAGATTTTCTCTTGGAGTGCATATGGAGCAATCTACTCTGCTATGTGCTTGTGATACATTCTCTTTTAATGGAGTTTTGTGGTCAGTATTATCTTCAGGACATCTTCCTTAGAAGGAACTATAGATGTCTTGTGAATGATATTGTAATGTCACTGCATGTAGATAATATCTCACTTGGAATCTACTTGATCCGGATCAAAAAAATTCAGAGATGTAGATTTCTTCTAAATACAAATTTGAGTTTTTTTGGGTTAAAGTCATTGTTGCGATTTGAGCTTTCTTTGTAAAAGATTATGTTTGTTTCATGTTTGTCCTATAAGTTTTTAATTTGTTTCAAATAAGTTCTTTGAGTTTGTTTAACCAAATTATTGCAAGTAATTATTGCAAATATAAAATATTCCTCCACCCCACTAACATTTGCTTATAAAAAATAATTGTTGCAATCTTCATTACAATTTTTATTCCTCATATATCCCAATGTATTTATAATACATCATTTAATAATCTATCTTTGGCAAAGCAAGGCTCATACTCAAATGACACATAAACTTAATTTTTGTTTAAATTTTTACATTGATTTTGACTTTTCGTACTTTTTTTTTTCCAATCGTAAGCCAAGTAGGGTATGCCCAATTTTGGGATAGCTAGCGACCGAAAAATCCGGGCGAGGATTTCTCGAATGTTCAAAAATGAAGTCGCCACTAAAGTTTAGTTTAAGGGCAAATATTGGAAAATCCCTATTGAATGGATAAGGGTCCTTGAGACCAGATTTGAGTTCGGGAGTCGGTTATGCGCAAGGAGGATACAAGCACCCTGCGACATCCTTCCTAAGGAAATGTTACCTTCTAATTAGTTGTATTTAATGATTATTTTACCCTTTTATTTAATTTTACTAAAGAAGAAGATTTAATTAAAATTTTAGTTTTTAGTGCTTGATAGGAGTGGGCCCCTGCTCCTACGTATCTCCAAATGCAATGGAGAAATCAAAGCCACGTAGTTCTTGGGTAGAAAATGTTTGTTGGTTGGTGTTTTTTAATGTAGGGATTTTAGGATTACTGAGTCGTCCGGCTCATTTGTCCTAGAACGATGATTAACTCAGTTGTACAACTGACTTAATCCCCCTACTTTTCGAAAACGATTTTTGAAGTTTGGAAAAATGGTTTGAAGTGAAGTGGTTTTCTTTTAGAATAGGTATTCTAGGACTCTTGAGTCGTCCGGCTCATTCGTTCAGAACGATGATTAACCTTGTACAACTGACTTAATCCCCTATTTTTAGGAAGAAGGTTTATTTATTAACTAGACATTTTTTATATAGGGACTCTAGGACTTTTGAGCCGTACGACTCATTCATCTTAGAGACGACTAACCCGGCCGTTCGGCAGACTTAGTCCCCTATTTATATTTTTGAAATCAAATATTTATTTCTTTGTGAGTTCTTGTAAAATAAATAAGTAAAAATGGAAAAAGAGTTGTTATAGTAAATGGGGGTGTAATTAGTAGTAGGGAGCAGTATAATTAAAAAGGGGTGCGTCCATCAGAGCCCAATCTGTGTTTTTTTTTGTTTTAGACTTTGGTTTGTGAGTTGGGATTGTGTAAAAAAAAGAAGAAAGGGCGCTGTGTTGATGAAACAAGTGGGAGTGAAAAATAGAATATTTTTTTTAAAAAAAATAAAATAATAAATTAAAACAACAATGTAGATAATATATCCACACTAAATGGGATGAGAAAATTTCCCTCATCCAGACAGAAATACAAAATTATTTCTACTTGTTTTTCCCCCTCTTTCAGTGTTATGCTCATAAAAGAACATTCATGTTTATTTAGAACAAAATATATATTATCTAAAGAAAAGGGTTGTGTTTGATATATATACTGCCTAAAATATATGTATTCAATTCAAAATATATCACTAAAATACTATCATCAATGGTTATAGAAAGGCTGAACATGTTATTGTGAATAAATAAACAAATAGATTTGAGAACCAACCTAGCTTCCTAGTTCACTGAAAGAAAGGAAAGAAGGAGAAATGATCCTTCTATTTGTGATATGAAAGAAAAGTAAATATTACTTTATCCTGGTGTATTTGCTACCTCCAATATTTGTATTTTTTTTGCTTTTGTTTGTCTCCATTTGGAACCAAAATCGGATAGCTTTGACTATTAGATTCATTTATTTTAACAAAAATATAGAGAAAATAGACTCTATTATTAATAAAAAGGTGATGATTTCTCATACCCATCCAGGAGTTGGGTGGGTATGATCATTATAAGCGAAAATAGACAAAATTGTTTCAATTTTTATTTTTATTTTAAAATATTTAAATAGAAAAAATGTGTTATTGAGTATTTTGTCTGCAGAAGTATACCCACCCAATGATCTAGATAGGTATGGAAGAAAAAACCTAATAAAAAATAACAATGTATAAAAACTACCAAAATAAACATGCGTATACAATACCTAAACGTGTGCACAACGAGAACAAAACAATGCAAGATCGTTAGAAATAACACTCGTTTACGATTAAATGTAACACGCATCCACATCGAAAACAAAACGGTGTGAGATCGTTAAAAACAAACACGCGCACTTATTTAGGAGCATCACGCACACACGATCGTTACGGTAAAGAAAAGACACGCAGACACAACGAAAATGAAGCAGTACAAGATCATTAGAATTAACGCGCGTACGCAATCAAGAATAATTCGCGTGTACAACGACACATATTTTTTTATCATTTTTTTTAAAGCAAGAAAAATAAGTAATCAAAGTTGAGTGTTCACAAAAATACATTTTTTTTTGATAAACTAGTCGGACAAAATTGGGATACAACACTAGTGTAAGTAACAACAAATCTCTTCTTTTGGATGACTCCAATAGAACTCTTCTTGCCGCCTCGATACCATTGATAATTGTGATAACAAGAAAAAGTAAAACAAAGGAATAAGCTATGGTGGTTTTTGCCATTGTATTATAAGATTTAAAAATAATTTGTTTGATTTTCTTAAATGGGTTTGTATGGAAAAAATGGCATACAAATTAGTCCAATTTATAGAACCAAGTGTCAAAGTGATGAAACTATTTGTTACACAAAAAACGTAATGAGAGTTATATATTGTTTAGTTGTAACTGAAATTAAGTAAATTAAATCGACCTTTACAATGTCCCAGGAAGGTAGCTCAATTTGCAAACTAAGGGACATGAATGAGTGCACCATATGAGTGCAAGAAAGAGGTCTTCAAGTTCCGGAACTAACATTTCCCCCACCCCCACTATCTAAAAAAAAATCGACCTTTACACTAATGATTTTCAGAAAATTGAACACACCCTCCTATAATACATGTATTTTCTTGTTTACTAGTAGGATACCCGTGCATACGCACGGTGCTTACGTATTCTTTTTATGAATGAACTTAGACAGAATTTAAATAATCTGAACATTACCCCGTGAAAATAATGACAAATTTAAGGAGATAAAAAAAGGAGTCTCAAATAAAAAATAGATAAATATTAAAATCTAAAAATGTAAAATTATCATTTAAAAGTAATCTGTGTATTTATCTCGTGTTTTTTTATATATCAGTGTTGCTATCCCGTGTTTTTAATATATCAGTGCATCATTGCGGTTATCCAGAATTTTTTATATATTAGTGAAGTTATCCCGTATTTTTTTTATATATCGGTGCAGTTATCTTATAGTTTCAATTGATTATTTTAGTTGATTAATATATTATAATAGATATTAATCATCAATAAAAAATATTTATCCCGTATTTTTTTTACATATCAGTGACAATTATATTTGTCCTTTTTTAGGTATTAGTGACAAATATTTGTCACGTGTGTTTTAAATATTAATAAGTAGTTTAAATAGTCATTAAGTCTTCTTGTTTTTTTAGATAGTAGGTTTATAGTAGTCTTCAAACCTTATAATTATCAAAGGCAAATATTAATCCTGTGTTTTTGTATATTTGTGCAGCTATTCCGTGTTTTTTATATATAAATGCAGTTATCTCGTAGTTTCATTTGATTATTTTAGTTGATTAGTATATTATAGTAGATAGTAAAAGATAGATAGTAGATTATCAATAAGAAATATTTGTTTTAAATATTAAGTAGTTGAAATAGTAATTAAGTCTTCTTTTTGTTGAAATAGTGCAGTTATCATGCGTTTTCTTATACATTGCAGTTATCTCATGATTTTAATTGATTATTTTAGTTGATTAGTAGGTTATAGTAGATAGTAAAAGATATATAGTAGATTATCAATAAGAAATTTTTTTTTGAAATACTAAGCAGTAGTTTAAATAGTAATTAAGTCTTCTTGTTGTTTTTAGATAGTAGGTTTGTAGTAGTATTCAAAAACATTAATTATCAATGACAAATATTAATCCCGTGTTTTTTTATATATCAATGCAGTTATTCTATGTTTTTTTAATATATCAGTGTTGTTATCTCGTAGTTTCAATTGATTATTTTAGTTGATTAGTAGATTACAGTAGATAGTAAAAGAGTAATAGTAAATTATGAATATAAAATATGTGTTTTAAATATTAATCAGTAGTTTAAATTCTCATTAAATCTTCTTGTTTTTTAGATAGCAGGTTTATAGTAGTATTCAAAAATTATAATTTTCGATGAGAAATATTATCATGTATTTTTTTATATATCAGTGCGGTTATCATGTGTTTTCTTATATATCATTGCAGTTATTTCATAGTTTCAATTGATTATTTTAGTTGATTAGTAGATTATAGTAGATAGTAAAAGATAGATAGTAGATTATCAATAAAAAATATTTGTTTTAAATACTAATCAGTAGTTTAAATAGTCATTAGCCTTCTTGTTTTTTGTTTTGACAGAAACCTTGTTGTTTTTTAAATTGTAGGTTTATCAATGACAAACATTAATCCCGTGTTTTTTATATATGAGATTTTCTGAGTTATGTCATCGTCACATGTAGTTCAAGGCTGATGTGGATTTAATTGTAGCTGATGTCATTAGTGACGTGGATGATGAAGTGAATAAATAGGTGTAACTTTCACGGTTTATATATATATATATATATATATATATATATATATATACACAACAGGTGGGCAGCAACGCTCAGGACTCCAAAGACACACATATTTAAATTTACCACAAAATGTTAATCCACTAATTCCACCAATTGCTGAAATCAGTAGATATAAAGTTTCTTTTAATTATATTTACAGTTTAAAGTTTTTTTTTCCTCATTTAATTGTCGGTTTAAGGTTGCGGAGTTATATGAGGAAACAAATAGAATATAATTGAAGTTCATTGATACATATATGTATCTGTTGTAAAAAAAATTATACTACATATTCTTCACAATTATGTCTTTACACTAGTATTAGTCTTATTTATAGGACTAATGATCAAATATAATGAAAGGCCACTAACAATCTACTTACTAATGGGGTTATGAGGATGTGGAAGACTAAGGATGGACATCACTATCTTATTATTCATAAAAAATAAAAGTTTAAGTCTTCTTTAATATATTATATACTAATAATTAATAATAACAATATGGGTAAAAAAAGCTTTGCACTTTATTGTAAAAAAAATTGAAGGAATATAGAAAGGTTTTGGGGGAGTTGGAGTTTAATTTAGCATTAAAATAATGTCCTAGGAAAGTAACTCAGTTGGCAAGAAGGGATATTGAAGAAGTGCACCCAAAAAATGTAAGAAGGAAGTCTCAGGTTCAAACCCCAAAAACTAACATTTTCCTCACCCCCACTAACAAGTTGTGTCCAAGATTCAGATCCTGTAAACTAACATTCTCCATCTCTACTGACATTTGCTTATAAAATAAGAAAGTAATTGTTGCAACTTTCTTTACAATTTTTTTCCTCATATATCCCTACTTATTTATAATACATCATTTAATAATCTATATTGGGCAGCAAGGCTCCTTCCCCCAAAGACACCCAAATTTAAATTCAATTTTTTGATTTAATTTTTCACATTTAGATTTCGTCTTTTCGTAGTTTATTTTCCAAGTGTAAAGAAAGGGGGGTATGCCCATTACTGATAAAGATAGTGGGAAAACTAGTGCAGCTGGTAATAACAAATCTCTTCTTTTGGATGACTCTAATGAAATTCTTCTTGCCGCCTCGATACCATTGATAATTGTCATAATAAGGAAAAGTAAAACTATGGTGTTTTTTGCCATTGTATAAGATTTAAAAATCATTATTTTTTGATTTTCTTAAATGGTTTTGTATGAAAAAAATGGCATACAAATTAGTCCAATTTATAGAACCAACTGTCAAAATTGATGAAACTATTTGTTACACAAAAAACGTAATTAGAGTTATTGTTTGGCTGTAACTGAAAGTGAATCAAACCGATCTTTATATTATTGATTTTCAGAAAATTGAACACACACCCTCCTAATACATGTATTTTCTTATTTATACCTATGTTCAATGGATAACAACTATCAAAAACAAGTATTTTGTTTTGTTTTGATCTATCATTAATTGTTATAGATTGAAATAATATGTAGGAGTACAATTTCTTTTTGTATTTACAGTTTAAAGTTTTTTTTTAAGTAAATCTTTTGGTTTAAGGTTGAGAAGTTATAGAAGAAAACAAAAAGAATTGAAGTTTTTGGTAGTATATATAACTGAATTGTTTTAATTAACTTGTCTAGAATAATAATTCATTTCATTTGTAAAAAAAATTCATTTCAACACAATTCTGTTGGTCAATTATTTTATTTAAATACGAAACAACCAAAAAAACACATCCCTAAAAAAACAAACCAGCAAAAGCAAAATAAAAGAAATTTTTCATTATAACAATATACAAAACACGAGAGATCAAAAACTATGTTTGCTTCTCTTTTCTCGCAACTCCAATAGAATGTGTGATGTGATGACGATCGTTCCTCACGTGAGCGATGACAATAACTACTACCAAGTGTCATGCATCGAATTCAACCATTCAACATGCAACTACACAATTTTCATCTTACGCACGCTTAATTTCCTCTTCTTTAATCCTCTTTCGCCTAGTTCTCTTTATCTCAGTCCTCATATTTCATCTTCCAGTCTTCTTTCATCACCAACAGTTTAACTACAACAGTTTGTCGTCAGGCAACTGATCTAAACATACAAGCTCTTTAAAAAAAAATAAAGCTTTTTTTTACCAAACAGATAGTGTGAGAAGAAGAGAAGGGAATGTGGCAAGTATGGAATGCAAGGAATCGAACATTGTTTAGAGGTGTTGTAGCAAATGTAAACTCCATAATTAATTCAATCAAATATGTTTCTTGGAGTTGGTTTATTGCTAGGAAGGGGAGAAATAGTGGGGCAACATTTTCTGATTGGTGTAATTGTCCCATAGGGTGTATATCACTGTTGTAATCACCCCTCTCTATTGAGGTACTCTTTTTCCCTCCCTTGGTCTTTTTCCCATAGGGTTTTGGCCTAGGGAGGTTTTAATGAGGCCTCTCCCCTTCCCATAAATCTTGTAAGGGTTGGGTGCACCCCTAGTGCCCCCTTCATTATGTCAATTGCTTATCTAAAAACAAAAAACATACAAGCTCTCAATTGTCAGCTACCTCACTCTCCAGCTCTAAATTTGTGACTCTTCAACCCCTCCTCTTTTTCTATATGATGCTTCAAATTTCTGATGTTAAATTTTTATCATTTTTATATTTATGTTTGTAACATTCAACTATTCATGATTGTTTTAACTACTTTCTTGTTGACAATTTATGGTAGTCTTTTGAAGTGTGTGGGTTTGCTGAAGAAAGTCTTTGTGATGGACTGATGGGTACTTCAAATTTTTCCAAACCCTAAAGTACACCCAAACACACTGATAAGCATCGATCTTTACATATTTTCCACGAAATAATTTTTTGGCGTAAACCAGTTATTGAGAAATAAATTAACTTTGCTTTTTGAGCAGTTAATTTTTTTCCAAACACTAAGATATCCCAAAGCACACTACGCAACTTCATACTTTACATATTTTGCTACAAAATTAATTTTTTTCACCAAACCGGTTATTGAGGAACGAACTTCGCGTATTTGAACAATTAAAAAAAATTCGAATCCTAAAGTACCCCAAAGCACATTGCGTAGGATTGCGCTTTACATATTTTGTCACAAAAATCATTCTTTTAACCAAACTGGTTATTTTTCGCTTATTTTGACATCTAATTTTTTTCTCGAACTATAGAACACCCTAAAACACACTGCTAAGCATCACACTTTATGTGTTTTGTCAAGAAATTAGTTTTTTGGCTTAATTACAGTTTTGGTCCCCCTATTTTCACTAACTCACGATTTTGATCCCCCAAGAATTTTTTTCACGAATTTAGTCCCCCTATTTTCAGTAACTTACGATTTTAGTCCCCCAAGAATTTTTGTCACAAATTTAGTCCCCCTATTTTCACCAACTCACGATTTTAGTCCCCCTATTTTCACAAACTCACGATTTTAGTCCCCCTATTTTTCCTAGAGGGGGGGGACTTTGATTTTAAAAATTGGAAAAATAGGGGGACTAAAATCGTGAATTGTAAAAATAGGGGACTAAATTCGTGAGAAAAATTCTTTGGGACTAAAATCGTGAGCTAGTGAAAAAGGGGACCAAATAAATGAAAAAAAATTCTTGAGAGACCAAAATCGTGAGTTAGTGAAAATAGGGGGACCAAAACTGTAATTAAGCCTAGTTTTTTTTTGTTTTCACCAAATCAATTATTAAGGAACGAAATCGAATATTTGAACATATACTTTTTTTGTATTCTTAAAGTATCTCAAAACACACTAACTAGCGTCATACCTTACCTGTTTTTTCACGAAATTACTTTTTTATTGAGTTGCAATGTTACCAAGATACCCCATCTAATAAATATGGTGGGTCATACTTACCATGATTATAATTTTTTTTGGACTATACAAGTCAAACATTAATTGAAAAGAAAAAAGCAAAGGTTGCATTATTTACACTTTTACCACTTAAGAATTAGCGCCTAAAACTTACTTCACATGCATCTTAGCTTTTAGATATAAGTATAAGTATGTTTTTTTAGGCGTCAACCAATTCACTCACATTGCTGTCTGCGTGGAACTCTGTAATGCCTGCGATTGCAGCTGACGATCTGGTTTTGTTCCCATAACTTTGTACAGCTGACTCGAAACTGCTGATGAAAGATTATGAGAATGCAGGGAAATTTCATGAATCATATTGTTTTAACAAACCTTAGGTTTAGAAGCTTAACAATATAAAAACTTTTTGGGTCACACGAAAAGGTCTGTGATATACCACTTAGTCAACTCCCTTGTCCGTGTATCCAAGGAGACGAATTAGCTATCTATATTTCGGAGGAGGAGTATGTGGCAAGCTTAGAAGGATGTAAGACACACCTTCATGGCAGACTCTTACTATCAAAGGGAGATACAAATCCAAACTCTGTAATATTTGGAAACCAGCAGGTAAATGGGGTCTTATCTCTTTAGGAAAAAGTTATTATGAAATCTCCTTTTCCTCTTTCGATGATTTACGTAGAATATAGTCACAACCTTCCTGGCATTGCAAGCTAGGTTTGCTTCGGCTGTTCGCTTGGCAGCTAGGTTTTGATTTTTATTTACTTGAATGTTGAATTTGCAGGTCATTCTCAATCTCGCTTATCTCTCAATCTCGCTCTCTATTTTGGCTATGTTATTAGAAATATTACCAATCCCTTAATCAATATGCTTCATCTTTGGAATCGTTATATATCATAGAGAAACCTGGGTGAGTGTAAATTAGCAAACTTCTGTACATTTGAATACAATGACCGTTAATTAACGTTACACAAATTAGTCAACAAACAAATTGTTGCAACTGTCATTACAATATTTTTTATTCATCATATATTCCTATATATGCATTTATAATATATACATCATTTAGAAGAAGATCTGCAGCAATCATCGCCATTCCACACACACTTATAAGTAAATTTTGTGCCACAAATAAATAATCCATTAAGACTATTGCCAATTCCATAAATGAGCAATAGACCTCTTCTTTGAGATGACTCCAGTGGATCTCTTCTTGCCGCCTCGATACCATTGATAATTGTCATAACAAGGAAAATTAAAACAAGGGAATAACCTATGCTGGTTTTTGCCATTGTATTATAAGATTTAAAAATAATTTCTTTTGATTTTCTTAATTGGTTTTGTATGGAAAAAATGGCATACACGAATTAGTCCGTTTTATAGAACCAACGTACTGTCAAAGTGATGAAAACTATTTATTGTAAAGAAACGTAATGAGAGTTATATTGTTTGCCTGTAACTAAAAGTGACTTAATTCGATCATTACAATTTACAATATTGATTTTCAAAAAATTGAATACTCCCTCTGTAACTGCAAGTTATTTAAATAGGAGTACAGTACAGTTTCTTTATATATATATATATATATATATATATATATAGGGGATGTATAAGGTGAGAGGAATGTTTATTATGAGAGATGAGAGGAGTAAATCTGGACCCTATAACACAACATGGGTGGTTGTGATTAGAAAGTGGGTAGTTATCACGTTGACTTTTTGTTTTAATCTCAACCATTCTTGATTTGATCTATGGTCATGATTGGTTCCTCTCATAATATACGTTCCTATATATATATATATATATATAGGGAACGTATATTATGAGAGGACTTTTATGATGAGAGGGTGAGAGGAACCAATCATGACCATAGATCAAATCAAGAATGGTTGAGATTAAAACAAAAAGTCAACGTGATAACTACCCACTTTCTAATCACAACCACCCATGTTGTGTTATAGGGTCCAGATTTACTCCTCTCATCTCTCATAATAAACACTCCTCTCACCTTATACATCCCCATATAGTTTCTTTTTATATTTATATACGGTTTAATGTTCCTTTTCTTGAATGAATTTACTGTTTAAAGTTGAGGAGTTATAGGAGGAAACAAACAGAATTGAATTTCATTGATAGCATAATTAACTGGATAATTTTTATAGATTTATGGCTGATTTTTTTTGGATCAGTGAGATGTATAGCTGATTTAATTCCATTAATTAGTAACATATTGCAAATGTATTTATTTATTATAGTTATTATAAGATGAAGGTAAAGACATCCGCTAACAGATGACGGGTTTGATTAGTTGATTTGACTAGCAGATGACAAATAAAAGTACTTGGTAAGTTTTAATGGTTAGTTTAACCAGATACATCATTTATTATTAATTAGTTGAACAACATAACAACATACCAAGCAGATAATTTTTTTAGAAAAAATCGATTTAAGCTACATTAAGTACAAAGGCTAAAATAGATCTGAGGCTACCAAGCATAAGTGTTGAACAACATAACAACATATTCTTGATAGTTTAGAATAAGGAGTTTTGTGTTATTTTGATTTGGAGGTAGTTTGGGGATTTTAGAAGTTAGGGGGTGTGTTTGAGTAGGAGGGGGAGTGAGAAAAGCAAAATCCTAGAATAAATTTAATCAATCCGAGCCCAAGACGACAAACCTGATAGAGATGGTAGTTATATTAAGGATGACCTATCTTATACCCCCACTCCTATATTATATACCCCCACATTTTCATGTTATTCCAATTTTACCCTTGTAAAATACACCAATTTTAATTCAGAATATCAAATTTTTTATTTTGCCGGATTTACCATTTTAAACCTAATTCCGAAATTTTCTATTCCAAATATTTCTGAATTTATGTTTTTATCCAAATATTTTTGAATTTATCTTTAAAACGCCGCGTACCCACGACACTTGAGTGTCTCAAACAGATCCAAAATTAACATGGTCATATAAAAAGGCAAGGAAGTTGGAGCCCATGCTCATTGGCCACAATCTTGAAACTTTTGAAATAATAACGGCTACTTTGCCTCCTGTTGCACCCGAAAAATCCGGTTTGGGTTTTTCAATGTACAACGTAGAAAATTTTTGAAGCCGCCACCAATATTTTAATTTTAAGACCAAAACATTGAAAAAAGGTCTTTTGAACATGGCGGATGGTCTTTGAAAACTAGAGATATGGTCGGGGTCGACATGCGCGGGGAAGGTGTTAAGCACCCCTCGCCCCTCTCATCGAGAGAGGAACCTTTAATTAAGTGTGTGATTTTAACGTTTGACTTGAAAAATACCTAGATTTGCCTATTTATTTCTTATTTGAAGATAAATGGGAAAACTTAATGAAAGTTATTATTTTTGGCGCTTGACGAGAATTGGCTTCTCGCTCCTACGTATCTCCTAGTGCGATGGAGAATTCAAAGCTACGTAGTTCTTGCTTGTCATGAAAAGGTTTTTGTTTTTTATCTTTTTAGTGAGTTTTCGAAATATGACGAGTATTCTGCGGATGATTAAACTAACAGAGGTTATGGGTAATCACCGCTAAATACTCTTGAAAATTAGAGTCACTACCGCTGGTCAGACGAACGAGGGTTCTGATTGACCGTTAGTAGCAGCTCGTTTTTATTTGATCTTTTGAAAATGGTTTTCGAAAGAGGTTAATTGGCACGAATGATCAAACTAACCAAAGTTATGGGTGATCATCGCTTATTGTTCTTTGGAAAATGCGCGTTGTCGCATGATGACTAGACGAACAAAGGTTCTGATTAGCCACTAACAACAATGGGTTTGAAAATGATTTTTGTTATGGAAAATATTAATGTTTACGGTTGCGAAAATGATTTTATTCGTTGCGCTTGACGAGAACATGACTCGCTCCTACGTATCCCAAATGAGAATCAAAGCGACGTAGTTCTAATTCGAAAATGAAAATATTTTGAGAGAGTTTTGGAGAGGGGAAGAGTTTTCATAATGACCAAGCAAGCTGAGGCTTTGAGTGATCGTTACTAACAACTCTTGATAGCGTTCATGACAATCAAACAAGCCAAGGCTTTGGGTGATAGTCACTAATAACTTGTATCAATTAGAAAAGAGTTTGAAAAGATTTTTGAAAAGGGGTGTGAAATAGTAAAAAAGGGTCTAACTAATTACAGGGGGTTGTGTGAGATAGTAATGCTGGGGGTGTAAAAAACAGTCAGATGTAAAAAACACTTTTTTTTTTAAAAAAAAACAAAAGCCCATAGACCCTGACTATGTAAACTACCCAAAACAGGAAACAACCCTAGATTATTTCTTTCCTAGCTGCGCCGTTTCATCCCTTATTCAGCAGAGAGGGAAATTTTTCAAGAGAGAGAGAGAGAGAGAGAGAGAGAGAGAGCGAAGGTGAGAGAAGGAAGAGGAAGGAAACCGAGAGAGGGAGAGAGAGGGGTACCGCGAGGGAGAGAGGGTACTGCGCGAGAGAGAGACGTTCGGCGGAGGCTCGCCGGCGACGACGAGGAGGAGACGACGCGGAGGTGGCTGCAACGAAGACGGTGGCGTGGTGGTTTGCGTGGAGAAGACGACCGGAGGTGGCTGCAACGAAGACGGTGGCGTGGTGGTTTGCGTGGAGAAGACGACCGGAGGTCCTCCGGCGAATGTCTCACGACGGCGCGCGGTGGAAGTCACGGCTTCATGTCATTTCGAGTTCGTTTTTTCTTCTTTTTGTTTTTCTTTTTTCATTGCTTTTTTGTTTTTCTCTTTGTGTGTTTGTGAGTTTATGTGTGGTGGTTCTGGGTGGAAGGAATGGTGGTGGCTGTTGTTGTGGTTGCAGTTCTGAGTTAGTGTTTTTGCTCTCTGTTTATGCGTGTGTTTTTTTTGCTTGTATTTGCTGGTCAGTGTGTTTTTTGTTGTTGTTCCTCTCCCTCTCAGTTTTCTGTTTTTTCCTCCTTTTGCTTCTGATTTCCTCTCCCTTTGTTCACTGTATTGAGGCTGATTTTATAGTCCAAAATGCCTAGATTAATGTATTGTGTGGTCAATTTGGAGTTGCTCTCTCTGATCTGTGTTTTTTCAAAATGTTTCATGTTTTAGTGTATAAAGGATTCTGCCAACACTTTTCCTTCCCCCAAGCTACTGCTACATTCACAAATTGGGGATGTTTGACTGTATATTTAATCTGATTTCTATTTGTGTATGGAGAACAAATGTACAGGTTCTAGCATAGCAAGGATCTTTGCCTCCTTGAAGCTCGAAGCTAGGCCTCATCGCTGCAATGATTTTGGCTTTTCTATTTGTCATGCAGATGTGTTTTTGATGCTTCTTTGCAATGTTGAGGAAAGGGAAGAGAAAAGGAGCAGATACCAAAGATACGAATATATAGTCTGCATTTATGCATCTATTTGTCATGCTACTTTGCTTTCAATTTGTCCATGTGTAGCAAAAATTGACTTATGTATCGCATCTATTTACAATAATAAAGCAAATTTTTAATCTTATTTTCGTATAAAAATAATGATATGATAAATTAATAAACATATACTAAAACGCGTGATCGCGCACAAGGCGCGAGCGCGCGCAACAAGAATTCAAAAGCGCGCGCGAGTAGAAATAATACGCGCAACAACGAAACTAAGTAACGAGTGCACGATTCGGAATGATACGCGCACGATAAGAATAAGAAATACTACACTACTAATGAAGCATAACTTGAACACATTTGTGCAATTGAAACTTACAAAACGAGGCACATATCTTGGGGTTTTTCGAGAATGGGTAAAATACTTATTAAAATTGGGTATTTACAAAAATACCATTATATTTGATTTTCAATTAGTCGGACAAAATTGGGGTATGACAGCTGCCCCTCTTTATTTGGATTTTATCAAGAAATATGAATTGGCCGAGACATATTTCGAAGATAAAATAGAAATAAAGAATTCAGAAATTATACCAATTTTGTCCACTTGGGGAAATCCAATTTTTTTTCCTTTTTGTCTCCTTTTTTTTTAGATAGATAGACACTTTCGTGTCGATGCGTAAAACAAGAAATGAACACCGACGTGCGCGCATGAGAAAAGGTAAAATGGGCAACTTTGCGTGCGTAAAGCGATAAAATGAGCACTTTGCGCGCAAAGCGGTAAAATGCACAGCCGCCTAAAACTCGTAATCCTTAAACGCGAACTCTTGCGAATCCGAAGTTTGCACGTGGCTTTGGGAGCACGCTTCACGAGAATGGTCTTTCGAGCGGATCGGGGACCGTTATCGGCCCGGGCGATATCTGAGATCAATGCACGGCATCCATCGTATCTTAGGCCGTCTGACTATTCCGTTGAACCTCACATGGGCCGCGGTCCATCGCGTTGCTCGTACACACGATGTGAGACACAGGCGTAAGGGGCGATGATCTCTCTGGGCTCCAATCCGCAATGCGCGCCTGAGCGCTTTTTTTTTTTTTTTTCTCTCTTTTTTTTGTGAACTCCCAACTTGGGGGAGCGTTTTCTGGAATCTGAAGGTGAGCATTAACACCGCGGTGTTTATTCTCCCTCGCGTTTGTCTGCGGCTAGAAAAAATGGACCAATGCATGCAATGCAAATGCCATGATTGCTATTTTCTTTTTCTTTTCTTATGATGAATGTAATGCAAATGCCTGAATTTCTCTTTTCTTTTTCTTTATTATTATTATTTTCTATGTCTGATGAATGCATGATTTTATGCTTTGTGAATGTAATGCATGAGTTTCTTCTTCTGTTTTGCTCTTTTTATGAAGTGTAGGTATGCGAATGCAAAATTTTGGTGTTTGATGATATGTAATGCTCTTGTGTTTTGATGAGATGGCAGATGACATGCAATGGAAAGCTTTTTCTTCTTTGCCTTTTTTCTATGAAATGTGAATATTGCTATTATGCGAAATAAAATGATGAATAACATGAAATGATGAATGACATGGGATATTTTAGCTTTCTTTTCTTCTATGAGATGCAAGTATTGATGTGATGCAACTGTATTGCTTTGATGTTTGATGGGATGATGAATTTTTGGTTTTTTGAAAATTGATTTGGTGTCTGATGCAATGATGATGAATGTTTGGTTTACTAAAAAGAAGCCAGTAAATGAACACTTGGCATGCTGATGTGAAAATAGTAAATGAACACTTGACGTGCCGACGGGAAAATGGTAAATGAACACTTGGCGTGCGGAGAAAACGATAAATGAACACTTGGCGTGCTAACAAAACGGTAAATGAACACTTGGCGTGCTGAGAAAACGGTAAATGGACACTTGGCGTGCTGACAAAAACGGTAAATGAACACTTGGCGTGCTGAGAAAACGATAAATGAACACTTGGCGTGCTGAGAAAACGGTAAATGAACACTTGGCGTGCTGATTCTTTGAACTAGGCATGAGGATTAACATCTTCTATTCGTCCACATTTTGCTTAGCAATGCAATGAATGACGCATGTAATGCAAACATATGCCATGATTGATGTCTTGAATATTATGGAATGCTTTTGTTCTTTTGTATTTGCTTCTTCTTTGTAGTTTATGAAATGCAAATATCAACATAATGCTTTGATGTTTGAATGCAAGTGTATGCGGTGATTGATGCTTTGATGAATGAAATGCTCCTGTTCTAACTTCTGCTTATTTCTCTTTTGCTTCTTCTATGAAATGCAAACATTAATATGATGCAATGCTCTGATGCAATGATTTTTATTCTTTTTTTTTTATGGAAATGCTAACATTAATATGATGCAATGCTCTGATGTGGGACGTTTTTTTTTATTGCTATGTGATGAATGCACAAAATGTGAGGATGCAAATGTAATGCTTTTATGCATATGCCTTAATGAATAGATTAAAATGCCTAGATGCATGAGGTAAACATTTTTGTGATGATGAGATGCGAGACTTTGGATGCAAGGAATTGAGATGATTATTGACCATTCTGTTGAAAAAAGCGAATTTGATTCAAACTCAGGTGTTCTCAAGGTTTTTATTTACGAACAAGCTCACTTGTTTTCTCTTCCTTCCAATGACGAGTGAATCTTAGATATCACATGAGTAACTTGTGTGTTCTCTCTTGGAAGCATTGTCTAGTAAGCATGCATAAGAGTGCAAATGTGAATGAGTGAGTCGATTAACTTGGGATTGGTTTAGAACATGTATGATAAGGGAAGAGATGACAAACATGATTATCGCCGACGCTCATGAGGACCAAGGATGCAAGAGCGCCTGGTTCGGGCTTTTGATGAGTGTGAATAAGCTTGCCTGCATGCAGTAGTGATAATGACTAGGGGTGTAGGAGATGATGAATTGGGAACACTTCGGCTCTTGGGATGAAAGGTGGAATGAAAGGGGTTTTGTCTCAAACCACCACAGTTTGGTGTTTCCCAGGTCATGACGAGACAAAGTTGCCCCAATTAGAAAGACGAGGCCTTGTTTAGGATAGTGAGTTGAGAGATTGCCCGGTGAGGTTTTATGGGAATGAATGAGGTGAAGGAATGGGAATGCACTTGCCCCACTGGAATGACATTTCAAACGGTTTCTTTGAGTGAGGTTGTGAAAGGTGTGTGAGTTATGGTGATGGTTATGAACGGAGGGTGGTATGTGAATGGGATAGAGCGATGAACAAATCTCCCCATGGTTGAGTGGAGTGAGAGGTGAATGAAATGCCCCTAGTACACATCTTTGGTTCTCTTTAAGAAAACTCAAATGCAATGAAAGTTTGACTTTTAGTATGAAAGAAGCCTCACTTGGTGATCACTAAACCTTGTTTTAATGCAACTTGAATGCATTGTAGAGTGCAAGTCTTTATTGTTTTGTCGAGTTTTTTCTTTCTCTTTGAAAGCGACTTCTTTTTTCTACGCTTGTTTTTTTTTGAGCAAACACGTCGTAAATAGATAAACTTATTTGTCCTGAGATTAAAACTTGAGAAAACGAAAGAAATTAGTCATTGATCGGAATGGACTTTTTAGGGTTGTGAAGTGGAGAAGGGGATGATTGAGCTTAATGAAGTGTTTGGGGTTGATAGGGAATGAGTCTTATTCGGTGTTGGCCGATGGTCAATGGTTTATGGTTATTAGGTTTGGTGAGGTGCTTGGGGATTTATTAGGACAAGTTTGTGTTTCATGGTAGAATGGTTGAGGGTTTATGGAGGTAAGATGTTGAGGCCAAAGAAAATGTTTGCGGTCTTTATGAAAGGAGAGGTGATTATACACAACATGAGTGTTGGAAAGTTTATGGAGACAAGGATCTCTGGTGTTTCATGGTGAGATATATCACTCACAATTTGTACTTCTTTTGTTTCTCTTTTTCTTGGTCTCTTTTTTGAGATTTTCATTTTTGAATCTTTTTGTTTGATTGTGTTCTTTTCCTTTTGACCTCTTTCTTTTCTTTGGACCTGGGTGAGCTGATAAAGATGATATACCATTTTCGATGTGGAATTGATCCTTGTCTAGAGTGGTGGAGATATCCTGGGACTTTCTTGACTTAAGGTGGGTAGGAGGGGATTTTTGTGATTTTGAATCTTTGGCTTAAGAGGGTAGGAAATGAACTTTACGGGATTTTAGGTTTTTGAGGGTATGGAGAGATGACCAAATTTCCTTTCAAATCCCGATTGCTTATTTTCTGTGAGACTTAACTTTAGGACAATAATTTATCTATCTTCGGGGTTTGCTCTCTTCTTTTCCCCTTTTTTTTTTTTTTTTGTGCCCTAATTTTTGCCCTGGATCGCTCTTTACGAGTTTTCAATCCATCGGGCGTTTTTTGCCTAGGCGCGCCTTCATGGTTTTCAACCTAGCGAGCTTATTTTATCTTTTTTATTTATTATATTTTTTTAGAAAGACTTGCACTAAAGGAATATGATCTTGTGAGGAAAATTAGTGATCACGTAAGTGCCTCAAGCATGGAGGACTCGAGTGTTAGTGAGAATGAACCAAAAGGTCAAGTTATGCATCGATGGGAGAGAATATGCGCTTTAGGGGTGGGCGGGGCGGGATTAGACTTGGATGGTGATGATGACAAGGAAAGAAATTGGTCGACTCAAACAAGAGAAACCATACGTGGCATGCATACTTACTAGAAGAACGCTTCACGAGAGAGTTAACATTGGTTAAAACATGATAAAAACTTTTTTGATGAAATTTGTTTGAGTCTTTTATCATGGAATGGATGAGATGCAATGCCTTTTTTTTTTTTTTGACGGAAATACAAATGAGCTATTGATGTGAAAAAAGCGAGGTCTTGGAACACCTTGAGTGTGCAAATGAGTGAGGGTAAATTTTTCCAAAAAAGAAAAATTACTTTGCAAGAACGTCTCGTCTCTCATCACAACATTTTATTGTATGCAATGCATGGATGAAAACATTATGATGTATACATGACGAAAATGAAATGCATGAAAGCATGTTCACTTGAAGAGTGTGATTATTCTAAAAGTTTTTTTTTCTTTTTGATGTTTTCTTTTTATGCAAGACAAAATGTGAAATGCCAATGCATTTTTGGATGATGAATGATGCAAGAATGATGCTTCTTTTCAAAATGATTTTTATGGAGGCAAGACAAGATATGAAATGTCAATGCCCCCTTTTCTTTTGAATGATGAAAAATGCAGGAATGATGCTTTTTCCTAAATGATGATTTTTTTTTTTTAGAGGCAATGCAAAGTATGAAATGCCAATGCCCCTTCCATTTTTTTGAAAGATGCATGTATGGAGGAATGATATATTTGAACTAAAGTGATGAGGTTAATGAAATGATGCATGAGTGCTACGTTTTGAATAAATTTGATGATGATTTTTGTTCATGATTATGAATGAGATGCTTTCTTGTTTTAATTTTTTTTGTGCAATGAAATGCATGATGCCCACAATGATTTTTTTTTTTTTTTTTTAAAAATGCATGGAAAGACATGGAATTGCATGCAAGATGAGAGGTTAATGTATTATTTTTTCATGATGTGTGAAAAAGGAAAACAATAATGCATGAGACGCGCCCCTAATAAGACACAATTTTTTGGATCTTTCGAGAAAATTAGGGGACAAAGCCTTAGTGAATGGAAACGCACACGTGCGGAGAATGCACTCTTGACAAACCTTAATGAGATAGAGAAAAATGCATGTATGAATTTTATCAAGTTTTCCCATGTTATGCAATGCAAAGATGCTTTTCGTATGAGAATGAGGTTGATGATGCTACTTTACATGCATGTGCAAAGCAAAGTAAAAGATTTTTTTGGTTTGGTGATTGAATTTTGAGAAAATACAAGATATATGTCACCTCATATAGATGTTTATTGAAAAGGAAAAGCATATCTTTTTTGATTTTCGAAAAATTTGAAGGAAAAATTGACTGAACTGGATGCAACGATGCAACACACAATTTGGAAAGCCCTTGTGACCTAAAAGGGGGTAGACCCCATGATCTAAGGTATTTTAGGAGTAATCCTCTCATGTAGCTCTATTCACACCCTCACAAAGGTCATCAGAGCCACAGTCCCCTCTCATGAAATCCTCAGTAAATGCGATGGCTTGCTAGATACGAAGCCTCATGAAAGAGCACAACTCGATTGAAACTTTGCATGAGTAGCCAAGCGGACAAAGGTCCTGATGGGCTCCCACTACTCGAATCCACTCATCCTAAGGTATCCTAACAGACCTGGATTATGGTCCCTTTCTCTAATCATATAATATCAAGGTACAAGTGTGTGTGTGCGAAGGGCATTTCCTTAGAAACTACCCCACCTGCAAATGAAAATCGAGAAGTACCTGGACAATAGAAAGCAATAACATGTCGTATACCCACAGGGTTCAATATCAATCAAATATAGCTAATCTAGGGTGCACAGGCAAAGAAAAATATTCAAATCAAATCACACAAACTACACACTTAATTAATTAGGCTTGACCCTCTTTTAAAAAAAATATTTTATTTTTTTAGTCCCCAGTGAAGTCGCCAGCTGTTGCACCCGAAAAATCCGGTTTGGGTTTTTCAATGTACAACGTAGAAAATTTTTGAAGCCGCCACCAATATTTTAATTTTAAGACCAAAACATTGAAAAAAGGTCTTTTGAACATGGCGGATGGTCTTTGAAAACTAGAGATATGGTTCGGGGGGTCGACATGCTGCGGGGGAAGGTGTTAGCACCTCGCGTCCTCTCTATGAGAGAGGAACCTTTAATTAAGTGTGTGATTTTAACGTTTGACTTGAAAAATACCTAGATTTGCCTATTTATTTCTTATTTGAAGATAAATGGGAAAACTTAATGAAAGTTATTATTTTTGGCGCTTGACGAGAATTGGCTTCTCGCTCCTACGTATCTCCTAGTGCGATGGAGAATTCAAAGCTACGTAGTTCTTGCTTGTCATGAAAAGGTTTTTGTTTTTTATCTTTTTAGTGAGTTTTCGAAATATGACGAGTATTCTGCGGATGATTAAACTAACAGAGGTTATGGGTAATCACCGCTAAATACTCTTGAAAATTAGAGTCACTATGCATTGGTCGACGAACGAGGGTTACGATTGGCCGTTAGTAGCGACTTCGTTTTTATTTGATCTTTTGAAAATGGTTTTCGAAAGAGGTTAATTGGCACGAATGATCAAACTAACCAAAGTTATGGGTGATCATCGCTTATTGTTCTTTGGAAAAATGCGTTGCCGCCGATGACTAGACGAACAAAGGTTCTGATTAGCCACTAACAACAATGGGTTTGAAAATGATTTTTGTTATGGAAAATATTAATGTTTACTGATTTGCGAAAATGATTTTATTCGTTTGCGCTTGACGAGAACATGACTCGCTCTCTACGTATCCCAAATGAGAATCAAAGCGACGTAGTTCTAATTCGAAAATGAAAATATTTTGAGAGAGTTTTGGAGAGGGAAGAGTTTTCATAATGACCAAGCAAGCCGAGGCTTTGAGTGATCGTTACTAACAACTCTTGATAGCGTTCATGACAATCAAACAAGCCAAGGCTTTGGGTGATAGTCACTAATAACTTGTATCAATTAGAAAAGAGTTTGAAAAGATTTTTGAAAAGGGTGTGAAATAGTAAAAAGGGTCTAACTAATTACTGTGGGGTTGTGTGAGATAGTAATCTTTGGGGTGTAAAAAGCAATCGGATGTAAAAACACACTTTTTTTTTAAAAAAACAAAAGCCCATAGACCACGACTATGTAAACTACCCAAAACAGAAACAACCCTAGATTATTTCTTTCCTAGTCTGCTGCAAGTTTCATCCCTTATTCAAAGAGAGAGAGGAAATTTTTCAGAGAGAGAGAGAGAGAGAGAGAGAGCGAAGGTGAGAGAAGGAAGAGGAAGGAAACCGAGAGAGAGAGAGAGAGAGGGTACCGCGAGGGAGAGAGGGTGCTCGCGCGAGAGAGAGGCGTTCGGCGGAGGCTCGCGGCGGCGGCGAGGAGGAGACGACGCGGAGGTGGCCGCAACGAAGACGGTGGCGTGGTGGTTTGCGTGGAGAAGGCGGCCGGAGGTGGCTGCAACGAAGACGGTGGCGTGGTGGTTTGCGTGGAGAAGACGCCAGGAGGTCCTCCGCGAATGTCTCACGGCGGCGCGGTGGAAGTCACGGCGTTCGGCTCTGCTTTTGAGTTCGTTTTCTTCTTTTTGTTTTTCTTTTTTTCTTTGCTTTTTTGTTTTTTCGCTTTGTGTGTTTGTGAGTTTATGTGTGGTGGTTCAGGTGGAAGGAATGGTGGTGGTTTGTTGTTGTGGTTGCGATTCCGAGTTAGTGTTTTTGCTCTCTGTTTATGCGCGTGTTTTTTTGCTTGTATTTCTTTGGTCGGTGTGTTTTTTGTTGTTGTTCCTCTCCCTCTCAGTTTTCTGTTTTTTCCTCCTTTTGCTTCTGATTTCCTCTCCCTTTGTTCACTGTATTGAGGCTGATTTTATAGTCCAAAATGCCTAGATTAATGTATTGTGTGGTCAATTTGGAGTTGCTCTCTACGATCTGTGTTTTTCAAAATGTTTCATGTTTTAGTGTATAAAGGATTACATAACACTTTTCCTTCCCCCAAGCTCTTGCTACATTCACAAATTGGGGATGTTTGACTGTATATTTAATCTGATTTCTATTTGTGTATGGAGAACAAATGTACAGGTTCTAGCATAGCAAGGATGCTGCCTCCTTGAAGCTCTGAAGTTAGGCCTACTGCTGCAACAGTTTTGGCTTTTCTATTTGTCATGCGAGATGTGTTTTTGATGCTTCTTTGCAATGTTGAGAAAGGGAAGAGAAAAGGAGCAGATACAAAGATACGAATATATAGTCATTTATGCATCTATTTGTCATGCTACTTTGCTTTCAATTTGTCCATGTGTAGCAAAAATTGACTTATGTATCGGACTATTTACAATAATAAAGCAAATTTTTAATCTTATTTACGTATAAAAATAATGATATGATAAATTAATAAACATATACTAAAAGCAGCGTATGCGACAAAGACGCGATGGCCTTGCGCGCAACAAGAATTCAAAACGCGCACGCGAGTAGAAATAATCGCCGCAACAACGAAACTAAATACGAGTGCATGATTCGGAATGATACGCAGCATACGATAAGAATAAGAAATACTACACTACTAATGAACGCAACTTGAACACATTTGTGCAATTGAAACTTACAAAACGAGGCACATATCTTGGGGTTTTCTGAGAATGGGTAAAATACTTATTAAAATTGGGTATTTACAAAAATACCATTATATTTGATTTTCAATTAGTCGGACAAAATTGGGGTATGACACCTCCACATAGTGAGCACTCTTTCCTGTGAATATGGTATAACCCACCATAAGCAGTAGGTACGCCATCGCAGCATAAATTCAATGGCCCGCTGCAAGATGTTCTTGGCAGACTGCCTCAAGCCACCTAAATCTGTAATATGCTCCCTTGGTGGCTGTCGTCTCCTTTACAACATCTTCAGCATATAGCCCCAACAATTCCATTGTGGCCCGAATGGTCGTGTCAGTAGTTACAGGCATGGGTGGGGTATAAAGTGAGCATGTGATCGGAAGATGAAGCAGATTGGACACATCGTTCAAAGTGATATATTTCACCAAATGGTAGGTGAAATGAGATGGTTTATGAGTGTCACCTTTCCATGAATGCTGAAATGGGTTTATGATCAAAAGTCTTAAGAAGTGAATATTGTAGGCCCTATAGACTAGACTTAAGTATCCAATCACATACTTTCCTAGGGCGGAGTTCAGGTACCGGACTAAATAATTTGGAACATGTAGGGGAATCTTCAATTTCTCATGATTCTGTATATATGTATGAAAATATATTAATAAAAAATATAATATACTATTAAAACATGATGCAAAAAATAAAATTATGTACTAAAACTATTAGCTCTCCTATATATGCAAATTTTCTATGCTACATGAACATCAATTCCGGTCAGCAATAAACGGTCAATATGTCCCACATTTAGATGTGCGCCTATCTAACCAGCTCCGCCTGATCATGCTATTGCTCAACCTCAGTCTCCTCCATATACTTATCAGCATCAGGAGTCTCATAATACTCATAATGTTGTTGCTCATCTTCCCGATACGGCCTGGCAGTCTACAAATCGCATCTCTGCCTGTTAGAAGCGTGACCCGCTTCTCTCACTGGAGTGGGGTTCCAGGAAGCCGACTGTGACGTCTCCTCTCGATTTCCATGGCAGCGTGGGATGAGTCTGCCATTTTTACCTCTAGTGGGTTCCATTGCAATAAAATTACAAAAATATAATAAAACATATTAGCATAAATATTTTTTATTTGTAAAAAAACATTATGGATTTATTTTTAGAAGATAAATCAGGAAGTATGTTTAAAATTTTGCATTACAGATTTATCTTCTAAAGATAAATCCGGAAGCAAATTTTTAGAAGAATTTCTGAATTTATCTTCTAAAGATATATCAGGAATTCAATTTTGTATTCCATATTTATCTTCTAGAGATAATTTTGAAATTTATTTTTTAAAAAACAAAACATTACTGATTTATCTCTAAAGATAAATTTAATTGGAATGCAAAATTCAATTTCGGATTTATCTTTAGAAGATAAATATGGAAAGAATGATAAGGATTTCAATAATGATAAATTCAATTTCAAATTATTTTTTTACGAATGTCATATACATACACGAATATGGGTATAAAGTCTCGACGGGGCAAAACCACAAATTCTGAAATTTTCAAAGTGATTTTATAGAAAATGGTTCTTGGATGTTTGATCTAGGGCAGTGTAATTAATGAGCAGTGGCACACATATAATTTAAGATCTAGTATGAACTCCGAGTATCAATTGTTAGTGAAATAATTTGATAATTCAAAACAATGTCTTCTATGAACTATTGTATGATATATTTTGTAATTGTCCTAAACTTTGGCTTGACATAGGTAAAATAATATATTTTATGAGTTGGGTAGGGTCTAGTGGGTTCTCGATTGTTAGACCCAGCACCAACCCATATATTATGGGTTTGTCTCTTTTGGAACAAACTCAACCCAGTTACCGAACCAACTCGGATTTTGTGGATTGGGTTGAACTGGATTGCAGGTTGGGTTGGATTAAAGTGTGCCCATGCCCACCCCTACTGTTTGACATCTTTTTTGAGTTAACTTGAGCGTTAGAGTGTGTACTAGACGGAGCACCATCTGAAGCACCACTCGAATTACTTCAAATCACACCTCGATAGCATCTCAGCCCAAGATTCTCAACCGAGACTGAGTTCCAACCGTTCATATTTGAATACAATAACCATTTACATTACACAAATTACAGCAACAAAAAACAAGTAATTATCGCAACTTTCATTACAAATTATTTTATTCTTCATATCATGTCCCTATGCATCATCTATAATATTAATACATCAATCAATACCATTCGCCACAGCAAGGCTTAGGATCCCAAATACAAACCCATTTATAATTACCACAAAATGACATTGTAGCTGCGTTTGCAGCTCCTTGAATTAGTAAAAGATCTCTTCTTTTTGATAATGGATCTCTTCTTGTAGCCTCAGTACTATTGATAATTATCATAACAAGAAAAAGCAAAATAAGAGAATAAGCTATGGTGATTCTTGCCATTGTATAAGATTTAAACATTATATAAATGATGATTTTGTATGGAAAAAGTTGGTATACAAATTAGTTCAATTTATACAATCAAAACTGTCAAAGTGATTTTTTTTTTTTTATAAAAAAACTGTCAAACTGATTAAAACTATTTGTTATCAAAAAACGTAATGATCATTATTGTTTGCCTATAACTAAAAAGTGAATTAAATTTGGTAACAACAAAAAAAGAATTAAATCGATTTTTACAAAATTGATTTTCAAAAATTTGAAACTCCCTCTGTAACTGAAAGTGAATTAAATCGACCTTTACATTGTTGATTTTCAAAAAATTGAACACACCCTCCTAATAAAAAATAAGAGAAAAACACAGGTAACATACATGTATTTTTTTGCTTATACTTATGGTCAATGGATCACAACTACTCTGTAATTGTTACAGAGTGAATAATATGTAAGAGTACAGTTTTTTTTATATTTACGTTTGAAGTTTTTTTTTTGAGTGAATTTACAGTTTTTTTTATATTTTTAATATTAACATAACTTTTTTGACGGGATATTAACATAGTGGTCAATAACTAATGATGCCATCTGCTGCAGCCAGTTCAGGCAGCAGCTGACGCTGCACCTACGGTACGTGATGCTATTTTTTCTCTGCTGGATTTGCTGTCTGTGAGTAATAGGAGCCGGTTTTTGATGTGTCTTTGGGCTCTTTGGCGTCATCGGAATGAAAAGGTTTGGGCCGGCATGCTGCAGGCAGTTGAGCAGGTAATTCATAGTGCCCAAGATTTGTTGGAAAGTTGGAATGGTGCACGATCGCACCAAATAAGCAATAAAGATCGCTGCCGCCGGACCAGCAGGTCCCGAGGGCGTGTGTCTGGACTAAGCCCGTCGATGGCTCCCTTAAATGCAATGTTGATGCGGCGATTTTTGCGGATGACAACAAATATGGAATTGGAATGTGCATTCGTTCGTCCACAGAGAACTTCTATAGCGGTAAAACTATGTGGTTCGATGGAGTCCTTACACCACAAGAAGCAGAGGCAATTGGTCTTAAGGAAACTTTAACTTGGTTGGAGGCATTGGGGCTATCTTACATTTCCAATGAACCTGGGTGTGCTCAGGTTGTAAATGGCTTGAAGGTAGAGTCTTTGTCAAATACTAAGTTCGGGTCTATTTTATTATATTGCCGTAATCGCTTATTACTTTTTCCTAGCTTTAAGGTTAGCTATATCAGGAGACAATTAAAACTTGTTGCTCATACTCTAGCACGGGCATCAAGGTTATTTGCTAGTTCCCACATATTTGATTTGATTCCAACCTGTATTGAAACAATTCTGGTTAATAAAATGAATTGAGTTTGTTCTTGTCAAAAAAAAACTAATGATGACTATTTTTTTACCATGTCATTGGTGTGTAGTTTTATCGGCTTTGTCGATGACTTTACGCGGGAACACCGCCACAGTACCCACTTTGTCGGCCTTGTGGTTCTCCCTCCCAACAGAGTTTTTGCCACACCCAAAGTTCAAACCTGAGACTTTGAAGTGGGATCCAAATCCAGTTACGACTATGACAATAAGTAATCGACAAAAGTAATTTTCGTCAATATGTAGAAAGTATCACGATTTTTAATTTTAATTCTGATTTTGTTTTGTGTAAATAAAAAATTGGGTTAAATATGTTTTTAATCCTAACAAATTTAGTTTTTTTTTTGTTTTAGTTTATTAAAAAAAATTCACTAATATAAAATTTGAATTTTTGGTTTTTAGTCCACCATGATTTTTAATAGCGCTTATGAAAGGTTAAAAAAAACGCTATTAAAATCCATGATGCGTTATTAAAAATCGTGAAAGACTAAAAACAAAAAACCAAAATTTTATATAGATAATATATTGGTGAATTTTTCTTGATGAACTGAAAATAAAACCAAATTTTATAGGAATCAATAATATATTTAACCTAATTTTTTATTTACAATTATATGTTGTTAGTTCGGTAAGGCTCTAAGTACCACAAATCACTCCCACTCCAAGCCATGCCTATTGAGCAAGATGCATTGTGATTTCCTTTTATGTGGATGCAAAAACATATTTAACTCGGTACTATCCAACTCGAAAAATTAATCTTTGCAATTACGCATCATGATACCCAATTTATTAAAATTAAAAAATTAACCCTAAAATATTTGGCTCATAAAATTGCTTGATGTATTTGTATTGAGATCGCTCCGGCTACACCAACCCCACAAATGCAATCATCATTTTCTTTTCTTTGCACCGCTTCCATATATATATATATATATATATATATATATATATATATATATATATATATATATATATATATATATATATATATATATATATATATATATATATATATATCTTTATCTTTATTATATTTAAAAGAGAGTTGCCACATAGACTTTTAAAAAGCCACATCATCAATCAGAAAAGCCACGTCACCTGTTAAAAAAAGCCACGCAATAGGCTTAAAAAATAGGTGGAACATCGGATGGAGCACAATGCGCCGGTGCATGAGTAGATGATCTAACTATTTGTAATGCTTTAAAATTTAATTTGGGATTTAATCGCAAAAAGCGTCATCATTAATTGTAATTAATTGTAGAGTTAAATTATAGTTAATGAAAAAGCGCCAAATCCATTAATGTGTCAAAATGAATCAACGTTTCTTCATCTCTTCCTTCTCTCTCTCGCAAAGCATCGTTTTGAAGAAAGAAAGAGGATGGAAGGACAATCACTGCGATGTACACTATTATATACATTGATTCAGATTTTAAAAAAGAGATGTACACTGCGATGTACACTATGGCGGAGACTACCTTTTTAATACATGATAACATAGAAACATTTTTCAAGTTTAGCTTAGTCATAGAAATTGAAATGTGAAAAGTACTAAGTAAATAGAATGTATTATTACGGCATGGACTTTGCTATCCAACTTACTATATCATTACTGACCTTCTATAATGGATTCTATCTTCAATTCAAAGTCATCTTCTCCATCTACTTTTGTCAACAAGATACAAAATAAAATCAATGGATGTTCATCTTTCACTTGGACAAAGACTAAATATATGAAATGAATAAATCATGGTTTATGTAAGTCAATTATTTTCTACGGCTTTAATTCTTATAGCAAAAACTAATCAGGATTTTACATTGTGGGATTGAAGAGTTGGCATATAACTGATGCTATGCAGTTGTGGATCTTCTGATTCAAAGGAAAAAGAGCCAATGATGTTTGATACATTATTTTCACAATACATAGCCATGATCTTAAAGAGCCTTCATTAAGTAAACAAGTCTAAGATGAGTGCAGAGCATTTAAAAGTAGCTGTAAGAAGATGATCCCAAAATTAAGTTAAACAATAGAAGTAGGTATGACTAAGGAGCATTCAATGAGTAAAAAGGCGAGAATACTACTATAATGGTGACCGAAACAATTTACTATAATAACAGTACAACACTTGACTGTAAATTGTGAACTATGTGCTACTCCTCATTATTCATTGTAGCGACCGAAAAATCCGGGAAAGGATTCTTCGAAGTTCGAAAGGAAGCCGCCACCAAATTTTAGTTTAAGGGCAAATTCGGAAAATCCCTTTATGTTTAGGATAAGACATTGTTAGGGTTCGGGAGTCGATTACGTGTGGGGAAGGTATTAGCACCCACGACATCCATGGTCTAATTAATTAAGATTTATTTAATTATTACCCTTTTATTTGTAAAGAAAAGACTTATTTAAGTTTTTGGTTTTTAGTGCTTGACAAGAGTGGACTCTTGCTCCTACGCACCTCGGATGCAATGGAGGAATCAAAGCTCACGTAGTTCTTCCTGAAAAAGGTTTGTGGGTTGGTGTTTTTAGTGTAGGGGTCCTAGGATTCCTTGAACCGCATATCTGACTCATTTTGATTCCTAGAATGTTGACTAACCCGATTGTACAACCTGGCTTAGTCCCTACTACTTTGAAAATGATTTTTGAATTTTTGAGAGAAGATTGTTTGATATGAGGTGGGTCCGTTTTAGAATAGGTATTCTAGAACTCGAACTGCATGACTCATTAGTTCTAGAACGCCGACTAACAGGTTGTACAACCGACTTAGTCCCCTATTTTTAGGAAAAAGTGATTTATTTATTTACTTATACGTTTTTAGGATTCTTGAATATGCATGTTTCATTGGTCTCTAGGATGATGACTAACCCAGGTTGTACAACCGACTTAGTCTTTTATTTAATTTTGAAGAAATAAACTAATTTGTGCATAAATAAAAAAAAAAAGAAGATAAAAGCGATAATTAAATAAAGACTAGGCAAAAAAATAAATGAATAAATAACTATATATGTAAACAAATATGAATAAATATATACATAAACAATAAATAAATAAATTATATTACAAATAAATGATAAATAAATATGTATATAAAAATAAACAAAATAAATACAAAACTAACTGGACTCGACGAGTGCCGAACCGGGAAAGCGACCAATGGGACTCCAATCTGGTCCATTTTGACTCCAAGATCAAGAAGAACCGCTTTGAGAATCGGAAAGCCGACTAAAAGCGTCCAAATGATCAAAGACGGGTTTTTAGTGAAATGGGCGCTATCGCTTTGACCCAATAGATCACTTAACCCGCCAATGATCTCCTCTCTAATATTCACCTCTCAACCCCTTTTATATCCAATTGCTAGGGAGCTCTTGTTTCTTGTGAGCAATGTGGGACTAGAAACAAAGTAGAGAAAGCAATTCCCCTTTAAAACACAATTTTCGTTTTTCTCAAACCTGTCACCGTAAATTTGCGATTCGGATTCGTTAACCGTTGGATCGTCTTTCTTTTTGACAGCAGGTTCGTGACACATATATCTCCGCTTTCACCGTTCGGATCGTCGAAACGAGGTCTGAGGAGAGAGAAATTGCCTTCGCAATAACTGCAGTTTTTTTGTCCGTTTTCTCAAACCTCTCATCGTAAAAGTGCGATTCGGAATCGTTAACCGTCGGATCGTCTTCATTTTTACAGCGGGTTCGTGGGAAATATGTCTTCACTTTCACCGTTCAGATCGTAAAAACGAGGTCCAAGGAGAGAGAAATTTCCTTGAATAGTAGCTAAAAAAACTAACACCGAAAATACGCAAAAAACTACTATTTTTGTAATTTTCAAAAAAGTCCAAAATAAAATGATTGAAAAAGTCCAAAATAAAAACTATTAAAAGAACTCGGACAAAATTGGGGTATAACAGCTGCCCCTCTTTATTTATATTTTACTAGAAAAGGTGAAGTGTATTCAAATTTTTCGTAGTAGTGAAATAGAAATAAAGATAGAATAAACGTCAATTTTGTCCATTTAAGAGGAAGCGAAGGGTTTGAGATATAAGAGGAGTGGTTAATACTTGGCGCATTAAGCGAGAGTTGAATGAAGGGTCAACAAGGACTGAAGGAGCACTAAGGCTCGAAGGACCACTCGAGTGGTCCGGAAGGGCGCCTAGGCCTTAATTGAAGGACCATCGTGTAGTGCGAAGGAGCGCAACTAGCTACGGTACTAGTTAAGCGATGCGAGGGGCCTTTATATTCGGCGGCCATGATGGGTCAAGATCGGGTCTAGAAGCGATATGTTGACCATGAAGGACGCCCACGTGCCTTAGGTGTGGCCACAACTAGTCCGAAGGACCACTCGGGAGTCGCGAAGGTCCGCCAGGGCTCGACTCGACGCGTTGCGACACGGGCCACTTAGGGCATCGAAGGAGCGTAGTGCTCGAAGGACCACTCGGGTCCGAGAGGATCAACTTGGTGATACGTGCTATGATATGAGATTAACGCTTAAAAGCGCGATATTAGAGGAACAAAGCGTAGGGAATGACACTTATCGTGTTTATCCGAGCATACCTAACAATGCATCTTCCCGAGGAGGAAAAGCTTTCTTCATTTGGCAATGCAATTAATGGTGCACGCAGTCACGTGCGATGATTGGTATCCGGTGGAATGATTTTTTCCTTTTTTGTTTTTGCTTTTTGCTTATTACGTACTAAATGCATGAAATGCAAATGTGAATATGATGCAAATGAAATGATTGAATGCAAATGCTATGGTTCATGGTGCGATGATATGAAATGATTGATTGGGTGTAGAAACATTTTTTTGTGATGATGAGATGTGAGGCTTTGGATACGAGAGGCGGAGATGAATATTGATCATTCTTTGGAAAAGTTAGTTTTGATTCAAACTTCGGCAATCTCAAGGTCGTTATTCTGAGACAACGACACTGAAAAGGTACTTGATTTGTATTTGCAAGCTCGTTCATTTTCTCTTCCATTATGATGCCCCATGATGACCGAAGTTTATGTCCACAAAGTTACCTAAGTGGATCTTTAGCATCATATGATCAACTTGTGTTTTCTCTCTCTGAAGCATTGTTTTGTGAAGATGTATAGTAGTGCGAATATAGATGAATGAGTCAGTTAACTTGGGGTTCTAAAGACCTAGGGTGTGGACATTTGTGGCACATGAAGGGTGAATGATCGAGTGGTCTTTGTCAAGGTCATGAAAGGTAGGTTTTCCCAAGCCAAGAAATGCGGGGATCGCCCGATTTAGATTTGCCCTGTCTAGTGGTGACAAGCTAGGGGTGTAGAAGATCTTTGAATTGGGAATGCATTGGCTTTGGAATGAGAGGCGGAAAGCAAGAGATTTTATCTCGACCCATAGAGGATGGTGTTTCCCATTTATGGTAAGGACAAAATTGACCCAACCAGAGTAGCATTACGAAAGGGTATATTTGGGATCTTGGGTTGAGAAATTGCCCGATATGGTTTTGCGGGCGTGAATATAACTTGAGAGATGAGATGGGTGTAGGTGAATTTCCCCAATTGTAGGTGGAGTGAAGAATGACAGGATTGCCCACTTGGAATGGTGTTTGAATGGTTGCCTTTAGTGAGATTGGGAAAGGTGACGGAGTTAGGGTTATGGGTTTTGGAGTTTATGCAGGTATGGCTATAAAGGTGGGTGTGGTATGGGATGGACAACTGCACAAATTTCCCCAAGTTCAAATGGAATAGATGGTGAAAGGGATGCCCCACTTTAGGATCTAGGTGATGATCCTAGTATAAACTTTTGGTTATCTTTAGAATGACTCTCGGACTACAATAGTCTTGAGTTTGCTATGATGATGAAACTACAATTGGTGATCACTAGACCTTGTCTTAGTATAAGCAGTAACTTGAATGAATCTTGTGGTACAAGCCTTTTGATTTTTCTTTTCTTTGTTTTGTTTTTTTGAGATATATTTTTTGAGCAAACATATTATAAATAAATAAACTTACTTGTCCTAAAATTAAAACTTTGAGAAAACAAAAGCAATCGATCAATGATCGAACGAACTCAAGAGGGTTGTAATGTGGCGGTGGTTAATGATTTATGAAGGAAGGGATAATTGGGCTCAAGAGGTGTTTGATGATGATGGGACAAATGATTTGGTGATGTAACTTGGCTAATGGGTGATGATTTATGAAGGAAATGGTTTTTAGGCTCAAAGGAGTGTTTGAGATTTTATTGAGTAATTGATGTGCCTCATGGTTGGATGAACTTGTTTAGAATTGTAATGTAGCCAAGGGTTTATGGAGGATAGGATGTTGAGGCCAAAGGAATGGTTTGAGGATTGATGAGACAAATGATTTTATTCAGTGATGTAGTTTGGCTAATGGTTAATGGCTTATGAAAGAAGGGTTTATTAGGCTCGAAAAGGAGTGTTTGAGGTCTATTGAGACAAGAATCTCCTACATGTCTCGTGGTAGAATGGATCTTTAGATGGATTGGGAAGTGTTTGAGGTTTATTTGGCACAAGGATCTCTTATGCGTTTAATTGCACGAAATATCGACCACGATTCTTACTACTTTTTTTTTTTTTTCCGAATTTTTCTTTTCAATCCTCTCTTTTTCACTTTTTTTGTGAATTTTCTTTCTCTTTCTTTTTGAAAGGTGAGTGAGCTGATAAAAGTGATGCACCATTTTTTGATGCGGAATCGATCCTTGTCTAGGGTTTGGGATTTTTGGCTTAAGGTGGGTAGCGAAGGATTTTTGAGGATATGGAATGATGGTCCAAACTTCATTTCAAATCGTGATTGCTCGGTTTCTCAAAAATTAACTCAAGGACAATAATTTACTTATTTTTATATATTTGCTCTTTTTTTTCTTTATTATTTTTTTATGCCCTAATTTTTGCTTAGGCTGCTCTTACGAGTTTTCAACCTAACGGGCCTTTTTGAATTTTTTTATTTTTTTGTAAAGGACTTGCACCAAAGGAATACAACGTTGACAAGGTATTTTAGAGATCACAAATTTGCCCCTGTATGGAAGGCCTAAAGCGTTATTTCATTAGTGAGAACAAACCAAAAAGTCGACTAGGTAAGGGGAGTGTGTACTTTAGGGTGGTCAGGGTGGGATTAGACTTGGACGGGGGATGATGACAATGTAGGGACATTAACTGACTCAAACAAGAATGAAGACACATGTGACACATAAATCACTACACGAATGCTTCATAGAGAGTTAACATCAGTTTTAACATGAATGAAATTTTGATGGACTATTTTGGTCATTCATCATGGGGTGGATGAGATGCAACACTTTGTTGAAAAAAATGTGAACGAGTTGCTAATTTGAAAAATTGAGTGCCTTGAAACGCCTTGAGCTTGCAACTAAGTATGGCTAAACTTTTTCAAAAAGAATGATTTACCTCACAAGAATGTCTCACCTCTCATCACAATCTTTCTCTAAAATTATGTTTTGTTTTTGTTTTGTTTTTATAATGCATGATGTAAGTATGCAAATGAATGAATGCGCATGAAATGAGAATGCGAACGAATGAATGAATGTATGTGAAATGCGAATGTAATGTATGTGTATGAAATGATAATGTATGATTTTATTTTCGCGTCGGGAATTATAAGTTTACATTTGGAGAGTAAAGTACAAAGTTTAACTTTGACTTTAGCATGCATGGCTTCTCTCCAAAATAAAGCTTTTAATTCTCGGCGATCATAAAATGTACGCAACATAAGATGTTTATCTTGTTGTTTTTGTTATGCAAAGAAAAAGAAAAATGCATGTGGTATATTTTCTAAAAATGTAGTAAATAATGATTTTGATTTTTGAATTTTTGAATTTTTGATTTTTTAATTTTTTTGGATAAAAGACGGTATGCATTAATGTTCGTTTGAATGCAAGGGTATAAAGCTCCTTTGTGACCCTAGAGGGGTACCCTATGGAGTGAGTCTAAGGTTTCTTTTATAGTGAGCCTCACAAGGGTAGTTTTAAAGAATCCTACACTTGGTCCCTAGAGCAAGGACCCCAGTCAAGAATATCGACCCCAACAATAGGCAAGCTATTAGAAGGATAGCATCCTTAAAAGGAATCAAACTCTAGGTGAGATTTTCATGACCACCCAACGAGACGTACGTCCCGCAGGCCATCACTACGCAATCTCGTTCTAACTTAGGTTTCCACTCGAGTCCGGGTAGAGGACTTTTCTCACATGTGTGTGATGTGTAGAGGTGTAGTGTGTGTAGAAGCAGTTTAAAATAACCCAAAGCTGCAAACAAAACAAACATGCATACAAATATCGTCTTCTACTCTAGGGTTTATATATCACATAAAAGTATAACATGCAAAAATAAATAAATAAATAAGGGAAGGGTAAAATTAAATTAATCCTAAATAATTAGACTAGGTTTTGACTCTCTAAAGAAAATTAAGTCCCCAGTGAAGTCGCCAGCTGTAGCGACCGAAAAATCCGGGAAAGGATTCTTCGAAGTTCGAAAGGAAGCCGCCACCAAATTTTAGTTTAAGGGCAAATTCGGAAAATCCCTTTATGTTTAGGATAAGACATTGTTAGGGTTAGGAGTCGATTACGTGTGTGGGAAGGTATTAGCACCCCACGACATCCATGGTCTAATTAATTAAGATTTATTTAATTATTACCCTTTTATTTGTAAAGAAAAGACTTATTTAAGTTTTTGGTTTTAGTGCTTGACAAGAGTGGACTCTTGCTCCTACGTGCCTCTCCGGATGCAATGGAGGAATCAAAGCTACGTAGTTCTTCCCGAAAAAGGTTTGTGGGTTGGTGTTTTTTTTAGTGTAGGGGTCCTAGGATTCCTTGAATCTGCATGTACCATCGATTCCTAGAATGACTACTAACTTGGATTGTACAAACAAGCTTAGTCCCTACTTTTTGAAAATGATTTTTGAATTTTTGAGAGAAGATTGTTTGATATGAGGTGGGTCCGTTTTAGAATAGGTATTCTAGAACTCGAATCTATCTGACTCATTAGTTCTAGAACGACTGACTAGGTTGTACAACCGACTTAGTCCCCTATTTTTAGGAAAAAGTGATTTATTTATTTACTTATACGTTTTTAGGATTACCGAATCATGCATGTACTCATTGGTCTAGGATGATGACTAACTTTGGGTTGTACAATCGACTTAGTCTTTTATTTAATTTTGAAGAAATAAACTAATTTGTGCATAAATAAAAAAAAAAAAGAAGATAAAAGCGATAATTAAATAAAGACTAGGCAAAAAAATAAATGAATAAATAACTATATATGTAAACAAATATGAATAAATATATACATAAACAATAAATAAATAAATTATATTACAAATAAATGATAAATAAATATGTATATAAAAATAAACAAAATAAATACAAAACTAACTGGACTCGACGAGTGCCGAACCGGACCGAGCAGCCAACCGGACTCAATCTGGTCCATTTTGACTCAAGATCCTTAGAAGAACCGCTTTGAGAATCGGAAAGCCGACTAAAGCGTCCAAATGATCAAAGACGGGTTTTTAGTGAAATGGGCCGCTATCGCTTTGACCCAATAGATCACTTAACCCGCCAATGATCTCCTCTCTAATATTCACCTCTCAACCCCTTTTATATCCAATTGCTAGGAGCTCTTGTTTCTTGTGAGCAATGTGGGACTAAAACAAAGTAGAAAGCAATTCCCCTTTAAAACACAATTTTCGTTTTTCTCAAACCTGTCACCGTAAATTTGCGATTCGGATTCGTTAACCGTTGGATCGTCTTTCTTTTTTGACAGCAGGTTCGTGACACATATATCTCCGCTTTCACCGTTCGGATCGTCGAAACGAGGTCTGAGGAGAGAGAAATTGCCTTCGCAATAACTGCAGTTTTTTTGTCCGTTTTTCTCAAACCTCTCATCGTAAAAATTGCGATCCGGAATCGTTAACCGTCGGATCGTCTTCATTTTTTTACAGCGGGTTCGTGGGAAATATGTCTTCACTTTCACCGTTCAGATCGTAAAAACGAGGTCCAAGGAGAGAGAAATTTCCTTCGAATAGTAGCTAAAAACTAACACCCGAAAATACGCAAAAAACTACTATTTTTTGTAATTTTCAAAAAAAGTCCAAAATAAAATGATTGAAAAAAGTCCAAAATAAAAACTATTAAAAAGAACTCGGACAAAATTGGGGTATAACATTCATAAATGTGAAAATACGTATAGGTATAGGTAAGCAAAAAATGGTGAAAAAAGCAACATATGTCACTTGGCAGTGTGGATTCAGTAAAGCTATTAATACATAAACATACATGTACATATATGTTTTAGGATAATATGTTAAGATGTAGGACTCAAGCTTAAGGTCGGGACTTGAAAACGTAAAGTGTACACACATCAGAATAAATGTAGTTAGTGCAGTTACTGAAAATGGATTTGAAGTTTTAAATAATTCTCAACATGAAAAAAGGCAATGAAAAATTACCAGCTTATTCCTCTTTTGTATTAGAGCAGCTAGGGCAGTTTGAGACAATATCCTTTTTGAATCTGGAAGAATTTGGAACTTCTCTGTATCTGAGTAAGAATGGTTTGCACTTTGACTATGGGCATCTATTGTGTCTATATCACATTAGAATATGGAAATCTGTCATATAATAGTGTACACTGCGATGTACACTATTATATGATGCATTTCACCTAAATTTATCAACGATGTACACAGTTTTCATATTCTATGATCAGTTCTACCTAAATTTATCAATGATGTACACAGATTCCATGCACATCAACTTTTCAACTCCTGAATTAGGGAATATTAAATTCTATGTCCTCTAACACTATACATCAGTTTCATACAAGAGGAAACTTATGTAAAACTTGATATATTGTTTTCTGTCTCAATTAGGGAAGGTTTTTATGAGTTTCTATAGAGTAACAAGGTTTAACTTTTGGGCATCAATGTGCTATATAATGGATAATCATCGAAAATGTTATCTTGGACATTAATTAGCAGTATCATCTTTCTAATTGAATTGCAATGAATTAGAGTTAGAGCCCACCACTAACTATTTCATGGCTAAAAATTTTCCTGCATTTTACATATGAAACTTTGATCTGAGATGGTGGTCTTTACCACCTTTGAAACGAGTAAATGTGCTTATTGGTTTGTTCTTGATCATGGATCTTTGCTTTTGACTTACTAATTCCTACGGGAGAAAGTTAGGATGGTTGTGTTAGAAACTTTGTGTAAGTTTTGTCTTTGAAAGTGAGTTTCAAAACCTTGAAGGTGAATGTTAGAAATTGTATCTTTCAACTACTTTCTACTTTTTCCTCTTACTAATGTACATACGGGTTGGTCTATTGAAGTTGAAGATGTTGAGCAAATGTGGTCTTCACAACACAAATTGTAGCTAATTCAGCTTTTTTATTCACAAGGACTTTCCTAGGATTATATTTGCGATGTCCACCATTATCTTATGTTAATTTTCTTTGAGAATAAATTGAAGAGGAGAAAAAAAAAGATAAATTGCAAGTTTGTAATAAATCTATGCTTACCAATTAAGTTGCTAAGGGTGTTGTAACGTAATTAGGGGTGACAATATCTACCCTTACATGGAGATCTCCACGGGAATGCGCATTACATACACTTGCACACGGGAATTTTCACCCATGGGGATGGGAATGGGGAAAAAAATTCTCTGTGGTCAATTTTGGTATAGGGACGGACAGAGCTCTCTTCTTTACATAAATACCGTAATTGATTTTGCTAGGGTTTTCATATGTATTTTTTTTAAGTGCAGAGATATGAGGTATTTTGATGGCTTGGAATTATCTGTCTTTTGGAGTTAAGGTAGGAGCAAATAACACCTCATTTTTATGAGACTATTCTTGATTTAAGTGTGTATTCATGGAACTATCCTTTTCCTCATTGCCATTTTCACCTATGAGATTACATTGTTTCAAAGATACCCTACATTTGTATGTCTTCAAACCTTTGACCACTGTACATGCAATTTGAGAAATCAACCATATCCTAATTTTTATGCTATTCAATTTCTTAACTTGATTCTAATTTGTATGCTATTGATTTTTTGGACGAGGAGCGCGCATGAGCTCAATTTCTTCAAGTTCGAGCTCAGTTTGTTATTTTGAATCAAGTTTTGGATGCCTATTTTTGTATCACTTATTGAAATAGGCATGCACAGCCAGTGAAGGTGCTCATGTACATTTTTTACTTAGAGAAAGTAATTATGAAAAAATAATTAGGTGCTACCTCTTTTTTTTCCTCCATAAATAGGAATTTATGGATATGGCTTAGTCAAAAAAGTTAGTGATAGAGCAAAAACAAACCAACTACAAGTCAAGGTCACAGCTAACACACCAAAAACTTCGATCACTTAAGAACAATTATTTAATATAAAAATTAGCATAATTTAATATTTTTCTAAATAAAATCACATATAAAAAGACTAAAATTATTACTTTTTGGTTACAAAAAAGGCTAACATTATATTAATTACTTATAATATACTATCTATCTATAAGGATATTATTGTCAAAAAAATCTATAACAAAGACATAAATTTACTATATGTAGGGCGGGGGGCATGATCACTGTCCCAATCACCAAAATGGCCACGAGAGATTTTCTTTGTCCGTCCAGTCTCTCCACGGAAAAAAATCCTTATATGGGCCGCCCGAACGCAGCTTGATCCGCGGAGATCCCCATACTGAGTAAAAATTGCCACCCCTATATATAGATAGAATGTTAAACTTTAGTGACTAATAGGCGACACATCGGCTCCTACCGCATTTCACCTCAACATTTTTCGTCCAAATAGGCGACACATCGCCTCCTACCGCATGTTGAAAAAAGAAATTTCTTAACAAAAATTGAGTTAAGTGCATGTTCATTTGAAATGAATCACTCAATTTATAGATTTTGGTAATTAAGTATATTGTTTTTCTACAACAATTGGAATGGATGGTAATTAATGTGTAGTAAGTCACAATTTTAATATATAATTTTATTTTATATATATATATATATATATATATAAATCTAAATTTAATTTCCTACTATTATATAAATATTTAAAATAGTTGAAGTAATTACATACTATTGCCTAAACAAAATGAATTTTAAATAAATCTTATATATATATATATATATATATATATATATATATATATATATATATATATATATATTAGCGCAACACAAAGCCACGTACATCTCTTCTCCGACAATAACCAAAAACATAAACAGCTCTCTATGTTGATTAGTATGGTGGGTCCTCCTTCTTTAGCATTTTCATTCTGATTATTAGATTAGATTTCATTACATTACATTACAGAGAAACCTCTTTAGACGACGAGGATCCACACATTCCAAGATCAACGTTAACCCCACCAATCCACTCTCCTTTGTTTTTATTATCTTCTTATTTCCTCTCCACTTGTCTAAGATCCATTCATACCCTTTTACATTTCTCATTACCTTTGTGATGGGTTTTGATTTTGTTTACTTTTGTTCTTTATTGGATTCGTTTTGTGAGTTTTCAGTTAAAAGTTTTGATTTTTATTGTTGAAACTTGGAAAGTTGGGTACTTTTTGTAAATCTGGTTGTTGGGTATTTTTAGGGTTCATATTGGGATATTGGGGTGGTGATAATTTTTGTTGTTTTTTTCAATGGGGTGTTATGATGAAGGACATTTTAATGGTGAACTTGAAAATGGAGTGAGTATTAATGGTTGTGGTGATTTTGAGGAAGATGGAAATATAGCTACTATTGAAGATGCTGTGAAGGTTCTATTGCTTGGTCTTGGGGAAGATATTAATAGGGAAGGTCTTAGAAAGACACCACTTCGTGTTGCAAAAGCCCTACGTGAAGGAACCAGAGGTGATTTTTTGATATCAATCATGCTATGGTAGTTTTATTCATGTTTCTCGTATGAGACATGTTCAATTAACATTTTAGCACCTTACTTATGTAATAATTACTCTTGATACATTACTTTTTCAATGAATCTAAAAAGTTGTCTGTTGCTTATATATGAGTTCGGAGGGATTACGTGTTGTCTAGATTTAGAGAAGTAAAGGTTTCTTTCAAATAGTTGGACATATCATAGTGTCTTTGTAGTAGCTTTGTTTTGCTTAAAATGGTGGGAGTTTTGCTTTTTCATCTTTGCTTTATAATCTTTATTAAGGAAAGAATTGTGTCTGGTCCAATATCTAAATTTGGATATGAAGTCATACATGTGAGCAAAGTTCTAAATAGTGGTCACGGTTGTGTTAAGGCTTTCGCAATTTTGGTTGTTGCTACAGTTGTGTTACGGGTCATCGTGATGTGAATTAATCACAACAATGTATATAATGCATAATAACTTAAATTAATGTATTTTTCATGTTTTTTCATTATTATAAGATGTCTTATGTAGAAAAAGGAAAATATGAATAGTTTAGTAATTGAGAATCAGATAGAGCTGCTGGTTGTGGTTGCGGGCTTGCGGCTGGAACGGCGTTTCATCGCGACTGTTGCGATCGTAACAGCGTTTCATCGCGACTGTTGCGATCGTAACAGCGTTTTGTCGCATTGATAACGGTGAAAAACAGAAACAGTCGCTGCTGATACTGTTTTGTCGCGGCCGTTTTCACCGTAACAAACTGTTTTTTTAGAACCTTGCATGTGAGTGTGATGGATCTAATAGATACTCCATATGGCCTTAAATATTAGCAAAAAGTCTATGTACTAATTGGTCTAAATTTGGACAAAATACATAAACTTTTTTGCTTGTATTGAAGGCCAGTGGAGTACTACTTATTGTTTACTTATGTTGCTCTGCATAAGTAATTCACCATTACATAGATCACTAATTAGCTTTCTCCTTGATTTCAGTTTCTTGTTTTTCATGTTTGATTTCGATTGAGTATGTCCATAGGCATTCTGTAAAGTAAAACATAAAAAAATATCATATTTTCTTGTATGATATGTTACTAATATTGCGGAAATCTATATTTTTTCCAGGTTATAGACAAAAAGTTAAGGACATTGTTGAAGGTGCTTTGTTCCCTGAAGCTGGTCTAGATAATAATAAAATTGGTCATGCTGGGGGTACAGGTGGACTTGTAGTTGTCCGAGATCTCGACCTTTATTCCTATTGCGAGTCTTGCTTGCTACCTTTCGAGGTTAAATGCCATGTGGGTTACGTCCCTTCTGGCCAAAGAGTTGTCGGTTTAAGCAAGCTCTCTCGTGTGGCTGATGTATTCGCTAAACGACTTCAAGAGCCTCAACGTCTCGCAGATGAGGTGTGTTCGGCTTTGCATCAAGGGATAAAGCCAGCAGGTGTTGCTGTCATACTTCAATGTACACATATTCACTTTCCTGACATAGAATCAATCTTTCTAGAATCAAACAAGAAAGCGTGGATGAAGAAGATACTCATTTCGTCGGGTTCTGGGGTCTTTGAAAACAAAAAGCAGATATATGGACTGATTTCCTTTTCCTTCTTAAATCTAGAGGCATTGATAAGGAAAAAATTCATGTTAGAGAATCATCTGACCAAGGCTGGTGTCCATCTCTTTCAACTAAAGTAACGTCGAAAATTGGACCAGTTAATCCTGCAATGGTTACCGCAGTATCTTCAATTCTGAAATCTTTGGGAGAAGATTCGATTAGAGAAGAGCTTGCGGGAACTCCTAATCGATTTGTGAAATGGCTGTTGAACTTCCAAAGCATTGACATGGATGTGAAGTTGAATGGTTCACTTTGTGGTGTGGTAAATTCTTTGAACACCAATGGGGAGGTAAACTTCGACGACAAACAGATATACTCGGAGCTGAATTTACCCTTTTGGTCACAATGTGAACATCATGTACTTCCGTTTCACGGTGTCGTTCACATAGGATACTTCCTATCAGAAGGATTCAATCCTATTGGAAAATCGCTTTTACAGTCAATAGTTCATTTTTATGGTTTCAAACTCCAGGTTCAAGAAAGGCTCACAAAGCAGATAGCAGAAACCATTTCACCACTTTTAGGTGGAAATGTAATAGTAGTTGTAGAAGCTAGTCATACTTGTATGATCTCTAGAGGAATTGAGAAGTTTGGAAGTAGTACAGCTACGATTGCGGTATTAGGACACTTTTCGACAGATCTTGCTGCTAGAGCCTCATTCTTGCAGAGTATTGCAAGTGCTACATCTTCTGAAGGCCAATAATCTCTGTAGCACCGACACTTCTAATTGAAGATGTGTCAGACACCGACACTTCAATTACTTGTATTTTTCAAATTGAATCTGGTGTCTGCGTGCCTGTGTCCATGTCGTGTCCGGTGTCTGTGTTAATGCTTCATAGGCAACCATTCTTGCTGCTGAATCAAATGAAATGATTCAGCAGTAATGCCATTCATTCTCTGCATTGCAGTGCAGCAGCTTACATACACACTGATAAAGTCAGAAGACATATTTTGATGAAAATTTTCTGTAAATTTCAAAACCAAATTTTGTTCCTAATATTTTGTCTTCTTGCCTCTTATTTTATCACATATTAGAAATCCCTTTGGAACAATTCAAGGGATGAGTCACTTTGTCCAGAATTATTACATGCTGGAAGACTGTTTCTAGTAAGATGTCATTAATATTAGTCTACCCTCAAATCTTTTATGTATTTATTTCACAAAGGCTGATACAAGTTTAAATTATTTTATGTAAAGGTCCAGCAAGGAAAGATTTAAACATTTTGATGTTCTTTTAAATTGCTTGAGTGTCATGGAAATGCAGTGGTTGATAGATCTCCAATGAAATATACCAGTCTTGAACTGATGGTTATGTGGTAGTGTTAATTAGTTTACTTGTCTTTAGCTTTTTTAGCTCTTAGCCTTTTAGTCTTTTTTTATACCGTGTTATTCGTGTACAATATTCACTAATTTTGTTAGTGACTAATCTACGCTAGAGAATTTGGCTGACTATGTGTACCCGACTTTGCTAATTTGTATGGTTCTCTCCTCTTAATAGAGTTTTCGTCACACACAAAACTTGAATTTGAGATTGAGGTGAGATTCGAGGTGTCTTTTCTTGTCTTTCTATTATGGCCAACAACATATTTTTATATTTACTTACTAGGCCAAGTATCTGATGGGCATGGCTCAGTTGATTGCACACTGAGTTTATAGGGGAGGACCCCGGTTCTTTTTTTGGTCATTAGGTGGACCCCAGTTCGATTCTCGTATGACACATTTTCGCGAATCAAAGTGCTTAAGCTTGTGAGAATATCAATGAATTTCTTGGATAGTTAAAGACCCTAATTATGGTGATTAATACCAAATTAAAAATATATTTTTAGAGTCAATAGAGTATCTATCTGAGTTGGCTTGACTCATTAGAGGGTGTATATGAACTTAGCTTAAGATATTTTTGTTTTTTACAATTATTTATTTCACTTAGAGGATGCATATAGCCTCAATGGAGGTGGGTATAGACCCACCAAAAAAATGCATTTCAGATTGAATTTTTCAAAAAAGGGTGATATAAATGTTAGATAGCAGACACATGTATAGCGCTTTTAATAGCCATCTATATTAAAAATAAGTGTTATGTAATCCTTTTTTCGGCATAATGTAAGCTTCCTCAACAACCCATGAGGGATACAACTAGCTCAGAAGAGCAATCTGAGTGATCTAAGGGACTTACGACAAGGTGACCCAACAAGATATACAACATTCGCGCCCAAAGGCTTAGCACGACATAAGGGGACTTATAGAACACAACCTGTCCTTGGCTAAAGCCCAATGCTACCTAAGATTAAAAAGCATATAAAACTAAAAAAGACAATTGGCCAACAAACTAGGGTTTCCAATCTAAACACCAAAAGACAAAATTGCCCTTCATCAAACTTCTGGTCATCTGTAACTTCACCCAGATCGTCGTCACCAACCACAGAGACCAAGACCCAACCAAAGACCTAGAAGGCTCTACAGATAAGACACACGACATACCCACAAAGTTAGAAAACCATGATAGCTAAAATTTGTTGACATGTGTTAAAGGTATGGATTCTCTACCTGAGGTCGGAAAAAATGTAGCTACCTTTGTGTCTATCTCTCTCATCTCTTATTCTCTCTTTCATATTTTCCCTCCATATTTTTCTTTATTATGTCTCCTCTTTATGCCTAAAATCACCTAAAGGTACCTACTTTTTCCCGCCCTCAAGGTAGATAATTCATTTCTGTGTTAAAGAGAGTGAAAAAGAATGGCGGATTTGGTGAAATAGTTTGTTTCAACAATATAACAAAGCCTTTTTTAAGCAAAAAAGGGATACAAAGTCTCGTTAAACCTTCTGATGTCAAACAGTCTTTAGGAAAAAAATAATAAGAAGGAAAAATAGTACCACCCTTAAATTTTATTGATAAAAAATAAAAAAAAAATCAAAAAAAAATGGGGGGACTAGGCCAAAACCCATGAACAAAAACAACATTACAACTTAAAGGAAATAAAAACATTCCTATTAAAAGGAAACTAGTTTGAAGAATGTACATGCAAAAACATTACCATAATGACTCTCGTCCTAACCAATTTGACACTAAAGCTATTAATAATTATTTGCAGCACAACAAAAGCAGAATACAAAAGGAAACACAATCCATCAAAAGGAAAAACACTAAACCCAAGAAAGAAATCAACAAAATTTATAACTAGGCACACCTAACCTTTTCCTAAAAAATCCTCGATAATGAAACTAGAAATTCGATCCCACCAAACAAAACCACTTATACAAGTTTCATAACGATCAAGCTTATCAGCGCAAACATTACCCTCTTTATATAGACTTAAAGGCAATAAACACAAATAATGACCGAAATAATTACAGAGTATCCTACTCTTAATTACATTCTAATCAGCGCAGACATTGCCCTCTTTATATAGCACTTGGAATGCTCTCCATGAACATAGCCCTAGCAGCAAGATCAGTTGAAAAACATCCTAAAACAGCAAAAGTAGCAGTATTACTTCCAAACTTCTCAATTCCTCTAGAGATCATACATGTATGACTTGCCTCTACAACCACTATCACATTTCCACCTAAAACTGCTGAAATAGTTTCTGCTATCTGCATTGTAAGCCTTTCTTGAACCTGAAGCTTGAAACCATAAAAATCCACTATTGATTGTAAAACAGATTTTCCAATATGATTACACCCTTCTGAAAGGAAATATCCAATGTGAACAACACCATAAAAGGGTAGTAAATGATGTTCACATTGTGACCAAAATGGTAAATTCACTTCTGAGTATAATTTCTTTTCATTTTCATTACCTCCTAACCTAGGTTCCTGACTCCGCCACTGAAGTGAACTATTCGGCTTCATATCAATATTACTAACACATTGAAAATTCATCATCCATTTCACAAATCTACTAGGAGTTTCTATAAGTTCCTTCCTAGTTGAATCTTCACCTAAAGATTCAATAATTGAAGATACTGCATTAACCATTATAGGATTCAATTTCACTGATCCAATTTCAGCACATAAACAAGGACACCAACATTGATCTAATGAACCTCTTAAACAAATTTTGTCCTTTTCAATACCTCTAGATATAACAAGACTATAAAAATCACTCCATATATCAGCATCATTATTTTCAAAAACACCAGAACCTGAAGAAACAAGTATTTTCACACACCCTTTATTAAAATCTATGGATGGAAAAGGGATATGTGTGCATTGAAGTATTACAGCAACACCTTCTGGTTGAATTCCTTTATGTAAAGATGAACAAATTTCATCTGCTAAACGTTGAGGTTCTTGAAGTCTTTTTGCAAATGCTTCAGCTACACGAGGTAGTTTGCTTAAACCAACAATTCTTTGGTTAGAAGGAATATAACCTATATGACATTTGATTTGAAATGGTAGCAAGCAAGATTCACAATAAGAATAGAGATCAGTGTCACGCACAATTACTAGTCCACCTGCTCCTCCACCTGCATGGCCAATTTTATTATCTTCTAGGCCTGCTTCAGGAAATAATGCACCTTCAACAATTTCCTCCACCTTTTGCTTATAACCTAGGAAAAGATTAGTAGTGTTTAATATATTTGTGATATGGATTTAATTAGTAGGCCCATACTCCCAAGATGCGTGAATAGACAAAAATACCCTTAACGATGGTTCGGTAGTTACGCACCGAACCAGTTCGAGGGATAACCACCGAGTATGTTATGTTCATAGACACCCCCAAATTTGTTCTAATCAGGTTCGGACCTAATCTACCGAACCATTCAGATTTCAGAAGAAAAAAAGAGGGCATTTTGGAGATGTTTGGGTGTTGGGAGTGTGCACCGAGTAGCGGGTGGGTTGTAAGAAGTATGAGCCTAATTAGTATATGCATACAGTGTATAAATATTTTACAACGTCAATCAAACACAAATTGATATATGATAAAAGTGGTTGACTTTTATATCATTCATCTTATAAGTCATTCCTAGTCCTATCATGATTTTTTATTGGTTGATGGTATAAAAAAATTTATATTGTTGGTGCATACCAATTAAATTCTTCTGATAATGTAATACAAGAAAAAATGTTGATTCTTGTCATAAGAGTACTCATTTTTACTTTGGCTATTGATTGCCTAATGCAGCCCTAGTTTAGCCTTTTATGCTCAATGTGTTAAGTTCAAATCCCCTCGTGTACAGTTGTAAAATGGTCATTAGTGCTGTTTTGATTAATAAAATTTCACTTTCCCCATTTTTTTTAAAAAAACTCTCCCTTACGAATTTGGATTATTTGTATGAGAAATGACAGATAGTAAGAAAAGAAACGTAAGAATAAGGGAATAACAAAACAAGACACTTGGTGTGTAGTGTTAGTTGATGTCCTATAATTTAGTTTTTAGTGTATTTCTTACTTTTCTTACAAAAACTATTCTTACTAAATAGAAGTGCTCTATTCGTATTGATTTGGAACAAATCTATATATAGGTGAGATCATTTAAATATTATAATTCAAAACGATATGAGAATTTAATTTGATATCACGAGGAAATCGCACGCTTGTGACACTACTCAAAATATAAGTTACTCAGTTGCAAAAAATCTTATTAGAATTCTCGAAATAGACATAGTCTAATATCAACCGCCCAATCCTTACCAAATGTCAAGACGACAACTGCAGTTACCGTCAACTATAGAAATTCAATTTCCAAATTGAACATCAATAAAACTATAGATTTTTTTATTCTTTGTGTCATTGGTGCGCAATATATCTACTATTGACAAATCTATGTCGGGAACTTGGCTAGCCACATGTATCCGACTTTGTCTTGATCGTGTGTGGCTCTCCCCCTCCTACATAGTTTTTCACACCCAATATTCGAACTCGAGGCTTAATGTACGATCGTGCCCAATTACCAATGAGACTAAACCTTGTTGGTAATGAAACTATAGATTGATTAAATTTACTTCATGTCCTTCAAAATCTTATGATCAAATAAAATCTATTAGTAGTTCAAAAAGTTTGGGCGAGATAGTTACCTCTAGTTCCTTCACAAAAGGCTTTGGCAACTCGAAGTGGTGTCTTTTTAATGCCTTCCCTGTTGATATCTTCCCCTAGACCTAATAACAGGACTTTGACTGCATCCTCAATGGCACTTGCTTTGGTTTCTTTCTCAAAACTCATTTTTTCATCACAATCACTCACTACATTCTTAATCTCACCATTTGAATGCTCCTTACCCATTAACGCCATTAAAAGACAACAAAAAGTTCAAATAAATGAGCAAACCCAATAATATTTGCCTTATATGTGTAATTTTCTACTTCCTTAAATGTGCATATATAGAGGTGATGCATGAAGGGGGATACTATTCATGGGGTTGGCACGTAGCTAGAGTAGGTGTGTCAAATTAACGACTGACCAACATGGTGTAACACAAATAATAGATACTTGAGCTATTTAATCATTTGGACATGTATTCGATCACTGACTGGTGCGCATGGGAAAACATCTAGTGGAAGAGACCAACTTCTTAAATAGATCTCAGTACCTCGAGAAATTAGTCTCTATAATTACGCGCAGGTGAAACATTGGTTTTATAAAAAAATTAATGAGTCGTAATCTCATGTTTAAATGTGCTAATTTAAAAATGCAGCTTCGGCATATTGCTTTGTTGCATTTACCAGAGGTGCTCCTTTCTTAATTGGATATGTACGGTTTATGTTTCACTATGACTCATTTTGTTGGGTTCATTAACATTAGACTCAACTTTTCATGTAACTCAAACCAACTCAAAACCACTACAAAAAACACGGAGATTAGCAAAGGACATATCCGTCGCTAACAGACCCAATTCAGTCGCTAATGTTAATTGGCTAGGGAATTAGCGAGGGGCCGGTTCAGTTGCTAATGTTAACAATCCTAAATGGATTGGGTTGGTACTGGGTTCACTACTAAAATATCATATATTTAGAAGTAAAACAAATAGAACAATAATAATAGAAATAAGAAAAATAAACCTAAATCAACATCAATACTTTAACATCACTATGAATTTGACTTTTATTTTATTTTTAGCAGCATCAACTTTATACCGTTGCCTAATTTTTGAGCCACTTGAAAACTTTATGTCAATATTAAAATTTAATTATTCTTGTAAAAAATACTTTGTCATAAAGATTGATATATGTGTTGATAATTGTAGTCAGGGGATCTACATTTATTTTAGGGTCACTTTCGCCAGTGGTGTATCTATTATTTGGGTTAGGATCCTCTCTATTTCTCAAAAAAAATGGAGGGCTCCATTTGGAGAGAGATAGACACAAAACTCATGGTGGACCATAACATTAATTATTATTATAAATTTAACACTATGACCCTACTATCTAGGACTTTGGCTTAAGGTGATCAAACAATTTAATTAAATCAAATTTTTAAATTTATGTGTGTGTGATTTAATTTATATACATTATTATCGTACAATATTTGTTAAAAATCACGAAATGACACATTATAAAAAATATTTGACTATATCTCATCTACCGTAAAAGTTTTAACACTCCTCCACGTTAGCAACATGTGACGAATAACTACAAAAAACTACCTATTTAGTGAACAATTTTTGCGACCGATTTAGCGACGAAAACCCCAAATTGGTCGCTACATATTAGCGACTTCCCAAAATATATACGTCGCTAACTATTTTAGCAATTGATTTGTGGGCGGATTTTGAATTTCAGTCATTAAACCAGTCACTAACTTGTTTAGCGGCTAATTCAGTGATCGATTTAGCGACTAAAGTAGTAGTGTATGGTGGTTTCGATCGGTCTGAGTTGTGGCGAAAAGAGTAACTAGCATTAAAAAAATAGAAGAATAAGAGAAGCGTGTGCAAAAAAACAAAATTAGAGGTGTCAAAATATATTTTCCATAGAGGTATTAGTACGATAAATTTAAATTTGAGGATGTGCAGTTGCACACATTGAAGAGTATGTCCACCCCGACTTTCATCTCTTGAATTACCTTATTATAAATAATTTATTTGGACTTTTTCAATTTAAAAATGTGTACGTAGATTCCTAAATTTATTTTACTACCACATTGTTGTATTATATCACTTCATTCATATGGATGAATGATTGTCTAGTGACTTATACTGAGATGACCACTCTCTCTGGTCATTATAATTATAAACAAAAAGAAACCTCAATTCTTGGTCACTATTATACGCAAAAGTTAACTATTTTTGCCACATTTAATGTTATTATTCTAAATAAGTGTCTTCTTGAGGTAGAACACAGGTTGGGATCGAGATGGGGTGAATCGGCGTACCCCGAGTTGGTCGATTGTTGGATCGACATGGGTGTGGTACCTGCACACACTCCGACACCCATGTCAGTATCGTGAATTATATGGTGAGATATGATACTCGGGGCATGAGAGGGTGCCATTATTTGTAGAGTTGAGCTTAGGTGATCCTGCAATGTCAGATGCGGGCTAATCGCGGCGCTTGATCCAGACGCAGAATAGATTGGGACCCGTGCCCAGAGGTGGAGACTTCCTCGTGGCCTGCTCCTGGTTGTGCCGAGGCCAAGTTGCATGGTGTGATCCTTTGAAGCCAATCTGAAGTGGAGCTCGGTCCGACCGAACAAAAAGATTGAATATTTTTTCTATTAAATATTATAAAGATCAATTTTTGTAATTTTAACTTTACTTTTGCATGAAATATAAACATTTAATTGCACACAAATGGATTTCTTAATGATTATGAAAGTAGTTGTTTTTCCTTATAAGCGGAAGATGTATTCAATAACACTAATAATAAACTCATTTTTAATGATTTCTTAACATGAAATTAAGCCGATGATAATTACTAGGTGTGTAATTTATTGAATTAATTTAAGATATTAAAATTTAATTTAATAACATTTTAAGTGATGCGCGTGTAATTTAATAACATTTTAATAACATTTTAAGTGATGCAGCAACATCAATTTTATTATATTTGTTTCAATCCACGTATATTTTTTTGAGATAAAAATATCTTGTATTGAATGAAATATTAGTCTCACATCTAGAATGCAGCAATGTTTTTCTTTTTTATTATTTATAGGCAAAGTGGTTACGAATTAGTGTATTAGTTGTTAGAGGGGAGGGAGGAGCGGGGTTCAAACCCCGTACGCTTATATTTTTCTACCAATGATGTCTCTTTCACTCAAGCATGCGACCTGCCCTTCTGAAACAAATGCAGCAATGGTGATTACAGATTTCACTAGCATTAATAGCGCTAATCACCTTAATTAAAAGAGAACAAAGAGTTGCAAGCCAAGACGGTTAAATAAACAAAACTTAGAGTTTGAACCATTGAAAAACAGTGATACATGCAAGTATGCAACTGCTTTATCCCAACCTAAAAATTCTAGATGGAGTAATTAATATTGGTGGAAAAACATACGTAAGAGTTATGTGAATGCTTAGAGAGAAATTCAAACCCAATACATTTGTTTGAATTAATACACTCCACTTTCCCCTCCTCGTCCCCATCTCTCACCATTTATATATATGAATGAGAAAAACACGTAGGTCCAAGTCACCAACTAATGCATTAATTAACCACTAATGCAATAATTTACCAACTAATTCATTAATTAATCAACTAACTCAGCAATTAATTCACCAAATAATGCAGTAGTCCCAGTCAAAAAGATTTTTTGAGATATCCTATGTCTAGACCTTAATTTGTCATTTGTATAATGGTTCGTTGATCTTATCAATTGTATATTTAGGAGATAGTTATTTTTCTAGTTTGTCTCACCGTTTTTAGGGGTGATGGGTCATATTATTATATGTTATTTAAGGTTGTGACATACAAGAACTAAAGAATGCAGATTATTAGTCTAGAATTTATAAAAAGTATTTTCACTCTTCTTAATATGCTCTTCATTCATTGAATTAAAAATGAATTAAAAAATCTGCATTCAAATTTGAGGATATAATAGGAAAAACATAATTAAAGTTTTATTAATAGAGTGGGGATCAACTTACTTCAAGAGTAACTCTTGTAGAGTTACTCCACTTAATATCTTTGAGTAGAGATTAAATTTTACCAATCTAAGCTGTTGAATAGCTTTATATTATCTTAAGGATCATAAATGTACTCAAAAATTATAGACATTGGATATATGTAGCTATTGAATCTTATAATCCATACTTGTATTTTACAAAGTATAATATACGTTGAATTGAACTTATTTGATGAAAGGTCAAATATTTTTATAGTTTTATGAAAAATTTCATACTTGATCTACTCAATTAGAACTACTAATTTGTGGTTGAATCGGTAAAATTTAATGTGTAAAAGAGATATTACTCTTGGAGTAAGTTGACCCTACTCTATTAATAAAGCTTTAATTATGTTTTTCCTATTATATCCTCAAATTTGAATGCAAATATTTTTAATTCATTTTTAATATTCTAAAACGCCATGTATTATGAGACAAATTTTTTTAGCTACAGAAAAGTCATATAATATGGGGTGAGGAGTATCTTTTAAATTTGAAGGGATGGGCGTGAGTTGGATTTAATGGATTTTGATGTGTTTCAAGACTCAACCTAATTAAATACTACATTCGGTCTACTTCATAAGAGAAATTGCAGTTTTAGATTCATTGAATAACTAAGGTATTTGATCTATAATATAGAACAGATACATCAGTTATTCAATGAACTTAAAACCGTATTTTCTTATATAAAGTGGGTGAGTTCGTACTTATGGGTTGGACTTGACAAGATTATACCAACCTGACAGATCTTAAATGAGTTATAGATTGGTACTTGGTTCATTACAAAATTATCATTTTCTAGGAAAAAGTAAAAAATAAAAAATAGTAGAACAATAACAATAGAAATTAAAAATAAAAAAGTAAACTAACATCATAATCAATATTTTAACAACATAGTTGTTGTGATTGGCAAGTTGTTGGTATATGGTTAGCTCGGAATGATCTCTTCATTAGAGGGGAAAAACCTAAAATAGACTCCATTATTTCTCGTATTAGGTCTTTGTCTTGGAGTTGGTATATTTTAAGAGTGGGTAATATCAGTAGTTGTCTTCCTTCTTCTTGGTGGCTCAATGCTCTTACGTGTATAAATAATTCTTGAGAAAGTCTTGTTATTTTGGTTTTGAGTACACCTAGTGATCTTGTTAGTGAAATTTTTGCTTATCTAACTTTTTTTTATAAACAACATAATGAGTTTATAATTCAAATCAAAGCTCAGTATTCTTCCATTGATTAGCAACACACATATAATTCAAAGATAATAAAGACCTGTTTTATCTTCTATAAACAATTGTATGATATATCTAGTAATAATAGTCCCAGACTTTAACCAACATCGTTGGCCCAGTGACTTAATCTATCCTGGGACACAGGGGGGTCGACCCTACGCTTTTGGGTTCGATTTCCACAGCAGACAAATTCAGTGTTGGTCGGTGCAAAATTTCATCCTAAACACAAGCGGAGGTTAGTCTTTCGTTGAAAACATTGCGACACTATGTAGGTAGCCAACAATGGTCCCAAAAAAATGCAAGACTTTGACATGTAGGATAACATATTTTATGGGTTGGATTTGGTGGGTTCTTAATTTTCAAACTCGACACTCAACCTATGCACTATGAATTTGTCTACGATTTTAATTTTTCTACTCCAATAGTTGGATCCCATACCAGTTACTCGTATTTTTTTTGATCAAAATGTATCTATAACCACCCCTAGTTTGGATAAGATTTTATTGCCCCCCACTCTCTTGTATTTTCTTCCATTTTTTATTCAATAAATTATTGATGTGCTGTAAATGATTGGTAAAGTTTATTACTCTTTTTACAATGATGTCTCTGTATGTCCATTTTTGCCTTAAAAAATGGATAAGATTTTATATATTAGATAGGCTGTTAGTATTTAAATTTGAATGATTGTGTTATCGGGATAAGGTTAGGTAAGGTTAGTTTTTTTTTTTGACAATAGGTTAGGGTTATTACTTATTAGCCTAATTCAATTATATTTAAACATAAATTATATAAGAGGAGTTTTTAGCAACACTCTTTTTTTTTATTATCCTTCCGACATGATCTTTATAATTGGATGAAATTCATATGAGTCTTACTAATTTAGTGGGATCTATTTCTAAAATGGTGGGACCTACATGTATTTCACTCAAAGAGAGTATCGAGAAGAGTATGTAAAAGATAGTATTGCTTGCATTTATCTTTATATGATCAAACAGATTATTTCTAACGGCACTTTGCTTAAAATCGAATAAAATCATGAGACGAAATCATTTTCAAGATTTCTAAATATAAAACTTAATCAAATCTTTTTCGAATCTGGAGGCGGAAAAATGAAGAAGAAAACCAGTTACCTTGAGTGTGTCTTCTATTTGTAATTTATGTGATTATACTAATTAATGGAAGACATATTTGCGGACCAAACTGACTAACACAATATACACTTTTTTTTAAACAAAAAGAAAGGGATCGTGGTACCGTTAAAAGCTTACGATGGAAAGTCCTTCTTACTTTATAATGTGAGTGCAAATGAATTTCATTTGTCTCGTCAATAATATACACTTAAGGACTAAATATATTAAAGAAAGACACATTCGGTGATATGTTTATAATTCTGATGCATTTAAGGACTATAGTTAAATCATCATACACATTCAAAGAACAAGATAACTACTTACCTGATAAAAAATAGAGGGATAAAGAAACAAAATGAAAACCAATTTATTCTTGAATTTTCTTCTTGTAACTTTTAACATTAATTTATAAAAACCCTATATTTGTGAGAGCAACATCTACTCTTTTTTTGGGAAAAAATGTATTTTTAAGCATACTGAAGTGGAAAAAAATCAGTGGGGTAGTTGCCCCCAACTCTCATAAGGTATATTCGTGTCTCAGAACACCATATCTCGTTTAGACAAATTGTGAAGGTGAGCGAGAAATGCTAGCAATACTTACTTTAACACTCTCCTAACAAAACTCTCTTTATGATTGAGTGAAACTCTTTATTCGAAGTCCCTTAGCTTTCCGTGATGTTGTTCTGTGATAACAAGTCTGCTATTAATGTAACCAACAATCCTTTGAGCAATAAAAGGACTAAACATATTGACATAGATTGTCATTTCATAAAACAACGCGTCCCGTCTAAATTCCTCAAGTTGGTCCATGTAAAATCTGAACAACAACTTACTGATCCTCTCACCAAACATTTGCCAAAGCCTTTGTTTAGGTCAGATATCCAAGTGTGGATTTTGGATCTATACCATCAAACATGAAGGAAAGTACCACACTGTTACAACTTCAAGATTAAGACAAAATTAGTTATGCAGTTGCTGGCTGTTGCAACTGCTAATAAGTTAACAGTTTATGCAGTTATTATGTGGTTAGTTTTTTTATACAGTTAGTTACTTTCAGTTAACTACACCTAAGTTAGTTACTATCTTGCTCGGGGGACGGAGTCGGGATTGGATGAGTGGAGGGCTAGTTAAAAATTACGTTACAAAGGTAATTACATTTACTCTCACTCAAGGGGACTAGTGGGAGTTGGACCCTGGACCTCTCGGATATAAAGCTCAATATGATCTGCTAATAATTAGTTTTATTCAAATTCAGTCTGCCAACATATTCATATAACTTTGTTCAAGTGAAATTCTTCAATATGGGTACTACTTATTGGATGAAATTATCATCTCAAAAACATGATACCATGATGTTAGAGCTTTTATTAATAATTTTTTAACATATACTGTTTACACATATAGATATAGTTTCCCATTTACATTTTAATTTTTATACAATTGGTGATCATTGACAGATACATAACAAAACATGCTAGTGATTGTCAAACACTTGAGGGATTCAAACACTTGAAACTTTTTGCAAACCAGCAGCATATTGTCTTGCCCATTGATCATAGTGAAGAATTTCTTCAAGTGAAGGAGATGCTACCAATTCTTTTTGATGTTCCTCACATGTTAGCTCCACTACTTTGAATATATCTAGATACCCAATCCTGGTAACATAAAAATAATAACCAATTAGAAGCAGTGTTTTAAAAACCGAACCAACCGGAACGGTTGATTCGGTTAAACCATGACCCGACACCTTATACGGTTCGGTTATTTCAGCGGTTAAAAGTGGCTTTAAGCGGTTGAACTTTGACCTGGAGGTCTCACCGATTCAATGCCCGATTTGATTTTCATAACATTGATTAGAAGAGGGTTTTACTTGTCATTTAGACAGTTATATATTGAGACATAGAAAAATGCTGTCAAATTATCAGTTCAAAGCTGCTAAGGAAAATAACTAAGATTGTACTTACTTTTCTTCAACAAACAATTCTACAGCTATCTCGTTTGCCGCACTAATAACTCCGGTCATCGTGCCTCCAGCTCGTCCGGCAGCATAGCAAAGATTCACTGATGGAAACTTAGCAGTGTCTGGAGCTTGAAATGTTAGAGAACCATACCTGAATGAACATATAGTTTAAGTATATAACTGTATCAGTAAGTTGAGCAATTTGCAAAATATGCTAATTACTACTTTATTCAATAATTAATAATAGCACTTAATATAAGTTCAATAAGTAAGCCATCTTTAAACTAGCAGAAATTTGAAACAAGATAAATTGAATGTACTTTGTAAGATCGAGGCGCGGCCAAGAACAAGGGAATCTTTCTGGCCAAGTCAATGTATAGAGAAGCGGTATGCGCATATCGGGTAACCCTAACTGTGCAATAACAGAAGAATCCTGAAAATAAAATAAAGAAGAAGAAATCATATTAGGAATGATCAAAGCAATATTTGATTATTTTTGTCTCATTTTTTGAATTGAATCTTAAAAGGAATGGTCACATTAGACTATGTAGAGACTAAACCTGTGTTTCAATCAATGAATGTATGATAGATTGTGGATGAATAATAATTTCAATATCATCATATTCTGCTCCAAACAAGTAATGTGCTTCAATTACTTCTAGACCCTGCCAAGAAGTAAAAAAGGAAATATTTTATATAACTATAGATTTGCAAGAAAGCAAAAACAATACGGACACCTCTTCCGAATGCCGTGTCTGGGTGTCCGACACATATCCTGTCCGACACCGACACTGAAACTTCAATTACTTGTATTTTTCAAAAAAAATCAAAATAAAACCGGTGTCTGGGTGTCCGTGTCTGTGTCGTGTCCGGTGTTCGTTCTTCATTAAAACATAGACTGTAGAAGGAAACAAAACCTTATTGAAAAGGGTAGCAGAGTCCACAGTTATCTTTTTTCCCAAACTCCAAATAGGATGCTTTAATGCATCTTTTACTTTAATGTCTTTCATCTTTTCAATAGGCCATTCTCTGTCAAATAGTGAAATACACAATGCAAATACATATAAGAAAATATACACAAACTTAAACATTCTCCATATAGAACACTTCATCTAGCAACTTTCAAAACTCTTCTTGAACTACTTTCTCTTACCTGAAAGCACCTCCAGATCCAGTTAATTGGATTTTCCTAAGCGCGCCTTTTGGCAACCCTTGGATACACTATGAAGAGGAAAATCCTTAAGCATCAGTAAAAGAAGAAATAACGCGATCTTTTGATCACGCAGTTCGGCCAAGTATTCCTATGTCTGCGACTAGAGAGTAGCTATAGTTCCGTCTTATTATAAAATTAGGGTTTCAGTTTTGCAAATGGTATTTATAATATCTTGCTATACGCTAGCTCAGCTCACCCGCCCGCAGCCCATAGATACTGCATATGAGTTATACTCAACAAATTGCTTCCATCCAATGGAAAGGAAGGATTAGGTGATGGGCTTGAATACCTGAAAAATGGCGGAATGTTCGGAATCAGCAGGAAGAATTTTGATGTTATGTTTGTGAGCAAGAGGAAGAACAAAAGCTCCTCCAGCTATCATTGTCTCTTTGTTTGTTAATGCTATGTCTTTCCCTGCTTCAATAGCAGCAATAGTTGGCTGTGTAGAAAAATAGGATCATCAGTAACAAGATTTTCTAGTAACCTCTTATGTCAAATAATTATGTTACATAAATCACCATAGTCTGACATGATTAATGAAATTAACACACCCTGAACTATATCTAGCTCGTGAGCTATAAAAGACCGACACGCATACCACGGACATACACATAGATGTCGATTTTAATTTGAAAAATGCAAGTCATTGAAGTGTCGGTATCAGTGTTGGTATCTGACACTATACGTGTCGCTCACCAGACACGTCTTCATTCGAAAGTTGTTGGTAATGTATGAAAGTTGAATGGAAGAAAAATGATTTGAAGTTACCTTTAATCCTGCACAACCAACTATTCCTGAAACTACAGTAGCTGCATCAGGGTGACGAGCAAGCTGAAAAAATAAAATTAATATTACTTAGAAAAAAAAAGAATATTTGCTCCATAAGATAAGCCAATCATATATTATATAAGACAAGAAAAAAGGTTTCAACCTCAATGACTCCTTGCTCTCCAGGGAGAATTTCAGGTTTGTGGTCCAAATCAGCCAAAGCCTCTTTAAGTTCATCAATTCGAGATTCATCTCTAAGAGCAACTACTTGAGGCTTAAATGTCTTTATCTGCACAATATGACATACTAGGAAATTGAAATGTACTCTCAAGATATAATGTGATTAAAGATATAGAACTCAACAAAATTTATAAATAAAAACTTTCACTTCATTTTGTAAGATTTCAAATTCATTGCTGGTCTTAGATACAAAATAGTGACGGATTTTAGAATCCCACGCTAAAATTTTCGTGACCCAAATATTCGTTACCACCAATTTCAGTCTGTCACAAATTTCGTCACTAAAAGGGTTTGTGACGGAATTTTAAGAGTTTAGTAACGGATTTACTCCCTCTCTAAATTTGATTTTATTACCTGATCAGCAAGAAGAGTAACGTTTGAACCAGCTGCAAGTCCCACAATTTTAAATTTCTCTGGAAACTCAGCCACTATATTAAGTGTCTGCATAATTAAGATAGATATTTTTGAATAAGCGTTTAATTAAACTGCTTACCCGAATGACTTTATCAATTTACAATGTATCATTGAATTGAAGTTATAGGTACGTACCTGGGTTCCAACTGACCCGGTTGAACCTAAGATGGAGATGGGTTTTGGTCCATCCCATGTCTTGAAATCACTAGGTTCTGGTATAGCAGTTCCTGGCCAAGCTGGTGGTGGTGGTGAATGTGTTGCAGAGCAATGAACTCTTCTCTTTACAATTGTGTCACAATCTTTTCTCTTCACTTGAAAGCTACCTGAAATGCCAAACCAGAATCAAATTGAATTTAGCTAACAATCAACTTATAAGTATGTCATCTAATTATAGATATGCTTGAAAAATGTAACTTGATTGCATTCGATGAGAGGGACGAAACCCTAAACAGAAACTACAATGAGAAAAGTCTAGGAGTAGATACTCTAACTACATCAGCGAGCTCCAACAACTCGATACAAGTAGGAACATTAACATATATTAAAAATTTTGAAATTTGATTTGCAGATAATAGGCTTGAAGATCTAGCGTTAAGGATTGGAGATTCTTAACGCTAGAACTTGAAGCTATTAATATTTTAAGAATAGTCCCTTATTTTATTTTGTCATTGGACTCTATCTTTGTGTCATGTTTGGTCTCTTAAAATTGAGATTGGTGGCTTATATAAGCTCTTTCTCTTATGAATAGAAGTTAGTATAGTTGCTTATGTGCTACTTAAATTATATGTGGTTATTTGAGTTAAAAAAAAATAAAATGAGAATCCTAAAGTAAGATTGACCAAAAAATTTGCTTCTTTCTTGGACAAAAAAGAAATATTGTTTCTTTTGAATGTGCCTTTGAGCTTCGTGGCTTTATTCAACTAACTCTAGGTTGGTACATACTTTGTCCTTTTCTCAGTCATTAACTGCAATCATACAAACGAATTTCCTTTTACTTATATTTGTAATTTGTTTTTAAATTAGCACTTAATTTTCTTATTGATATTAGCTGTAGTTTCTAGAAGTTGAACCATGAATCTTTTGCGTGTACTTTTTCGGTATCGCTTAACTCACCAATCAACATACATGGGTTGTAATTTGTCGTTTCATCATCTCCAATTCTCCAAGTGAATTTCCATTAAAGCAAACCTCATTGATCAGGGTTAATAATGCTATTCCATGGCTTAATAACACACAAAAAGCCAAAATATACAGAGAAAAAAAAAAGTAAACTCACATGCACTAAAATCACGTGTTAGGTGTTACTTTATTTTTAACCTAAGATTCTCTATTTCACTTAGAAAAATACACCTCAATATATTTAGTTAGTAAGATTTTTTCCATGATGTTATTATGTTTTTTTGTTACGGAGATATTTGAGAAGAATAAGAAAACAAAGGTATAATATCAATCCGATTAAAGAAATAAACCTATAACATTTTTTTTGATACAAAACATATAACATATTTTAATTATGGTAAAAATAATAATAAGAAAAGAAATTAAGAAAACAAAAAGAGGAAGCTCTTATCATGATAATTATTATTGATTTATCAACCAAAAAGACAAGTGAGAAGATTATAACCTGAAAGTTTTATTGAGGTATTTGAGTTGAGTGTATCAGAGAAAAATAAGGGCTTCACTTGAGCTGGAGAGGGCAAATTCAAAGCCATCAAAAATTATAGTTCAATACAACCAACCAACCAGCCACTCAAATGTTCACTGACCAAAAAATGAACCAATCAGAGACTATTAATAACCAATCAATTAGTACTAGCCATAAATTGTGAGAAATTTAATTAAGTGAGAAAATAATTGCCACAATTTCTATGTGTGGTCTAACCTCAATGATCAAAGATATGGTTACTAACTTGTTGCTTAATTTTTTGATAAAAAACAAAAAATGGATAATGGTGTGAAGAATTAGAAGTAACGAGAAGTTGTGAAATGGGACCATTGAATAACCGACGTACGTTGTTGGCAACGAATATATGGATTCAATTCAATGGGAAGTTTGAGTCACCATCATAGAAAATTAATAGTACTGCATTCTTGTGCACAATTCATGTAAATGAAGAATGATCGATCGATTTTGCGCATAGAAATTTAAGTTTGATTTCTTTTTCCTTCTAGAAATTGTCCTAGTGTCTTCTTATGAAATGAGATTAGATAAGATAACTATGCATTCGCGTAAAAGATATTTTAATATTTTTATGCATTTGGCAAATACCCCCACCATAATGCTTGTGGCTCAAATGGCTAGTAAGGAACAAAGAGTTTAAGTGTGACTAAGCTTTGAATTGAGAAGTAATCTTATATATCGGGCTCCATCATAGTTAGGGTGGGAATAGACCAGGCCGATCTACAAAGGCCTACGGCCCAATCTGTGTCAAACTAGACCATGCTTTTTTAAACATATAAGGGTTAGATTTTTTTAAAAGCCTATTTAACTAAAAATACCAAGCTACAAGCCACTGAAAAAGCTTGTTAGGCCTACCAAGCTGGCTTATTTAAGTAAAAATAAATAATATTTATATTAATAATATTATTATTATTATTATTATTAAAAACTATATAAACCGTTCTAACAATTGAGGGCCAAATGGGATGCCTGAAAGAACTAGAAAATGCAATGAGAAGATTATTAATATGTGCAAAAATATACATTTTACAATATCAAAAAATATACAATTCAATTTTCCTAAAGAGGGCATGGGGAATACAATGGAAAACTCGGAAGATTTATTTACAGTACCATCATGTGGTAGTTAAGTTATGAACTTTACTCTTAGTATAGGAGGTTACCGAGTGATATCAAGTATCGACTTTCCTTGTTCCAATTTTGGAAGAATTTGGATTTGGTATATGGAATGGCAACTCCTCAGATTCAGCCAAGCAATATGACATGACATGACATGACATGACATCAAATAAAAACATCGTAGTTTCGAGATCAACGACTCACAAGCCAACCTGGTTTAACTAGGATGTCTTCCTTAAAATTGCGGCCAGAGACAGACACCGACTCACCTTGACGCCGGTAACACTACAAAGTATTAGAAACACGAGTAAGAAAATCCATCTCTTGTAACAGAAAAAGGAGCATAGCTAGAGAAAATTTCAAGGCAAGTTTGTTTTGGAAAAAAAAAAAGCTTAGTATTCATTTTTCATTTTAATTTTTAATAACAAAACTACCACCTTGTTTTCACTTTGCTTTTGAATTTGAAAGATTTGCACAGAAAACAGAGACAAGAATCTTCTATAAATCTTCAAAACAAAGCAAAAACAAGGTGGCACTTTTGTAATTAAAAGTAAGAAAAAAATGAAAACATAACATTTTGTGAACCAAAGGAAGCCTTAGCCACCAACAATTATCAATCAAATATAGTCTACCCAGAAGACAACCCAAATTAGAATCTTTAAATTTTGAACCATCAGTCAGCCCACCCCCCAAGTTTAGTAAAGATATTAAAGAAACACACATTACTTGAGAAGGATAAACATAACTTTCTTGCCAGACTGCCATACTAAAGAGAATAATGACAGAATCAATGGGCAGATAAAATTTACACAGATTTATGATCAATTCAAAAATAAATTCCACCATGAAGTTATTTTGTGTATTTATTATTTTCTTAGTTTCACAGGAATGCATGTCAAGCAGAGTCTTAAAATAACACATTTGGAAATATCTTAGCATTACAATTATGATGAGGCATGGAAGTTGGACAAAAGCCCTATTTGAGGCACCAATTGAGAGAAGTGATCAAGCACTAACCTTGTAACATACAACAGTATCATCAGGGTACATTGCAAATAGCTTGGTACCGAGGCGTGCATTACAAGAATCACATAGACTCTCATCATTAATCTGCACATGCCTTGATCTTTCATCTAATCTTGACAACCTTGCATCAATGTCCACGGCACGGGATAAATTATGCACAATCTGAAAGAACGCATGTTATTAAAGTTACCAGTCCACAATACGTGTATGTCTACAGAGGTATATGACAAGAGAATCCCGACCAGGATATGTCAGACTATCCACAAGTTATCTAAAAATGATTGCACGCAAGGATTTATTGCAAAAATGGTTCAAGTTCAGGAACAGCTATGAATTTCAGTGATTAAAAATCCATATAAACTGGTGAAGCAGCAAAAGACTATACTCACAATATCATATTAAAAGCGAGTCAGATACTTTATTCTAAGAGTACTCTATAAGTTGATATAGTCGTAAAATCTTGTAGAATACGCCTCTTGGAGAGAATTTCCAGAAAACATGATTACCCATTATTCTTGATACATGAAAGTACCTGTCCTTGACGATGATGATGAACTCGGGCCCTGAACATTCTTAGTAAAGTCTCAGAAGCAAGTTGAAGCGGCATATCTGGTGATAGTTTCTGCATTAGAAAGCCAAAAGATTTAGCGAGTCCAGTTCTGGGAGTGCATTCAATTCAATATAGTTTAAGAGAGTAAAAATCTGCAACTGATTAGATTCAGCAGCGTCTTTCCATCCAATCCAGATAACTATACTCGAGGATCTAAGAACCATTGACTATTGCTCAACAATTCCTGCTTGTGCATTTCAAACTAATATCTTCTGACTTATGGTGATTGACTTCTGATGCTAATACTTTAATAACGAGATATTAGATCAGACACTTGGTAAAACCTTTTCCTACTTTTATGTTAATTCATTATTTCTCACTATTAATAGTTATATCTCCATAAGTTATTTTTCCATAAACTACATTGACAAACTTATGAATAATACATAAAAACTTATTTATTTGCATAAATTGTTTTTCATAAACTTAAAATAAGCTCTATCCAAACGGGCCCTTATTCCTACCAAATCCTTGTCAGACAGTTTCTCCACATTTTAAGCAGTCAGGTAAAACCACACGAACAAATTTTCATCACATCCTACATGCAACATTTATGAGATTTCGCCTATGCGTTTAAGCTTTTGTGATAGTACATCCTTGCAATAACTTTTGGTAACAGAAGGGGAAATACCACCTCTAAATCATTACCAACAAGTTCAAAACCTGATTTTTAATAAGGAGTGATTATTTGTTTATATTAGTCTATCTTATATCTACAGTCACACCCTTATTTTGATGCTGACAGACTTTCTCTCCATTCGCTGCAGAGAAAGCAGCAGGATATCCACCATTCATGGTGGAATAGAATAGGAAAGACGCCATGCAGTGGCGGATCTTAAAAAAAAATTGGAGGAGCCAAAATAGTAACAAATATATAAAACAAAATTAATGGTGTATTTATAATAGTTTGTTTGGTTTAGTGGTCAAAATTATCTATGTCAATTTTAATGTCTTAAGTTCAAATATTGCTTAGTGCAGTTTTTTATATTAATTTTTGAGAAAAATATACAAATAACTACAAAAAAGAGGTTTGACCATCACAAGAATTGAACTGGGGACCCTAAATACACAAATAATGCTCTTAACCGTTTGGCTACTGATACATTTGTTGCTTAGTGTTCATTTGGTTCTATATATTCTAACTTTGAGTATAAAATATATCTATGTATATATTAACTTAATGAGAGCCGGGGGTACCGTGGCTCCCAGCTCCTATAAAGATCCGCCACCGACGCCATGAATAATGTCACTTACTATTTATAGGAAAACTGAACAATGTTTTTAAAAGTAAAGGCAATTATTTGACACTTCACCAGTTGTGTGCAAGACTAGTGGTAAACAGAATGCAACTATCCAGGACCTGAGTTCATGATTAAATTCAGTTCTCAACACGGTCTACCACTTTTAACAGGTTCAACGGTCCCAAAGCTGGTTCTAAACTAAGGAATTGTGACCCGACCAAACCAGCCAATGAGACAGGATACATTTAAAAGTGATCATGTCTAGATGTTAAAACAAAGCTATAGAGTGAGTTTAATACCTCTAAAACTTGCAATGGGTCTAATGATTCTCCATGATTGTGGAGAAGGCGAACCGCAGCAGTAAACATGGGATCCTTACCATCCTGTGGATCCAAATACATTTCTAGCAATCTGAGGACATTCAACAAAAAAATTAAAAAAACATTTAAAACAACTGTGTTAAATAACCTTTACGTACATTGATAAAATACTAAAAGGGTAAAGGGAGACAAACTGCATGTAGGCATCAGCTCTACCAATCTCAGCACAATACTGCTCAGCAGCTTCACTGTCTTCTAGTTTCCTGGGAGCCAACAGACAACAATAATAAATAAATAAACTATGTTTTTTCTATTTTCCACTTTATTAGCCATTTGCATTCAAGTGTTCTGCATGTTTTAATGAAATTCACCATTTCACAATTTCATATAAAACAGATTATCTTGAAGATATGGGAAATTTAGTTGTCCGCTGAAATCCATCCAATGGAACAACGATGGTTCCAAGATGCTTTCTTGACACAATGATATTAGCCTTCCCATAATATGCAAACCTTATATCTCACCATGACTTGGAAGCATTTTGCTCCACAAACTATTGTAGATTGCAAGTTACAAGTTACAATACTCTGGAAGGATAAATTTTTGTTCATTAAAATGGCGATCCATATTTCTCATTTCATTTTAGTCTACATGACTACAACAGCACCCACATCTTATCCGACTAAGAGAGGAGAGGTAAACATACATATCAACTGACATCTATGACTGCTATCAAAAACCAAATTGTCAATAATAAAATTATATCAAAGTCAGTTTAATGAACATTCTTGTTAGTGTCTATAAGTAAATCAGGATTATTACAACTCCCATTATTACTTACAGGATCGTCTCAAAAGCCTGGAGTTTAAGGTCTCTCACAATCAAGCTAACACTGACTCTTTAAAACTCAGACTGTGGTGAACTCTGTCTGACGAGGTGGGGTCTTATGAAATCACATAAAACTGTGTGTGAACAATTTGAACGAGTTCATTGGGATACCCAAAATTGGTGTCTAAATGCTCCAAACTGACCATTTTAGGGCTGGAACTAAATCCTACAGTATTGGGGACCAAACCCTCGTCTGCTCCAAAAATTGAGCAGTGAAAGATTGTAAATAATCCTACTACCTCCTCCATTTGGCAATGCAAAATTTCTACCTTCTGAAACTTATCTTGATGTCGTGCAACCCAGTGCACAGGACAAAGGGCATGGTAGTAAATTTCATATTATTCTGTCTAGTACATGAACATATCACAACAGAAAATTGCATGTGCTGTGCATCAACTGCCAAACAAATACAACACAAAAAGTTGTGTCGCGAATCAACTATTTTTTTCTTATGCGTTCCTGTCTGCCGCCTTATCCATCAATATTGAATCAAAAGCACCCAAAGCGAAAGAGACAAGCCAAGGCCTCTGACATGTACACCATTATACTAGATATAAATATACGCAAGAGTATATCATACACAGACTCAAATAGATAATTGGCTTTTAAATTATACTCCCTCCTTCCCTTAATATAGGAACCTTGTTAATAATTCACCCCAATTAAGGAAAGTAGTTAATTTAGTGAGTAGTATTAGACTTGTCAACAATTTATTTTATTTTTCCAAAACTACCCTTAAGATTATTGGAATTCTCAATCTCACTATTTCAACCTGATTAATTACCAACCCAATTAGTTACCCACTTCGCAATCCTCATAAGAGATAACAAGGGTTTATCTTATTAGTTCATCTCATTTAGGGTTTATCTTATTAGTTCATCTCATTTAGTGTTTATTTATTGGATAAAAAATGTAAATTAAGGGTGTTTTGGGAAGAAATAGATAATGCAACGGGAAATTTGAAAAAAGTCTTAAAAAATTCGACAATCAAATTTCTCAAAAGGATCTTAGATTAAGGAACAGAGGAAGTAAGATTTTAAGAAAATGGCCAAGATTAGTTTGTACCATTTAATGTAAAACATATACAACTATACAAACACAAACATCGTATCAATATTATATTAAACTGTTCAAAGATTTACAAGTACATGTCATCGTATCAATAAGAAAATGCATGCACAGAATTACATGTCATCGTACAATATAGTTTGAGTAAATTTATAAGATACAAGTACAATCTCTAAGCTAATTGGAAACTTACAAAGCCAAAATTTGGAGGACCAAAGTCTCTTGCCCGAGTCTTCTATACAGAATAGCCTGTCAAGCCCAGTTAAGCAATAAAAAAGTTAAAAAATGGTAAACATCATTTTGAACATAAGGAAATTATCATTACCTGTCACACGAAGATATCTTATGATACAAAGAACCATAAATAGAAAATTCATCAAACAAATTAAGAGTTTAAGATAACATAGTCAAACGAAGACTTTAAGTTACCTTTTCTAACCATAATTCTGATCCTTCAATCAAGTCAAGAACTTCTTCTGGATCATATAAGTCTGAGGATTGTAAAAAGATCTGTAATCTTTCCCTGACAGGAGTCTGAAATATTGAGTTCCTGGAAGTAGACAAACTTTTGTTTCTGTTCCAGTAGCAAGATTTTCAGATATGTTTTCAGGCTCAAAGGCTTCAATTGTTGATTTGGCAAGTGAGAGGGCATACAATGTATGGAACTGAGTATCAACACAGTCTTGGTCTTCAATCAACCATTGGAGATACCTAAAATAACAAGGAAGCCAGGGTAAACTAAAGAAGCAGAATGTTAAAATAGAGTATAAATCAATATTGCAACTACAATAACCAAACCATAACCCTTAAGCTGTACTCAGAAACACAGATCAGTTGGCACCATTGGACCTAACTCTATTGAAACCCAAATTCTTAGTTAGATATCAAGAAAAAAAATTATATGCAGCAAAAAATAGATGAAAACATTTAGGTAATTAAGTTAGTAAGCATTGCTGACATGATGAAGATTAACTAATCTCTTTATGTGAGTGTGTGAGTGTGTGTGTGTGTGTGTGTGAGAGAGAGAGAGAGAGAGTATTGTGTTTGTATATGTACAAACACGTGTGTGTGTGTGTGTGTATTCTGTATTCCTATTCCTGTTGACTTAAAAATGGGACACGAATTTTTGGTTTCAATAGTATTGAAGGTACTAAAAATAAAGGACAACCTTAAATTGTAGTATAGAGTGCACAAGGGAAATATAATTAGTATAGAGTATTCAGTATACAGTACACCTATATATTATACTAGCATACTAGGAAGTACAAGAGTAATATAATTAGTTTAACATTTTCTAACATCAATCAACAGCAGTTATATTAATAAATGTCTAATAAAAACATAAAAGCAACGACAATGAGACAACAAAAGAAGTAATGGCATAATGAAATCCTAGGAATTAATAACTATAAACATCTCAATAGACATCTCAAACATTATAATCAATTCAATTTTAAAGAAATGAGGATATTGTCAATAGGTAATACAGGCATACCTCTGTAAAATTTCTACTTTCTGCGGATCGATTGATGTAATGACTTCATCTGCAGTATGAAATGAACAAAATTATCACTTATGGTTTCATGAATAAAATAAAATTAACATAAACGAAACATGATGATAACTATAATATTTTAAGAGCCCTTTAGCAGATTACATTAGGCATCCTGTGATAATAACCACATAAATTAGTAGTCCAAACTAAGTAAAACAATATATTCAGAAATTTGCATTCATCAATATCAACGAATTCAAATTTTGCAGTACTCAATATCAATGTTCAAAAACATTATCATTGAAAAAATCATGAGAATGTGGGCATGCTTGTAGAACCAAAGCCAACCAGGAGAAAGCTGGATCTCTCGTTTGTCCGAAGTTAGAATTTTGACTGCAAGAACCTGGCTGATATCTGCAATCTGAAATGAGAAAGTCCAAAAAGAAGAATCACTGAGATGTACATTAACAACCAACTTGTTAACCACAAATACAGTCATACCCATCCTAGATGCTGGAGAATCAGATTTTGGTCAGATGACTCCTCAAGAATCTTTGAAGCTTCAGCTGCAGCAACTGCCTTGTTAGAAATAAGGTTTTTCCCGCTATCCTGTATACTAGTCTCCAAAAGGAGGTCTTTCCATAGGCTAGACGAATAATTTCTTGCCAGGATGCGCCAAATAGACACAGCTTTTGAGCTCATTCCTTTAGTTGCATATAGGAAGGCAAGGGTCCGTAGGTGCCCCGACTCTTCCAACATGTGTTCCAACTCATCCTACAAAGAAACATATCTCATAATAAGGTCATCTTACAGGACAACCTCTGGCAATCGCTATCATGTCATGCAGTGCAACAACCTATGTCCTTGTTTAAAGAATAGCATGTATTTAGAGAAGAGGACCTCTATTCTTTTTCCTGTTCACACTTGTGATGAATATTCTCAGTAGGTTTTACCATTCTAGTTTCACAGCTTCATTTGGCAATTGACACTATTCTCTCTTTTGGAGAACATTTTATGTGGTCATACCAAGAACAAGAAAAAGTAATTTCTCTTGCTTAGAAATAATAGGCACAAGTCTTTCTACTACATGCTTAACTGACCAAATTTTGAATATATATGAAATCTCTTCAATAAAATAATTAATACATAACATAAACAGATTTATATAAACACAAAACACAACATTTTGCAAATATTGAAACCACGATACAAATAATCTGCACGTACCACAACACAGCAATTTGTAGAAGATGCCAACCTTTCCATGTCCTCAATACGATTTAGGGCTCTAAAGAGATACATTAATAGGGTGTCAACCCCCTCGCTGACTGACTGCGTTAATTCCTTCTCTCGACAGGCTTCCAAATACCTGTACGTAATATTTATTAACAAAGGGTCGCCAGGAAGCGAATTACTTTATAGGAAGTATCTATACTTGCAAAAATACAAGCCTACACTAATGCAGATTGGGATGAGAGTACCATCAGAAGGAGATCTATTTGTGGTTATTATACATTTATAAGAGGGAACCTTGTACATTCAAAGTTAGAAATAAATGTGCTGAAGAAGAATTTAGATCAACGTCCCATAGAATGTGAGATTATGTGGATTGAAAGTCTACAAACAGAGTAACAGCTTAGGAAGCTCAACATCTATGAATGTCTATTGTGACAACAAGTCAACAACCTGCATAGCTCACAATCTCGTTCTCCAGGACAGAGCCAAAGATGTGGAAGAAGATAAACACTTCATTGAAGAGAATATTAAAATTTTAAGTTCTGCATAACTTATATCCCTACAAGTCTACAACTAAGCAAGTTAAAGACGTTCGCACCCGGGGAGTGTCCAAGTACTATATTGATTTCTCCAGAAAGCTCTCTATGGGAGACATTTTCAAGCCATCTTGCAAAAGTGGGTGTGGAGTCAAAGGAGATTTCAAATTTTATGTCCTGGATAATAGGACTTTGGATAGGATAAATGTAGATACTGGTACTAATGATGATAACAAAAATAAAATTTCCTACCTTGATTCATGTCTTATCTCTTCTATAAAAGAGGATTTTGTATTCTATTTCCCATATCAAACTAAAATACATATTTTCTTTTTCTTTTAAGTGAATTGCATAACAGATTAAAAGGAATATGAACCTGCTAATGTTTTTGATCGCTGACTCCAACAAATCAGCTCTATTCGGTGGATTCAGAAAGAGTTCATTATCTACTATTGTTTCTACACCTGCTTTCCTTAGGAAAGATGCTCTTTGGATTGTCATCAAGCCATCATCTACTACATCTTCAAGAGGGGCTGGGGGAGGATGCAAACCCCAATACCGATTCCTAGGAACCTACAAAAGCCAGTTTGAACCTCTGTACCACATTTGTAAAGCACAACCTTTAAATATTTGAATAATTCATATGTATTAGGGACAACTGGACAAGTATAACGTTTCACAACATAGCACAACACAAGACCAAAGTAAAACTACCTGTTAATTATGGATCCAAAATTCAAATTATCAAGAACATGAAATAAACCCAATGTTACAAAATGAATAAACTCCAACGATTGCATCATATCAAAAACAAGAAAGTTATAGAAAACCAATCTTTAAAACCTGATAGAAAGAGACAGAAAAATAAACTAATTTAGTAATAAGCAAACAAAACAAGTTAAGAGTCAAATCTATTATAAAGGTAAATTAGCAACCATCCATTTTTCAAAACAAAAAAAAAAGTTATACTACTCCTGTCCCTATTATAAGAAAATTTTGCAGTTTTAGGTTCATGGAATAACCAATGTATCTATATAGGCTAGATACATCAATTATTCAATGAACCTAAAACTGCAAAAAATTCTTATAATAGGGACTAGAGGGAGTATAAACATAAGATGCAATTGACATAGAATTTGTTATTGTTATTTTTTTTAGATAATCAATATGTTATTGTTATTGAAAGCCGAACAATTTGCATTTGTGATAGGGCATCTACTCTTATTAAGTACCAGAAGGGTAAATCCGCCATTGCTAAGAAGAATAAGAAGAATACTTATGGAAGGAGAAATAAGAAGAGTAAATAATATAATATTTAGGAAGTAGTTATTGGTAGTTATTATTGTGTTAGTTTGAATTTGAATTGTTAGTTGTTTGGTTTGGGTGTGGATTTGTTATAAATAGGTTGTTTTGTCTTTTAGGGAGTATGTTGGATAGTTATTGGAAGTTTATGGCCAGAAGTAGTTACTACTTCTGAGAAGAGCATTGCTCTTGGATAGTTTGGATGTAATCCTTACTATAATTACTAATATAATTCACAATTTCCCTTCTTTATTCTCACCATCTTAATTCTGTTCTTGTTTGGTTACTGTTGATTGCATTGGTTTGTATCAATTTGTTTTTACAAAACTAACAGATCTAAGGATGCTTACAATCGCATGAAATAAATTTGCATAAAGTTTTACAAAATATTGATGCCCAATTCTGCTTAAGAGAATGTGCATATGACCAACCAAGTAATTGATAGAAACTTGTCAACATACAAATTTTCTACCAATTTGGCAACTTATAAATGTTGCTAATATAGCAACTGACACTAATCCAACATGGAAGTTTTATTTCTGGTGGCTTAGCCCATGGCAGATGCTCTGAACAAACCAGCAATAAAATTTTCAAAGAAACAACTTGTGAGAGTAATATAAAAAAGGGAGACAAACATAATAGTACCAGTAAGGACCAACGATTTGGATCTCGCATTATAAATGGGAATACTTCGGATGGTTGCATTGTCTCAGAGAGCAGAAAGTGGTCCACTGCTTCTTCAAAATGCAAGTCAAAAAGCAAAAGGAACCCAACCTGAGCATGAACAAATGAGAGCAAATCTTTTGACATTTCACCTTCAGACTCAAGCTCCTCTACCAAGGATATGGCTCCCTTATAGTTCTTCTTCCTCAAAAGGTCTTTTATTTGTTCTACAGATGGTAATTTCTGATAGCACACTACCTAGAAGTATATGTAAAAAACATGAGATTCTTCAATGAGCTAGTACTATGAGGTCATAAAGGTCACTCATATAACAAAGTGCATGCTTGCAATTTTCTAATCAATTAAAATTGTAATGATAGGCATAATCGAGTGCATTCAATCCAATGCCATTACGTACTTAATGATACCAAATTCAACAATATCATCTAAGACTGAAGTCAAATACAAGATTCAATATACTCAGTCAAATCAAATCAAGCATCAAAATATATCATCCAACAGCTCGTTGATTGATTTCAATGTAAAGTTTGCTCCCAAAGCTTAAGTTGGGTCATGTTTTTTCCATCTTGATGAATTACTAGGAAAATAAAATAAATAAATAAATTGAAGTATTTAAGCAACCAACAAAAAACGAATTTCTCTAGTAGTCTGAGTGTACATAAAATAAAAAAGGTGATCTTTGGTCATGGAGATTATGGAATAAGAATCCACAGGGCTCAAATGTCAAATCATAGTTGAATGTGACATTAAAAGGGAAATAAGTAGGGACTTACAATAGCAGCAGACAAATAAATCCAGCTAGCAATATATATAAGAAATTCCCATCTTGCTCTTATTACTTAACTAACAAACTTAAGTGTCAAATAAGTAGTTTCTTATCCACTAAGCACTTATCTCAATCGCTACAGAAGATCAGAAATGTTTATACTCAGCAATTTTACTCCCTACCTCCGAAATTTGAATTTTCAGTAGTTTTATTAATTATTAATGAAAATGAAGAACTGCAACAATATAATTTCCATTTTTCCAATTGAAGGTACCCAGAATGAATTACTATCCTGAGTGCTCGTGTTTTCTACAACAACTTCAAGTAAGTTCCTCATTTTCTTTACCATTTTAAGCATGTTATGTTTCAGAATGACTCTCCCGATCTAAGAAATGTTATTCGTTATTTTTTTCATAAAGAAACTTCATGAGAGAGGCCATCAGAAGGCTACCAGAAAATCACCCACACAATCAAACTTTCACAGCCCTGTCTACAAACTATTTAACTCTCCCGAGGAGTGTATCGACCTTCAAAGCTCCTATTTAATCTATCATTTGTTCCTTCAGATTTGGCTGTGCGTAAAATAGGGATTCAATGTCATCATGAATGGCCTCTATTAAGTTTATCTTAGCAATCCCAATAAAATATTTATCAAGAAATCGAGTAACTCTCTAATCCAAGCATCCAACCATTCAAGCTAACATCTATGAAACCAAACCATAACACAAGTAGTCAAAGTGTACATTCGAAGAAGATCATAGTGTGATCAGATTCACACTAGAACATACCTTGGTAGCAGTTGCAACAGCAACAAGCTTCCCACCCTTATCTTCCTCACTTGCAACAACACAAGGCCCAATCCCTTCCCCACCAAACGGCAACACCTGAACACAACTCCCATTTTTCTTATGATACAGCTCAATCTTTCCATCACTCACAACAACCACATAAAAAGACAACTCTCCCACAGAATCCAAGCCATGCCGAAAAACAAGACTACCCCCAACCGGCTGCCCTTGTGCATCAACAATAATCCCCACATTGTCCACCAACAACAACACCCTCCACTCCCTGTAGAGCAACTTCAACCTTGGTGGCGGGACACGTCCGCAACGAGAATATAACACTGCTCTGTCCACTAATACACGAAATCAAGCTATATCCATTCGCAGTTCCAACAACAATGGAATCATCAAGCCACACCATTGTACTAACAACTCCATCAACACACTGAATCTCTTTCAAAACAACAAGAGAAGCATTATTAACATCTTTATCACTCTTCCCACCTCTATTCCCCAAAACAAGCTCTGCAATCACCAATCTTCTCCCAATAGCAAGTGCCAAAACACAACCACCACTACCACCACCCTCACCTTGAGCCTCACCATCCTTCACTATCAACCCTCCCAATTTCTGCAAAAACCGTTGATTATTACTATCCAAACCCAATCCTTCAGACTCATTGTTTCTCATCTTCCTTCTCGTTACAACAGCAACGCCCTTCGAAAACCCTAACCTCACAGCACGATTCGATAGTTCAGAATCCACCAAGAACAACGCCCCATCGGAGAGCAACAATACCTTCCCCAAATCCGCGAGAACTAAAACGACATCCACGGGGGAGTCGCTCACGGAAACGCTTCGCAGAAACGATAGCTTCCTAAGAAAGGAATTAGAATCTGCCACCGTGGCAGTGCCGTTGGTGTCGTTTACATCGGCGGAGAGAAAATAGGGTTCCGGAATGAGTACCAACATAGAGAATTGTTCCGTTATGTTGTTGTGAATTGGAAAACGTTGAGATGGCAAGTGATCGAACGTGGTGGTGGTGCGAGTGTGTGGAGATATCGAACTGTGATAGTGGCTCCATCACGATTCGACTCGTGCTGGGTTCGGATTTCGCCATTTTATTTAATTAAAGCAAGGAATGATACCTAAACGTGTTTCTCTTTGAAATGCAAAATTGGTGTGAGGTTGTTGAAGCTTCTTCCGCGAGTGTCTATGCAGTTGCACTCTTCTCCACGGTGTGTTTGGGAGAGAAAGGAGAAGAGAGTGCAGTGATTTTTCGACTGGATTTCAGTGATGTTGTTTCGGGATCTTCGCAGAGAATGATCACGGTTTCTCTCCTGTCATCCTGTCATAGTATATACACCGTTGGATACATCCAACAGTTAATATTGAAAGTCAATTAAAAACATTAAAACCCAAACCCAGAAACGCGGCTTTTTGTTTTCGTACCCCCTCCTTCCCTACCACACCCTCATAATATAAAAATGAAAAAAATCGCGAAAATTTACAAAAATCACATTTCACATTTCACATTTCATAATTTGAAAAAGTAAGTAAATTCGAATGGGTTTTTGAATTACTAGGTAATTGAAAAGAATTTGAATATCGCCGAAGTGAGGTAATTAGGTTGAGAAAATATGAAGCGGAATTACCTCACTTCGAGTATTTCAAATTCTTTTCGAATTACCTAGTAATTCGAAAATCTATTTTTTTTTTTTTCAATTTTAATATTTTCTAATTACATTTATTTTTTTAATGATGGCGAGTAGGCGACCGGACAACGTAGAAGCGGCGAGTCTTGGGAAGCGGCACCCGCGGTATGACGGCAGCGAGCCGCGGTGATGCAGGGAGGCGTGAGTAGCGATACTCCTTCTCTAGACACTTTACGAGGCTCGAGCTGCTGGGCATGCTTACGGCGTCGAGCGCGAGAGAGCGTGCGAGTGGTAGAGATGGTTGAGCCTCACCTCGGCGGCCTCGGCCGGTATGAGCGGCGGATAGAAGACCACCACGATTATGAGTACCATATGCGGCACCAGCAGGAGCACCCGAGAGATGTATCATGACGGTTGGGAGGCTTTGGAGGAGGTTCGGGAGGAGGAGGTTGAGGAGGAGGAGGTTCGGGAGGAGATTGAGGAGGAGAGGTTGGCTGCCCCACGGTGTGGAGCACACACCCTTATATTTACAGCGGGATACGCGCTGCTGGCGTCTTGGATAGATAGAGGCGAGGTAATATTTTAATTTTTATTTTAATTTTACTTAACAACAATTAATTACTTATTTTTAATAACGTTTGGTTTAATTTGAATTTTTTTGACCTCGGAAACTAAAGGTTGTATCTCACGCGGCGAAGTTTTCTAAAATTAGACCTCTCGACCACCACCCACGTGCAGAGCCTTTGGTTGCGTCTGGCTAAGCTTTACGAGTTGGACATCACACTGCGAGGAATCGACCATGAGTTGATATACGCTTTTGTGGAGAGGTGGCATCCGAGACTGTTCATTCCACATGCCCTTTGGGAGATGGCGATCACCTTGGATGATGTGGTCGTCTTTGCTCCACTTGCATTGGATGGCACCCATTGGACCCTGGCCGATTTTGATTCTGTTGAGGCTTTTCACATGGCGTGGATCGTTTGGGCATGGATCGAAGCTCTTGTCATCCGAGAGCTTAAGGATAACGAGGCGATATCGAGGATCTCTGTGTGTAGAGGGCGCTACAAGGCGAACATGGCACGGGGTGCTTATGAAGCGGGCCGCGGTGCTACATGCTCTTCACGATAGGCACCACCATTACGGGCCGACAAGAGTCACACATTAGTGCCGGTGAGGTGGATGTATACGCCGAGATCTTCAAGCGGTGTGGCAGTGGTCTTGGGTATAAATTTGCTCTTAGTTACCTCTACACCCGGTGTAAAGCGGTCTTTTATACGACCAAGCGATTCGGCGGATACGTGATCGCTTGCCGGTAATCATTTATTTATTTTTAATTTAAAACTTTTAATTAAATTTAACATATATTAATAAGCGATTATTTTTAATTTAACTATTTGATCTTTGGATCTACGAGCACTTTCCCACGGATCGTTGGTCGGAAAGTGTTAGCTAGGGCGCATCGACCACGTGCCACAAAGTGGGGAACAAGAAGTCTGGATAAAGTAAAGTTGGTGGACTTAGAGGCGCGGATAGATGCTCTGCGGTGGGGATGTCATCCTCACCCCTTATGATGACCACAGGCGGTATGTTCCTTTGTCGAACATATCATTGCTGAGGTGAAGTTGCTTGGGGCGATAGCGTTGTTTCCTACATGCCGCATGCAGTGCGTTGGCGATTCGAGCGAAAGTCTGAGGATCCTCTTCCACCCATTTCGGGTAATGCTCCTCCGCGGACAGATCATACGAGGTTCGCGATGTATCGATTCGAGCGCGGACATTTTGGCGGAGCTAGTAAGTGGCGGGCTACCACGGCGAGTGCGATCCGATTACCTTCCTTGGTACGATCGAGTAACGTGGTGCGTCTTACTCGGTGTGCGAGCCACAGGCGAACTAGAGCCACAAACAGAGCGGCACCGAGATCCACCATATCATCGAGGAGCTGTTGTCCCAGAGACATATGAGAGAGAGGTGCGAGAGTTGCGTGATTGACCGGGATGCCTTAGATGTCGCCCGTTCACCCACTTCACGTGCCTATTTTGATCATTGTTAAACATTTTGGACCCATAGTAGTTGTATTTGTACATTATATTTTTTTATGTTGCTCATTTTATATATTTTGACATATTGCTATTTAAATCATAAACCGTTCAGTATCATATTTCCAAAATAAAGCAGCGTTTAAATATTAATTTAATATACAAACAAAAAAATACAATTTTAGAATTACCATTTTTAGAGTAATTAGAAATTTTTATTTTATGAACCTAGGATTACCTCTAAAAATGGTAATTAGAAAATTTAATTGTTTTTTGAACCGGAATTACCTTATTTTGAGGTAATTCCGAAAATTTTAATTTTAATTTTTTTTTTAAAAACACAGGGGTATTAATGGCATTTTTGGAAAAATGGGGGTGTGATAGGGAAGGAGGGGGGTACGAAAACAAAAACCCCAGAAACGCGAGACTCTCTCACAAGGGGGACTACAAGATACACAAATCATTGAAAAATTTGAGGGGTTTTATTTTTCTCACCCCCCTCCTTCTCTATCTCACCCCATATTTCAAAAAATCCCAATAATACCCCTGCGTTTTAAAAAAATTTAAATATTTCGGAATTACCTCTAAAAAAGGTAATTAGGTTCAAAAAAATTAAAATTTCGGAATTACCTCTAAAAAGGTAATTCCTGGTTCAAAAATAAAAAAATTTGGAATTACTCAGAAATAAGGTAATTAGGTTCTCACATTAATGAACAGGAATTACCTATTTCGAGGTAATTAGAAAATTAATATTTTTTTCAATTATTAATATTTTTATTTACATTATTTTTTTTAACGATGGCGAGTAGAGCGACCATACGAAGGTGTAAGCGCGAGCAGAAGTCTTAGGAGCAAAGACACCGCAAATGACGACAACATGTTGGGAGGCGGCAATAGCGATACTCCTTCTCCGGACACTCTACAGAGGCTCAGAGCTGTATCATGACATTCTTGCTCACGGTTAGTAGACATCGTATATATGTCCAAAAATAGTCAAAACTACTTTAAAAAAATATAAAAACAACACTAAAAATCTAACAATACCAAAATAAGGCTATACAAAAATTTTTAGATTTTTTGGAGACTATGAAAAATTAAAAAAAATCGTAAAAAATAGTAAACGATGGAATTTGGGATTTTGAGGCCGTAGTCCCGTAAGAAGTCCATTCTACGGGAGTCTTGATTATTGATTTTTTTCGCTTCTAATGACTGTGGTTTCATTACGATCAGAGTATGTTGTCCGAAAACTGATTTTTTAGCCTATATTATTCGTTCGAAATAAAAAATATTAATAATTGAAAAAAATATTAATTTTGAATTACCTCGAAATAGGTAATTCCGGTCACAAATGTGAACCGAATTAACTCATTTACGAGTAATTCAAATTCTTTCGGAATTACAGGTAAATCCGAAATTCCATTATTTTTGAACCGGAATTATCTTTTTTAGAGGTAATTCCGAAATTTTTAATTTTTTTTTAACAAACCATGTAATTTTTGTAAATTTGCAGGGGTATTTTTGTCCGTTTGGGTATTTATGGGGGTGGGATTGATGTTGAGGGGGGTGAGAAAAATAAAGCCCAAATTTGAGCTTATGCTCATGTTAAGGGCTGATGGTATCAAAATTGTGGGGTTTATATGATGCTCATGTCAAGCTGCACATTGCTTAATGGTTTTGGGATCCTGTGAAGAATAGGACTTTTCTTTTGCTGTTTCAGTTTATTTCTTTTGTAATTTACATGGAATTTACATGGAACAACTTGTAGTTCTTCATTGATTGTAATTGTTTCATTACACAAAACTTGTAACTATTTAGAGATATAATAATTAGTTTCCATATTTTGATCTATAGTGACTTCCATGTACATAAATATAAATTGATAGTTAAACTTGTGCCAAGGCTACAAGAGATTTTTACACAATTGCTACATAATAACAAGTCTTTCTTTCTTTGCAAAATTACAAGTCTTTGCAAAATTCATGAGTCTTGATCTTCTTTGCATAATCAAAAGGATAATACTTGATCTTCTTTGCAAAATTATGCAAATTACAAGTCTAATCTTTGCATAATATTAATCTTTGCAAACTTCAAGTCTTTCTTTGCTTTGCATAATAACTCATGAGTGGTGCACCAAAACAAAATAACTAGTCTTTCTTTGCATAATTCATGAGTGTTGCATAATACTATCTTCTTTGCATAATCAAAAAGACGTTGTTTTAAGCAAAATTAATAACTAGTCTTTGCTACCAAAATAACATGTCTTGGCAAAACAAAAAAATCACCATTCTTGACCGAGCTTCATTCATCCGTAGGTGGGTCCTACATTACAAAAAGTAGAAGACACACAATATCATTACAAGCTAAAAATAAGGACCTATTTATTATACAAACTAAGAGATTTTACCATCAATAAACTAGTATAAAACCCATTTCCAATTGTGCGAGATAAGTCATACATTGTTGTGTCAAACTAGATGTTCCAAAGTCTACTTGAATAAACGATTCAACATCCTTCAATAAATGTGAAAATTAACACACGATAATCACAACTAAAATATTGTCAATAAAAAATCACAACTAAAATAAAAGAAACTTCTCTACAATTTTAAATTTAAATACCCCATTTTGTTGACTTGATGAAGGCTTTTTACTTGGATGTCTTCTTCTTTTTTTGGACCGAAGTTCAACCCCACTCTTAATTCTTCTAGTTGTCCTTAACCCTTGTCGATGCTTATATCCTTTTGCTTGAGTCGCAAATTCTCTACTTGGTATTGGGCTTTCGAAACCAATTTTTCTAACTCCAAAACCAATTTTTCTACCATATTCAACCCAAAATTGACGTATGAACCCATCTTTCTCCACCCTCAACCTTCCATCTCCTTCCCTGCTTCTAAATCGAACCCTCTCCAAACGTCGCCCTCCCAGCCGCCTGCCTCCATTCGCCTCCTCCTTCTAATAGCACTGCTGCGCGCCCTTCCCCAGAGCCTCCCAACCCTCCGGATACTCCAAAACCATTAGATATATCTTCTACCTCCTTACAATGTGGAAAGGTAATTTTCTTTTGGGAAGAATCGACACAGGTTCCCCTATGCTGATGGTACAAGTTTTTGCCATGTTCAAAGTAACTGGAAACAATAAAAACTAACTGAGAGTGTTGTCTGAATTCTGAATGACTATTTTTTTGTCTTATGTATGATCTTATAACTAAGATTTATTAGTGGCACGACTATTGTAGAGTTTAAAGGTGGTGGCATTAAGGCAATCAATGTTTGAACTGAAAATTTTGGGTCTTTTGTTTATCAACACGAGGACCTTTTTTGAAGTCTATAGACAACAAACTTAGAAGTTTTTAAGATTTGAATAAGGTTTTGAATTTTTTTTAACTTCATCCAACTTACACTTTTTAGGGCATGGCAGCAGTGACGGGAGCGGCGACAGAGAGTGGTGATGGAGAGCAGCGATGGGGAGCGACAATCGTGGTGGTTGCAACGTCGTTGGATTAACTTTAACTGTCTTCTTCCTCTCTCATTTGAATATTCCTTCATCTTATTTTCATTTCATTTTCTTTTTTTTGATTTCTACTTTAACTTTCTGCAACACGTACAAGTTTTTTAAGCAACTTGAAATATAACAATTTTCATCAACTTCTCATTTTCTTTTATTGAATAATATAATTTTCAAAGTATTTACAGTTCATAAAAGTTATAACAAAATACAGTGTCACTCATGCAGAGGGCTTAGTGATGTAAGTCGTGGCCACGCCACGAATATAATACTAGTATATCTGGAAATTGCTCGCCAGAGTAGCGGAAATTTCACCATACATATAATTTATTTAATAAGGTAAAATCATAGACGAACTTTAATCACACACACATGGAGATGATCATCTTTTATTCGACACACACACACATGAAGTTTGATCATCTTTTATTTGTCACACAAATATAAACAGGATGTGTATGTGCTTATTGCATGATGCACTTTTAATTCTTAATAAGGTGAGCATTGATTTCTTTGTTGAGATCAGCTAGCGAATGCATCATGGTGTGAGGGTCGGGACTACAGTCTTTGAGCTTTTCATATTCTACGGTCCAACGCACCACGCTGCCCTCTTTCTGTGGAATCACATGAAGTTTGAACACGATGCTCTTGTGCAATCGTTTCTAGCAAATCTCCCTCCAATACCTTAAAGTTTATTTTGTTGTTCTTCCTGTCTATGGATTCCACCACCTCCTTTGTCACACAAGTTTTTCCATCTAACATAATACAAACACAAGACAAGTCTCTTATTAAGGTTAGGTCGTATGCGATACCCCTATCATCTCATCCAAGTGCTATTGGGTTAAAATTGAGACTTTAAAACACTTATAACCTTTGGTAAATGATATATAGATATCCTTAATTTGTTTTTTTAAGGTGAGGTCATATGTATGATGTATAAAATTTAGACTTTTTGGTTACAAGAAATTTAGGTGAGAGGAATGTGCCCCAAGTCCAAGGTAGGAAAGACCTTCGGGCTCTTTGAGAGCTCACGAAGGTAATTATCTTTACCTCAACCGAGGGGACTAGTGGGGAGTTGAACCCGGAACCTCTTGGATACAACTCTTGTCATGCTCCACTAGGCCAACCCCTTGAGTAGTCTCATTAATTAATACTACTCTGTTACAAAATATAAACAAAAATTGGTGTGAGAGTTGATGTATCTAGTCTAAATTTTGAACCGGATACATCAACACTGTTGACCAATTTTTACTTATAAAAAAGCGTATATACTATTATGATTAAATATATGTATGCATATACATATATACATACCATGAACATAATTCCAGCAGATGATAGATCCATCAGTGCCCCATTCACCTTGAAGAATATCAACACTCTGTATTTTTTCAGGGCAGATTTTGCCAATATGATATGTCCTGTTGCACCAAACATCATGGAATTGTTCAGCAGAGGCCTTAATCTGCACCTCAGTTTCCAGCTTTTGAATTTGTTGAGACCCCATTGTTTATTAACTTCCCTTTCAAGAGACCAACAAGTTGCTGAAGACAAAAATAGAACAATTAATATGACTCTTTATATATAAATAAATAAAATTAAATAATGATATCAAAGAAGGCATGGAAATAAAACACACTTCACAGCGAGAGAATGGAGAGCACTGATACTTTATGATTTTATAACATGTACACACACTGCCTTTTATAGGCAGCTAACATATTCTTTCTCCTAAAATAATAAGCTTAATTACTAGCAAAAATGGATTAAATTAATGTTTACATAATACCAAAGACTATATCATGGATTTGCCAAAAAGAAAGAATATCATGGATTGTAAAAAGAAAAAGAATATCATAGATTGAGAAAGAAAAAAAATATCGTGGAGTTTCTATATGCTTCTAAGAATGGGTCATCCCGAGATTTTTTGGGTGTCAGATTTAAATTTGATTTTTGATCCTTATTTTCTAAAGTCATATATATTAAAATTAATTGTTTTAATATAATCTCTAAGTAAAATAAAATATGGAATAAATATCAAGCTTACATCAGTGTTAGAAAAGTTTAAACCAAAATTACAATAAAAATAAGTACAGCAAAAATAGTTATACATTTATTTATCAACCAAACATGTAGTAGTAACATTTCACACTAGCAACAACATACACCTATTAATCTTGGAATTGTAAAGCAAAAAGTTTTTTAAAAAGTCGGTATTTTCTTCTAATGTTAATAATAGAGTAAAAATCGGAAAAAGAAAATGAGATTTAACGTAAAATATGCACCCATATTGTCGTTCTCCGTTGTTGCTCTCCCATTGTCGGGTCACTAGGGGTGGGAATAGTTTGGGCCGAGCTAGGCTTTGTTTGGCTTTGAGCACAGCCTACATTGAAATCAAGTAGGCCTAAGCACGGCTGTGTACTGTCAGAGGCCGATTTTCTTGGTCTGGCCTGACCTTTCTGAAAGCCTGTTTAAAAGCCTATTTGAATTTTTTCTTAAGAAGGTCTACAATATTTCAATGGTATAAGCCATTTAAATAGACTAACAAACTAATAGGTCAATGAGATTAAATTCTAATTGAGATCTAACAAAACTTTTTAGGAAAATATCTTATATGACATCCTATTTAAATTCTATTTTATAATACTAACTTCAACAATGTCAAAAATTGATGTAGGTTAATGTGTTTAAACTAACAAAAATGTTAGCGAAGTTATGACTTAACACAAAGTACCAAATTCAATACAAAATAATATTAGTAATTAAAAAATTAGTTAGATTTATTTAAATAGGCCGGCCTGATAGGCCCAAAAGGCTTTTTCGATGGCCTATGGCCTGACCTATTTAGCTAAATAGGCTTTTGAAAAAGCCTTGGTCTTGTCTATTTTTCAAAAAAGTCCGCACAGTGCGGCCTAGCGTAGAAATGGGCCGTAGGCCCTTCTTAGGAGGCCTGGCCTATTCACGTTGTCGTTTCTGTTTCCGCTCCCAACAAAAAATGTTAAAAGTCACTTTTCCATAAAGTATCCAAACAAAAATCTAATTGTGTTCAACTCACTTTTAACAAAAAAGTAGTTAAAAATTAAAAACACCCGATACATGTAACACTACATGTTAGAGGTGTTCAAAACCGAACCAAACCAATAGAAAACCGCAAACCGAACCGAACCAAACCGAAAACCGCAAAAAACCGCTTTTCTATTGGTTCTGTTCGGTTTTTATTATTAGTGAACCGCACGATTCGGTTTGGTCCGCGGTTTTGATTACGGAAACTGAACCAAACCAAACCAAACCAAACTGCAAAATCCTATATACAAAAATAAAAGTAGACAAAGCAATATATCTAGAAAATAAGTTCATCATGAACTTAAAATAACATGGCATTTTAAGCACACCGTGCAAGAGAGTATTATATAGTATAAGTTTTTTGATACTAAATAGTATAATAGCTTCTTCACAAACACCTTTTTATCTACAAATTATATTTTCCATTTCAAATAAGAGTCACCAATGTTTCGTAACATTTAATAATTTATTTGGTCTTGCTTCTTCTTCCACATTGGGTAAGTCAATCTACAACCTTTTAAATTATGTTTTGACTCGTTAAAAACCAAACAAATCCAAAGCTGCATTAGTTTGGTTTGGTTTAGTTTAGTTTTGTTGGAAGCCAACCAAACCAAAGCGCATCTAATTTAATCTTGTGGTTCAATTTCACTTTTTGCTCAAAATCGAACCAATCTGCACCGCAAACACCCCTACTACATGTTTTAGCTGTTGATGAAACATGCCTTGGGAAGTGGTATTTTGCCATCCGACCGCAATTCCAGACATAACATAACTCAATTATACAAAACCAATTCAGTCAAAATCAATTGTCACCACCATCACATAACAAAATAAATACTCCATCAACTCTATGTAACAAATTCCTCCGCTTAAAATTGTCGGGTGTTGCTTTTCCCACGCCCCTCCTACTCAAAACAAACCCATAAGGGTGTGAAATGACCAAAAGACCAGCGAAAGCGTCTTTTTTTTCAAGAAATTTCACGTGTTCGAACACGGGCCTTCGAACCCGTTCGAACGACATCGTTCGTGTGAGTTAAATATTGACTTCACACCCTCTTCTGCGTAATTTCACCTGTTCGAACGAGGTCATTCGAACGTGTTCGCATAGCCTTGTTCGAACCCGTTCGAACAACATCGTTCGCGTGAGTTAAATATTGACTTCACACCCTCTTGTGCGTAATTTCACCTGTTTGAACGAGGTCATTTGAACGTATTCGAACAAGGTCGTTCGAATCGTCGTTAAACACGTCCTCACAGCGTTTCACACGAGGTTATTTTTGGAATAAAATTTGTTAAAAGGTGTGAAAGAATAAAAGAGGGAGTGGAAAAAGCAAAACCCAAATTGTCCCCATCACACATAAATTCGCATGGCCATCAGCCCATCACGCATCAATTCCATTTGCTAGTTGAATTTTATATTTTATTCTCTTTTTTCCAAGATCCCATTAAACCAACTAAATATGCCTTCTATTTATTTAAACAAAAAAAACTAAAATGCCTTTGATGAACAAATTGTCGCATCACACACAAGCACGACTCATCAAATGTGGTATACTTTTTTTATTTTGACAAAATCAAATGTGGTATACTTGCCATTTTTAAAATTTTGATAACAAGGTTCAAAACAAAAAGTTCAAGTGAATTATCTATTTTTTTTCTTTGACGCAAGTGAATTATCTATGAGTTATAGTGTTTTAACCGGTAGAACTATTATTGAATTATCTATCTATTACAAGTCACTATGGGTCCGTTTGGATAAACAACTTAAATAAGTGTTTAAAGCATAAGCGTTTATCATATAAGTGTTTATGCATAAGCTGTTTATATAATAAAAAATGAAATAATGTTAAAACTATTTTTCTATAAGTCATAAGCTGTTCTCAAAACTATTATTTGGAGCTTATGGAAATTAGTTTAAAATGAACTTATGAACATGTCATAAGTCAAGTTTTCATAAGCTCAACCAAACAGTTTTCACAAATTATTATATTAGTAGATAAGTTCGAAAAAGTTCGATCCAAACGGGCCCATATATATAGTTTTCTCGAGACATGAAAAAGAACTCAATCAATGAAAAAACATTCTAATTTTTAATAGCTTTTATCTTCTCTAATTGTCTTTTTTTATTTAAAAAAAACAAAAGAAATGGATATGAAGTCTCATTAAAACATTTTGATGCAAAACCCTCTATAGAGAAAAAATTAAGAATGAAAAAGAGTAACCCCCGCCCCCCCACATTTTATTGATAAATAAATAAAGGGCAAAAGAAACATTAGTTCAAGACACATGAGACATGTGAGTGTGCCGCCACCATCGAAGTTGTAAAGCAAACTACCGCCGTGATCTCTCCACCACCATCTTCCCCCTCCCTCGATCTCTCACTCTCCCTTCGTATTGCAATTTGGCGCTTTCTCTCAAATTGCTCTTTTTTCTCTCTTGTCTCTCTCTCTCTCTATCTGTTTGACAGAAAGAGGAACTAGAAGGATGAAAAAATGGAGCTAGAGGTGGAAGGAAAAGAAATGGGAGAAGGATGAAATGAGAGAGAGAGAGAGAGGGGAAATAGATGAAGAAGAAGAAAGATATGTTGAGAGAATGGCAGGGAAGAAAAGAAAAGTGTTTAACATGCACCGACAAAAAAAAGGCTAAAAGAGGAAAAGTGTCTCACATGCACCGAGAGACGTTGTGAAAGAGTATGAAATGTGTCTCACATGCAAAGTCGCGCCATTTTGTTGAAGGTATTGGATTGCAAGACTATTAATTTCCCTCCAATATTGGTGTTTCCCTCCAAAAGCAAGTTGGAGGCCCAACAAAGAGACTAGCTGATAACTCATATTTATATGAGTTATTTATACTCTTATTATTTAAATTAATGCAAGTTCTTAAGTAATATTATTGTTTAATTAAGTAAATATATGTTGTTTAGTGTAAAAGAGGGTTAGGAACTGATTATGTGACAAATTGGCACTTTTGGTGCTTTCTTGTTATTTTTAATGTGTTTGTTCGGTGTTATAGCATCGGGCGTTATAGCGTCCGACGTTATAGCGTTGGATTCTGCAGCTGATGAGATAAAAAATGAAAAAGCAGTTTTTGCAGTATGTCAAATCACTGAGAGCTGATCAGAACAGTTCCTACAGCAGCCACCAACTTTGTACTTTATAGGACACTTGTCTATTTTGTAATGGAGGATAAAAATAGTTGGTATAGTTGGTGTGATGACTTTTCAACATTTTTGGAAAATATTTTCTTTATATTGAAGTCTCAAACTTCATCTTCTTCATGTTGGAGTTGCTGGTTCAGATGAGAGGAGAGTTAGAAATAACTCTCTTGCACTCCATTTTCGTCCAAACTCCATTTTCACAATAAATAGTATAAATTCTGCAGTGCTGTGAGGGACGCTATAGCGGCAGACGATTCTGTGAGTGACGCTGTAGCGGCACAGGAGCTATCATCATTTGGAGTGTTTTCCATCTCTTTGTGATTTCGGTTGGCTTTAGGTAACACTTTTATAGTGTATTTTTTGTGTTTTTGCTCATCATGAGCTGATTCTCTTGTAGTTGGATTGCTTTGAGCTTTGTAATGAATCTTTAGTATTTCGTTATTAACGTTTAATGTTTTGCGTTTCAATCTTTGTATGTTAATTCTTCCAAACTTGTTTTAGAATTGATCAGCCAAAATGGGTATATTCATGGAGCATGGACATGGTCCATGAATCGAACTCAAAGATTGATATGAATGAAAGGTTGTTTAAAGACATTTAACCAACATTTTGCTAATTCTAGACATAGAAAGACAATAGTTCATAGGGCAAAAGTTGTGGGTTCTTTATTATACAGGGGTGAACTTATTTAGAACTTAGACATAGGTTTCTTGTAATGAAACCCTGACGTCAGTGACTGAAAAGCACAAAATCAATTGCGACAGCGCTTGACGCTATAGCGTGTGACAACTTGTTATTGTTATTTGTGTTACTCATTGACTAAATTACTAATTTAAATATAGAAGTAAACTCAACAATCCTCGTGGGAACGATCTTTACTTATCATTATATTCCTTGATTGGGAACGATCTTTACTTATCATTATATTCCTTGATTTGCCAAAATGTCTCAGACGGATGTTGAACCCAAAACCAAGACAATACGAATCGCAAACTTTACCACTACACCAGTAGTTCAAATGACATCAAATTTACAACTTCACAAAAATATATATATATATATATATATATATATATATATATATCATATCTGTCTAAAATATGTTCATAAATATTATTTTTACTCAATGTATAGATAAATTTTTTTAGAGTCACCCAAAAAACAGTTGTTTATTACAATACATAGGTAATATGCAAGACTATATATATAAAACCAATGCATGGTATTTTTTATATTTTTTGGAGTATAAATTTTATTCATATTTTTAATATTATCACATATCTTATATTAGAACTGTAAATTATGAATAGATGGTTAATAATTTTTGAAAAAAAAAATTCATCATTTTAAAATTATGATATTTTCCATGTTTCTTTCATGAGCAGCCCACTCTAACATTTTGTTCAAGATCCGCCACTGCCCATGCGGATGCACGACTATAATACTAGTATATTTAGAAATTACTCACCAAAGTAGAGGAAATTTCACCATATATATAATTTATTTAATAAGGTAAAATCATAGACGAGTTCGAATCACATATATAGGTAGCAACACATACATATATAGGTAGCAACACATACATGGAGTTTGAATAAGGGACACAAAACAACACATAACTTTTATTCTTTTAATAATATGTAGTTACACACAACACATACATCTTCTATTAAGTCACACACACACACACACACACGGAGTTTGATCATCTTTTATTTGTAACACAAATATAAACAAGATGTACGTGCTTATTGCATGATGCGCTTTTAATAATTCTTAATAAGGTGAGCATTGATGTCTTTCTTGACATCAACTACCAACCGCAACATGGTGTGAGGGTCGGGATAATAGTCTTTGAGCTTTTCATATTCAATGGTCCAATGCACCACACTCCCCTCTTTATGTGGAATCACATGCATTTTGAACCGAAGCTCTTGTCTTTGTTTTAGCAAATCTCCTTCCAATACTTTTAAGCTTATTTTGTTGTTCTTCCTGTCTATGGATTCCACCACCGCCTTTGACACACAAGTTTTTCCATCTAATAACATAATACAAACACAAGACAAGTCTCTTATTAAGGTTAGGTCGTATGTGATACCCCTATCATCTCATCCAAGTGTTATTGGGTTAAAGCTCGAGACTTTGAAACACTTAACCTTTGGTAGATGATATATAGATATCCTTAATTTGTTTTTTTAAGGTGAGGACATATGTATGATGTATAAAATTTAGACTTTTTGGTTACAAGAAATTTAGGTGAGAGGAATGCGCCCCAAGTCCAAGGCAGGAAAGACCTTCGGGCTCTTTAAGAGCTCACGAAGGTAATTATCTTTACCTCAACCGAGGGGACTAGTGGGGAGTTGAACCCGGAACCTCTTGGATACAACTCTTGTCATGCTCCACTAGGCCAACCCCTTGAGTAGTCTCATTAATTAATACTACTCTGTTACAAAATATAAACAAAAATTGGTCAACAGAAGTTGATGTATCTAGTCTAAATTTTGAACCAGATACATCAACTTCTGTTGACCAATTTTTACTTATAGGTAAAAACGTATATACTATTATGATTAAATATATGTATGCATATACATATATACATACCATGAACATAATTCCAGCAGATGATAGATCCATCAGTGCCCCATTCACCTTGAAGAATATCAACACTCTGTATTTTTTCAGGGCAGATTTTGCCAATATGATATGTCCTGTTGCACCAAACATCATGGAATTGTTCAGCAGAGGCCTTAATATGCACCTCAGTTTCCAGCTTTTGAATTTGTTGAGACCCCATTGTTTATTGACTTCCCTTTCAAAAGACCAACAAGTTGCTGAAGACAAAAATAGAACAATTAATATGACTCTTTATATATAAATAAATAAAATTAAATAATGATATCAAAGAAGGCATGGAAATAAAACACACTTCACAGCGAGAGAATGGAGAGCACTGATACTTTATGATTTTATAACATGTACACACACTGCCTTTTATAGGCAGCTAACATATTCTTTCTCCTAAAATAATAAGCTTAATTACTAGCAAAAATGGATTAAATTAATGTTTACATAATACCAAAGACTATATCATGGATTTGCCAAAAAAAGAAAGAATATCATGGATTGTAAAAAAGGAAAAAGAATATCATAGATTGAGAAAAGAAAAAAAAAATATCGTGGAGTTTCTATATGCTTCTAAGAATGGGTCATCCTGAGATTTTGGGTGTCCGGTACGAAATTTGATTTTTGATCCTTATTTTCTAAAGTCATATATATTAAAATTAATTGTTTTAATATAATCTCTAAGTAAAATAAAATATGGAATAAATATCAAGCTTACATCAGTGTTAGAAAAGTTTAAACCAAAATTACAATAAAAATAAGTACAGCAAAAATAGTTATACATTTATTTATCAACCAAACATGTAGTAGTAACATTTCACACTAGCAACAACATACACCTATTAATCTTGGAATTGTAAAGCAAAAAGTTTTTTAAAAAAGTCGGTATTTTCTTCTAATGTTAATAATAGAGTAAAAATCGGGAAAAAGAAAATGAGATTTAACGTAAAATATGCACCCATATTGTCGTTCCTGTTGTTGCTCTCCCATTGTCAGTCACTAGGGGTGGGAATAGGCTGGGCCGAGCTAGGCTTTGCTTGGCCTGAGCCTGGCCTACATTGAAACTGTTAGGCCTAAGCCTGGCCTGTGGCCTGTCGTAGGCCGATTTTCTTGGTCTGGCCTGACCTTTCTGAAAGCCTGTTTAAAAGCCTATTTGAATTTTTTCTTAAGAAGGTCTACAATATTTCAATGGTATAAACCATTTAAATAGACTAACAAACTAATAGGTCAATGAGATTAAATTCTAATTGAGATCTAACAAAACTTTTTAGGAAAATATCTTATATGACATCCTATTTAAATTCTATTTTATAATACTAACTTCAACAATGTCAAAAATTGATGTAGGTTAATGTGTTTAAACTAACAAAAAATGTTAGCGAAGTTATGACTTAACACAAAGTACCAAATTCAATACAAAATAATATTAGTAATTAAAAAAATTAGTTAGATTTATTTAAATAGGCCGGCCTGATAGGCCCAAAAGGCTTTTTCGATGGCCTATGGCCTGACCTATTTAGCTAAATAGGCTTTTGAAAAAGCCTTGGTCTTGTCTATTTTTCAAAAAAGCCCTGTGCAGTGCGGCATAGCGTAGGTTGGGCGTAGGCCCTTCTTAGGAGGCTGGCCTATTCACGTTGTCGTTTCTGTTTCCGCTCCCAACAAAAAATGTTAAAAGTCACTTTTCCATAAAGTATCCAAACAAAAATCTAATTGTGTTCAACTCACTTTTAACAAAAAAGTAGTTAAAAATTAAAAACACCCGATACATGTAACACTACATGTTGGGGTGTTCAAAACCGAACCAAACCAAAAAGAAAACCGCAAACCGAACCAAACCAAACCGAAAACCGCAAAAACCGCTTTTCTATTGGTTTGCATTCGGTTTTATTATTAGTGAACCGCACAATTCGGTTTGTCCGCGGTTTTGATTACTGAAATCGAACCAAACCAAACCAAACCAAACCAAACTGCAAAATCCTATATACAAAAATAAAAGTAGACAAAGCAATATATCTAGAAAATAAGTTCATCATGAACTTAAAATAACATGGCATTTTAAGCACACCGTGCAAAAGAGTATTATATAGTATAAGTTTTTGATACTAAATAGTATAATAGCTTCTTCACAAACACCTTTTTATCTACAAATTATATTTTCCATTTCAAATAAGAGTCACCAATGTTTCGTAACATTTAATAATTTATTTGGTCTTGCTTCTTCTGCCACATTGGGTAAGTCAATCTACAACCTTTTAAATTATGTTTTGACTCGTTAAAAACCAAACAAATCCAAAGCGCATTAGTTTGGTTTGGTTTGGTTTAGTTTTTTTGTTGAAGCCAACCAAACCAAAGCGCATCTAATTTAATCTTGTGGTTCAAGCTCACTTTTTCTTTCAAAATCGAACCAATCTGCTGCGCTGCGAACCCCTACTACATGTTTTAGTTGTTGATGAAACATGCATTGGGAAGTGGTATTTTGCCATCCGACCGCAATTCCAGACATAACATAACTCAATTATACAAAACCAATTCTGTCAAAATCAATTGTCACCACCATCACATAACAAAATAAATACTCCATCAACTCTATGTAACAAATTCCTCTGCTTAAAATTGTCGGGTGTTGCTTTTCCCACGCCCCCTCCTACTCAAAACACACCCCATAAGGGTGTGAAATGACCAAATGACCAGCGAAAGCGTCTTTTTTTTTCAAGAAATTTTACGTGTTCGAACCCGTTCGAATGACATCGTTTGTGTGAGTTAAATATTGACTTCACACTCTCTTCTGTGTAATTTCACCTGTTCGAACGAGGGCATTCGAACGTGTTCGCATAGCCTTGTTCGAACCCGTTCGAACGACATCGTTCGCGTGAGTTAAATATTGACTTCACACCCTCTTGTGCGTAATTTCACCGGTTCGAACGAGGTCATTCGAACGTGTTCGAACAAGGTCGTTCGAACCGTCGTTAAACACGTCCTCACAGCGTTTCACGCAAAGTTATTTTTGGAATAAAATTTGTTAAGAGGTGTGAAAGAGAAGGAGGGGGAATGGTAAAAGCAAAACCCAAATTGTCCCCATCACGCATAAATTCCCATGACCATCAGCCCATCACGCATCAATTCCATTTGCTAGTTGAATTTTATATTTTATTCTCTTTTGGACCAAAAAAAAAAAGATCCCATCAAACCAACTAAATATGCCTTCTATTTATTTAAACAAAAAAAAACTAAAATGCCTTTGATGAACAAATTGTCGCATCACAAACAACTGACACAAACAATTAAGGTTCTCTCTAGAAATTTAGTGAGATAAGGTCCGCTGGGATAGGAAATATCTTTAGGGGTTGGGTGGTTTTTACCTGTTGAATAATAGCTAACTTTGTCTGTTATCTATTGAATATAGCATGTTGTCAAGTGTCTATGTAGTTTACCATGTGAGTTGAGTATTACATGGTGGATTGTAACTTTTCCAGAATTTATGATGCCAAATTTCCGTGAAGATAAGCTAGAGTAATTGAATATTTGAATACCTTTATCTTCCTCATTGATTATTCTAGGTTGGTAAGAGTTTCAATAGGATAATTAAATGTTATCTGCATAGTTTCATCAATATCAGTTATACAAAATAGCCAAGCAAAATATCCAAACAGAATTCCCAGAGTATTCTTAGAGTCTAAACTTCTCAAATCTCTAGAAAATTTATACAACAGTATCTCATTTTGTATCTAAAATCACTTTAAGTTACAAATTCTCAGAATGAGTTGCTATAATACATCTTAGTGATTTCCACTCTTTCAGCTATTGGTGGAAATTATTATTACAATATCAGAAAATAGAAAGAGCAAAAGTGCAAAAAGAGCTAAAGAGCAAAGTAAAAGAGCAAAAGAGCAATTAAAAGAGCAAAAGTTGCAATAGAAAGAGCTAAAGAGCAATTTTAATATTTTATGTCTTCTTTCACAGTATATCACCAAGTTTGTGATATCTATGGCTGAAGAATACCAGTATGTTGTCCCTGAAGATGAAAGGGAATCTGTTCTTGGGAAGTTGGCTCCAGCCTCTAAGAGCAATGTTGAATATGCTCTTAGGGCCCTTGTAGCTCAAATTATCTCCCAAAGGGTCCTAAACAAGAAGACTGTCAGATCTATTATGTTCAAAACTTGGGATCAGTATAATGATCTTAAAATCACAGATATGGGGGACAATAGATATCTCTTTACCTTTCCTTCTTTGGAGGCTGCAGCTGAAGTGCTTCAAAGAGGTCCCTGGTTTGTAATGAACCAGCTCATCAGTTTACAAAGGTGGGGTGAAGGTATAGCATTTAAAGAGATTAATTTTGACTGGGTTCCTTTCTGGATCCAAGTTCATGGTCTGTCAAAACATGAAATTAACCCATCAAATGTTTATATCTTGTTAGAAAAAGTAGGAACTATTATTGAGGTAGATGATAACTTTAATTCTGGTTCTGCATCTACTCATTTTCTAAGGGCTAGAGTGTTAATTAATGTTAAGAAAGCATTATGGTCGGGATGTTGGTTACAAAGATCTGTTAATGAAAGGATTTGGATTGCTTTTAAGTATGAAAGGCTACAAGGTGTGTGCTTTGGATGTGGGTGGTTTGGACATGAGTTGAAACATTGCAAAATCCCTAGATTAATGGCTGCCTTTGATAAAAGAATACCAAAGTATGGTGATTTCATGATAGGTACTAAACCTAGAGCCTTTCATAGAGTTCCTACTGGAAGTAATTATCAGCAGGGTAGTCAATCTCACTCAAATGAACCATACCAATCTAATCCTGAAAATGCTCCTAGTCATGATACAAGTGAGAGGAATCAAAGTGAATCTAATTACATACCTGAGAACATAGTTCAGAACTTTGATAGTAACTATCCTCAGCCAGATATAAACTCTCCTTCTGCTTCTTAACTTCCTCAAAACAGAATCATTCGTAGGTTTGTAGGAACTGATTTTAAGTTGCCACCTCAATACTCTCCTCCTTATTATGTTGAATTCCCTTCCAATGAGGAGGGTTGGTCTGAACCAACTGCAAATATTATTCCTGCACAAGTTGAAGATGCTCTTAGTTTTAAATTATCTCATGGACTAAATATCAAAAGAAATAGGGAAAATAAAAATTTACTTATTTCTAGTGGTGAAAGTTCTGGTACAGTGCAAGAGGGAGCAAAGAAAGCTAGAATTATTGTTGTTATTGATGGTCAAATGATTCTGGATACTACTGAATTGACTGAGGAGGCGGGTCTTTCCATGCCCCCAAAGGTTCAATGACTGCAATCTCTTGGAATTGTCGTGGTTTGGCAGCCTCCACGACAAATAGAGAACTTGTAGACCTTGTCAAGGTTTATAAGCCTGCCATTCTCTTTCTTATGGAAACTAGAGCCCATAAGAAGAGAGTTGAAAGAGTTAGGAGGAAATTCAGATTCCAAAACTCTTTTTCTGTTGATTCTATAGGCACTTCTGGTGGAATTTGCTTATTTTGGAATGATTATTATGAGATTCAGATTCTTGAATCTTGTCCTAATTATATTCATACAGCTACTAAAGAGAGAAGAAGTGGTTTTTTGTTTCAATTTAATTACCTTTGTATATGGTAATCCTACTTTTGCTGCTAGGAGGAACTTGTGGCCTAAAATATCTAATCTAAAGCCTTTTAATGATGGTCCTTGGTGTTGTGCTGGGGATTTCAATGAGATGACTTCTGATCTTGATAAGCATGGAGCTCATGATGTTGAACCTATAAGAATGAGGTTGTTTAAGGACTTCCTCAGTGATTCTGACCTTATGGATTTAAACTTACAAGGTAATAGATTTACTTGGATGAGTAATCCTAGAGATGGGTTAGTTACTAGACAGAAGATTGATAGAGTCCTAGCTAACTGGGCTTGGAGAGTCTATTTTCCTCATGCTGTTGCTACTGCTCTTCCTATTATTAATTCAGATCACTCTCCCATAATTATCATTCCTAAGCCTCCTATGTCTAGTGGTTTCTCTTTTAGATATGAGTCTTTTTGGGAAGAACATGGTGGCTGTAGAGAAGTCATTCAATCAGCTTGGAAGGATTCTAATGATGTCAATGCTTGGGATACTTGGAATAAGAATGTGAAGCACTGTAAGAGAGAACTTCATAGCTAGCATAATAATACCTTCAAGAACGCTGCTAAGGAAATTCATGATTTGAAGAAGCAGCTCCAACATGATCTTAACTCTCCTCCAGGACTGGTTAACTGGGCTAATGTAGCTCAGATTAGGAGTAGGATTGATAAGCTATGGCAGCAGGAAGAGCACTATTGGGGTCAAAGATCTAGAATCAAGTGGCTTAATTATGGTGATAAAAATACTCAATTCTTTCATGCCTCTACAGTTCAAAGGAGGGATAGAAACAAGTTATTGAGGATCAAGGATGATGGTGGTGTCTGGCTTGAGGGACAATCTGAGGTAATGAAAGGCATTTACAAATTTTATAATGATCTATACACTGAGGAATCTCCTTCTTGTATAGATGTTTGCCTTGGCTTTGTTCCTAAATGTGTTGATGTCTCCATTAATGCTAAATTGGAGTGTGCTGTTAGTTTTGAAGAAGTTAAAGTGGCTGTCTTTGCTCTTGGAGCTTATAAAGCTCCAGGACCTGATGGACTGAATGGCTTGTTCTTCCAAAAAAATTGGGAGATAATCAAGGAGGATGTTTTTAACTCGGTGAATCAGTTTTTTACAGAAGGTAGTTTGGGAGAGGATGTTAATTTTACTAATGTAGTTCTAATTCCTAAAGTCCCACATCCTGAATCTATTTCCCAGTTAAGGCCTATAAGTTGTTGTAATTTCTTATACAAAGTTATTGCCAAAATTTATGTCGCTAGACTGAAACCTTCTCTTTCTTCCATTATTTCTCCCCAACAAAGTGCCTTTGTTGGGGGAAGAATGATTCAAGACAATATTATTATAGCTCAAGAAGCTTTTCATTCTCTCAAACAGAAGAGTGGTAATAGGGGTAAGGGGTTAGCTCTTAAGCTTGACATGAATAAAGCTTATGATAGGATTAATTGGGAGTTCCTTAGGAGAGTTCTTTTGGCTTATGGTTTCTCTTCCTCCTGGGTCAATTCTCTCCTCAGTGTCTTACTCTTATCAAGTTAATGGTTTTTCCACAAAGAGAGTCTATCCAAAAAGAGGGTTAAGGCAGGGAGACCCACTGTCTCCTTATCTTTTTATCTTAGTTTTTGATGTTTTGTCTAGGATGATATCTAAGTCTTGCAGTTTAGGTTCTCTTCACGGTATTAGGCTAGCAGAGTCTGCTCCTGTTCTATCTCACCTTTTTTTTGCAGATGATGCTATCTTATTTATAAGAGACTCTCAGGAGGATGTGTATCAAGTTATTAATATTCTCAATACCTTCACAAGTGCCTCTGGTCAGAAAATTAACCTTACTAAATCTGGTATTATTTGTGGGTCTAAGGTGGATTATGATACAAAGATTGCTATTACTAGAATATCTAATATTCCTATTTGGAATCATCCTGGCATGTATCTTGGTATTCCAGCTGAATGGGGAGGATCCAAGGTACAAGGTTTAGCATGGATTAAAGATAGAGTTACTACTAAGTTGGAAGGGTGGAAAGGGAATCTTCTTAATCAAGCTGGAAAGGAAGTTCTGATCAAAGCAGTTATTCAAGCAATTCCTACATATGTTATGTCTATTTTACAACTTCCTAAAACCTTCTGTGCTTCTCTTACTTCTTCAGTGGCTAGGTTTTGGTGGCAGTCTTTCTCCAATAACAGAGGCATTCATTGGAGGAAATTTGAGGAATTGTGCTCCCCAAAGTTTATGGGTGGTCTAGGTTTTAAGGACTTCCAAAGAATGAATTCTGCTTTGCTGTCAAAACAAGTTTGGAGACTGATCAAGGAGCCCAATTCTTACTGGGCTTCCACTTTAAAGGCTATTTACTTTCCTAATTGTGAGTTTTGGCAAGCTAGTGTTGGTAGGAGTGTGTCTTGGGTGTGGAGAAGCTTAATTCATGGAAGAATCCTGATTGCTAAGGAAGCTAAGTGGGATTTTGGTCCTGGGAGCAGGTTAAGTATTGCTAATGACAACTGGATGGCTTCTGGTGAGAAAGCGTGTCTTCTGCCTTCAGCATCTATTTCTAGAGTAGGAGACCTTATTGATAGCTCTCTTAATTGGGATATTGATAAGCTTAGAGGTAACCTTCTGCCTAATTCTGTTATTGAAGTTATTAAAACTCCTATATCTTGGTCTGCTAAAGATGATCAGCTAGTCTGGCCTCACTCCAATGATGGTATCTTCTCTGTAAAATCTGGCTATAGGTGTCTGGTACCTCCTTCTCAAAATAATCTCAATGCTTCTACATCTACTGGTATACCTAATGAGGTGTGGAAAATTGTTTGGAATGCTAAAGTTCTGCTAAGATGAAACATTTCTTATGGAAAGCTATCCACAATTACCTCCCCACTAAAGATGCTCTTTTTAAAAAGAAGATATCAATCACCCCTAAATGCCCTTTTTGTATAACTGAGCATGAAACTGTTGAGCATTTGCTTCTACTTTGCCCATGGACTCAACCTGTATGGTTTGCTTTACAAGTGGTTCACCCTCCTATGCCTAATGGTTTGACTACTTTTCATAGTTGGTTTTTGAACATGAGTATAAATTTTTCCCAGGATGCTGAGCTCAGTTTGTCTAAAGTGATTTTCACATTATGGAATATTTGGAAATCTAGGAATGAGTCTATGTTCAATAATAACTGTCCTAACTCGATGGAGGCTCTGTTTAGGATCAAGGCTCTTTGGTTTGAGTTTTCTACTTCTACTATCCCCACTCCTTTGAGTAACCCCCACCCCACGAATGATCAAGCTAGGAGAGTCCCAATTGCTTGGAAACCTCCTATTGGTCAATCTACTAAGATTAATTGTGATGCTGCTTTTGACAAAGCAACATGCACAGGTGCAATAGCAGTAGTCTGTAGAGATTTTCAAGGTAGAATACTTACAACTAGTCACAAAGTAGTTTTTGCTAGATCTTCTCTGGTGGCGGAGGCCTTGGGGTTGCGTGAAGCCATTTCAACTGCTGTCTCTCTGCATCTTCACCTTCCGGTGATTGAAACTGACAATCTTCATCTTGTCAACATGTGCAAATTGAAAAATCACAAAGCGGAAGTTAGTTCGATTCTCAGAGATATTGAAGTTCTTAGATCAGAGTTAAATGGGAGTGTCATTACCTGGTTGAATCGAGAAGGGAATAAGCTTGCTCATGAAATCGCTTCGCTTTCTTCGAAACGCCTGCTTCAGAGCGATTGGGCTTCGAGACCTCCAGAATCAATTCGAAGAATAATTGTGGAAGATTGTAAAGCTTGTTTTGATCAACGTCAATTAAGTGTGGATAATTTTGCGGAGAGTCATTGAAGGGGTGGTTGTGTTTGATCGTTGTTTCATCGGTTGTAGGTGGTGGTGGCGAAGTGAGTGCTGCTAGGGTTTTCGTTTTGGGGCTGTGGTGGGTAGTAGTTACGTGTAGTAGCTGATTGCGTTGTTTTCTTCTTTCTTGCTTTTAGTTCGATTGTGGCCTTGGGCTGCTTACGTTATGGGTCTGCTCTTGTTGGGCCTCTTCTATTTGATTTTATTACTGTTTGAACCTCTAGTTTTTGCTTCTTTGATCCCTGTTGAGCCTATGACTTGTATAGGCCTTCTTGGATCATTTGGCACAGCTTTATTGTTGTATGTGGTTGTGGCCTTTGCCCATATTTATGAAAATCAGTACAACTTGACCAAAAAAAAAAAAAAACAACTGACACAAGCACGACTCATCAAATGTGGTATACTTTTTTTATTTTGACAAAATCAAATGTGGTATACTTGCCATTTTTAAAATTTTGATTACAAGGTTCAAAACAAAAAGTTCAAGTGAATTATCTATTTTTTTTCTTTGACGCAAGTGAATTATCTATTAGTCATCTACTCTTATATATGCGGCTCAAAATGCCGTTTTTTTTTTTGGTTTTTTTGTTTTCTTTTTGTTTTTTTGTTTTGTCTTTTTTTCTCTTTTTTTTCAATTTTTTGTTCCTTTTTTTTCCCTTTTTTATCTTTTATTTTTTAATGTTTTGTCTTTTTTTTATATTTTTTTTGTAAATCAATGTATCCTCCAGGGGATTGTGGAGATTAATCTATTTGATGTATCAGAGATCTATTTAAGGGGTTGAGCTCTCTCAAAAAATGTTTTTTCATACGTATCAGTCAGTGATCGAACCCATGACCAAATGGTTAAGAGATCCCCCTTTTTTATATTTTAAGGAGTACATTGCAGTCCCAAAAAATTTAAGATATTTTAATATGTGATGTTTATTTTTCAATAATCAATTGGGTGAAGTTTATTAAATTTATAGTTATAATTTAATTTTTATTCACGGTTATTTGACTATATATTTTACAAATCAACACCATTGTTCCATTGGCATAAGGTACTCCAGAAAACGGGGTCGACTTAGTGCTCCTGAATTCAATTCCCACAGTGGAAATCTAAAAGTTCAGAATAAAGTTTTTTTTTTCGTTTCCTTTTTTTATGTTTTGTTTCCTTTTTCTTTCTTCTTTTATATTTTAATGTTTTCTCTTTTTTCTTTTTTATATTTTAAAGAGTATTTTACCGTCTCTAAAATTTAATCTTTTTTCAGTGTCAATCGGGATGTGCAACTCTCCCTTAAGAGATTTAACATTATATGCGCCTAAATTTGGATTCGATCCCAAGACCTTTAGTTAGGTGGAAAGAGACCCTACCATCTCATCCAAGTACTCTTGGGCCTCTAAAATTTAATAGGTTTAAATATGTGAAGTTTTTCTTAAATAATTAATTGGATAAAAAATGCTAAATAGTGTGTTTTTGGGTACTTTAGTGTTTATAATTTTTTCACTATACAAATACTCAAAGTTCGTTTCTCTATAACTGATTTAGTGAGAAAAAAAATATAACTTTGTGAGACTAACCTGTGCAACTTACCATTTTACTAATTTCCACTTTAAAAAATCAATTTCTTTTTATACTTTTTCTTTTTGTATTTTTTAGAACTGTATTTTTATGAACTTTTTAAAAATTAATTTTTTTTATACTTCTTCTATTTATATTTTTTAGAACCATATTCTTTTGAAGTTGAAATATATTTTGAATCCATTTAGTTCGGTTACTATCAACTATGGATGTTTAATTTCAACGTTTTTGTTAATATTCTTATTAAATTTTATAATCTTATTTAATTCATGAGTTATAAATTTTTCTTATTCATAGTTATTTATATTTTACAAACTAACACCATTAGTCCACTGACATAAGCTACCCTAGGATATAGAGTTGACTCAATGCTCCCAAGTTTGATTCCCGCAGTGGACAAGCTTTGTACAGTTAAAAAAATCAAGCATGAACATTTTTAAGGAGGCTTTTGCTAATAATTGCGTAAAATTTTTATTACTCATTTACACGAAGGAATTTAGTCAATCCTGTGTAACATTTATAAGGAGGTTTTTGCTAATAAATTGCATATTTACTCATTGTTGGAGTTGTTTTCATTTTTTTGTTTGCTTTTTTTTTTATTCACTTCTTTCTTTACTTTTTTGTTTGTTTTTTCTCCAATTTTTTTGGTTTTGTTTTTTGTTTTTTCTTCTTTTATTTTTTTTGTTCACATGTCATTGGTACGCAGTTTCATCGACTTTGTCAACGATTAATCTAAGTTAGGGAGTCTGGCTAACCACGATTATCCGGCTTTGTTGTTCCGTGTGGTTCTCCCCTAATAGAGTTTTTGCCACATGCATGCAAAGTTATTTTTTTTTCTTTTTTATATTTTAAGGGGTACTTTACTGTATACTTTTTTTTTTCTTCTTTCATATTTTAATTTTTGATTTTTTATCTTTTTTATACCGTAGTATTTTACTGTATGAAAAAAGTTTTAGATGCTTAAATATGCGAACTTTATTCTTCAATAACGGATTAGGTCAAAAAGAGTTTAATTTCATGACAAAATTTGTAAAGTAGAGATGCTTGATAGTGTGTTTTGTTGTGCTTTGTGGTTCTGAAAAAAATTTAATGGTTGAAATACACAAAGTTTATTTCTCAATAACTGGTTCGGTGAAAAAAAATCGTGCTAAACTACGTAAAGTGTGATACTAAGTAGTATATTTTAGGGAGTACTTTATATATTACAGTCTTGAAAAAAATTTAAGATGTTTAAATATGTGAAGTTTATTCTTCAATAATCAATTGGGTTGAAAAAAGTTTCATTTTATAACAAAATACGTAAAGTAAGATGCTAAACAGGGTGATTTGGTGGACATTATGGTTCAGAATAAATTTTAGTTGTTGAAATACACAAAGTTTGTTCTTCAATATAGCTGGTTTGGTTAAAAAAATTGTGACCAAATACGTAAAGTGTTTTATGGTAATAATTTAATTTTTATTCATCACAAGAACTTCAACCACATTTACGAAAGAACCTCACATCATATTCTTTCAACTTTCTACTATCAAGTATTGCGTTGCTTCTATTTTATTGGTGATTTTCATACAACTCTACATGATACAGGCCCATGTGTCACTTTCTAATTGTGTTGTATTCTTTTATTTCTAATTATGAATTAAGTTTTTATTTTTGCATTTGATAAATATGGATTATCTTATTAAGTTTTTAGACATTTTCTTCTTACTATCTATGGATAGTTAATTTCAACGTCTTTGTTAGTGTTCTTTTTTAATTTATAATCTTCTTATTTATTTTATAGTCATAATTTTATTTTCTTCACAGTTATTTGACTATATATTTTACAAACCAACACCATTGGTCCACTGACATAAGCTACCCTAGGACACAGGGTCGACTTAGTGCTCTCGAGTTCGATTCCCGCAGCGGATTAGCTCTGCATAGTTAAATAAAGAAACCAAGTATGAATGTTTAAGAGGTGATTTGTTAATAAATGCGTAAAAAATTTATCACTCATTTACACGAAGGAATTTAGTCAATCTCGTGCATCGCACGAGTTATGCGGCTAGTAGTGTTTTAACCAGTAGAACTATTATTGAATTATCTATCTTATACAAGTCACTGTGCGCCCGTTTGGATAAACAACTTAAATAAGTGCTTAAAGCATAAGCGTTTATAATTCAATTATACAAAACCAATTCTGTCAAAATCGATTGTCACCACCACCGCATAACAAAATAAAGACTCCATCAACTCTATGTAACAAATTCCTCCGCTTAAAATTGTTGGGTGTTGCTTTTCCAACGCCACCTCCTACTCAAAACACACCCCCATAAGGGTGTGAAATGACCAAAAACCAGCGAAAACGTCTTTTTTTTTCAATAAATTTCACGTGTTCGAACACGGACCTTCGAACTCGTTCGAACGACATCGTTCGTGTGAGTTAAATATTGACTTCACACCCTCTTCTACGTAATTTCACCTGTTCGAACGAGGTCAATCGAACGTGTTCGCATAGCCTTGTTCGAACCCGTTCGAACGACATCGTTCGCGTGAGTTAAATATTGATTTCACACCCTCTTGTGCGTAATTTCACCTGTTTGAACGAGATCATTCGAACGTATTCGAACAAGGTCGTTCGAACCGTCGTTAAACACGTCCTCACAGCGTTTCACGCGAGGTTATTTTTGGAATAAAATTTGTTAAGGGGTGTGAAAGAGTAAGAGGGGGAGTGGGAAAAGCAAAACCCAAATTGTCCCCATCACGCATAAATTCGCATGGCCATCAGCCCATCACGCATCAATTCCATTTGCTAGTTGAATTTTATATTGGCCTGTGCTTTCCCCACACCCCCCCTACTTATTCACACCCCATCAAAATTTTAATTCCAAAATTACCCCCTTCAAAAAAACAAAAAAAACCCACACCCCTCCCCCCTTCTCACTTTCCTCGTCTCTCATTCTCCCTCCTCCTCCTACGAACCCTAAACCTTTCTTTCCCTCTCACTCACATTCTCCCAACTCACTCAATCTCACTCAATCTCTCACTCAATCTTCTCCACCAACACTCTCAAGAGCACCTGGGTTATTTTCGCCTCCTCTCACTCTCTCTATTCGTTCCATTTTCTTCAAGGTATGCCTCTCCCCCTACGCTCCATTCTGGTTTTTTTTTTTTTCTGAAACGCTGAGTTGTTCGAACGAGCACCCTCGAACACGTGAAAACGAAGGTGTTCGAATGAGGTTGTGCGAACACAGTTCGAACAACCTCATTCGAACCGTTGTAATTTGTAACTGAAAGTGAATTGTTCGAACGGGGTTGTGCGAACCAGATCGCATGTGGCCGTTCGAACAGTCGTTTGACAGTGAACTTTGTCAGCCTTATTCTGTTTTGTTCTGTTAATTTGATTTAATTGGATCTGTTGATTGTTGTTTCAGATATGGTGAGGAGCAGAGGTGGTCATGCAGCTGAACCATCTGAGCGAGCCGGTCGGCCACCTCCTACGGTTTCAAACCGCAAAAGGAGGGAAGAAGCCGCTGAACCCTCCCGAGCTAGGGGTCGTGCCAGGGGTAGGGGTAGGGTTGATGTTCCTCCTCCCCCACTTCCAGAGGATATTGGGCAGGATATTGAGCGTGATGCTCAATTTCCGGCCTATGAGTTGGCCGGCCCTTCATCTGCTAGGCCTTCGTCTGCTAGGCCTTCATCTGCTAGGCCTTCATCTGCTGCTAGGCCTTCATCTGCTGCTAGGCCTTCATCTTCTAGGCATCACGAGGAGGAGGTCACGAGCCTCGTGAGGAGGAGGTTCTTTGAGCCTCGGGAGGCTCTTTGGCACATTAGGCGACATTCCCATTTCCTGGTGGACCAGAAGATGGTTCTGTCTTACCCAGTAGGATATGTCTTAGGAGGATATTTGTTTACTTTTTTTGTATAATTTAACAACTTTGTTTCATTTGGTTTTTTAATTTGAAATTCCCTTTACTTTTGCGCAAATTTAATTGTCATTACAAAATACGAAATACATGAAAACTAAATACGAAATACATGAAAACCAAATACGAAATACATGAAAACCAAATACGAAATACATCAACAGGAAAACATAATACAACTTACTTCTACTTAGAACTACTACTACTACCTCTAATACTACGGCAGAGTTCTTCGAGAGATTCTTCTGTTTCGACGAACAATTCGAGATAAGGTTCAATGACACCTTGGAATTCTTCATGTTTCTCAAACATTTGACGAACGTCTTCGTCATTCTTGAGACGCTTAAGGCACTTCTGAATACGATTACGTGGGTTCCAGCTGCTGACGTAGGGGGAGTGACATTCGATTTTTTTTATTTCTTGCTGAACACCATCTAGTTTCACATTTTTTATTACTTTTTCTTTCAATTCTGCGAATGTGATGTTGTTCTTAAGCATGAAATTTTTAGTTTTGGATCCATGACTATGAATCAACAGACCAGAATGGTCGTTCCAGCGGTTGTAAGTCATCTCATACTCAACTTTACAGGGGTGTGTAAGTATGGGTTGTTGTGGTGCGGGTGGTGGTGGTTGAAGAAGATGCATGACCTCTTCTGCAGTTCGTATTGTGTCCACGTACAACTCTAAGATCTGTCGCCCCATCGGAACGTTAGCTAGATGTTCCATCATTGCGCGGACGTCGTCGTCATTTCGGATCTCCATGATCGAATCGATGGGCACCATCATCTCTACAATTGAACTTTTTGAAACGTATACGCCCACGTCTTTACGCCACGCTCCTGCGGACGAATCTTCCTCTCGGCCTTTTCCTTCGGGCCAGGCGAAGGTGATGTCCTTACTCATTCTGCAGAAGACATGGTTAGGACAACGAAACACAGCACCATGTTCGTCGGTGGTGACAGTCCCATTGTGGTGAAGGGCTGTTAGGAATTTGTCGTTTGAGTACTGGGTTGAGCACAATTGCCATTCCATTTCAGCTGGGTTGGGAAGAAGGAGAGAAGGTTTTGGTGAAGAAGCGGTGGGTTGGGAAGAAGGAGAGAAGGTTTTGGTGAAGAAGCTGATTAGGGTTTGGTGAAGAAGGTCGAGGAGGATGTGAACCCCTTTTATAATAGGCGTGGTGAAATGTCAGCCGTTGATTTCATTTTTAGATCACAGATCTGAGCCGTTTAAATTCTATCCGTTCAGGCACATTTTCCAAAGTGATTTACATCCACTCCTTTATCTGACACATTTGACTGATTGTAAACCGTTGATTAAAAGCGCCGGTGGAATCGAGGCGCCCAATGGCGTCTTGCCGCAGCAATTTCGCAACACTTGTTCGAACGACATAATTCGACCATGTTCGCATGACCACCATCGAACTCGTTTCGTATGACCCTATTCGAGCAGTGAAAAAACGCCCCGAGGGTGTCGTCCATATTTAACACACTAACGAACTCGTTCGAACTCATTCAAGCCCGTGTTGAACGGTGAAAATTTCGAAAAAAATAGGTCTTTTGGTCTTTTCACACCCTTATGGGGTGTGTTTAGAGTAGGAGGGGGTGTGGGAAAAGCAATACCCTTTATATTTTATTCTCTTTTTTCCAAGATCCCATTAAACCAACTAAATATGCCTTCTATTTATTTAAACAAAAAAAACTAAAATGCCTTTGATGAACAAATTGTCGCATCACATACAAGCACGACTCATCAAATGTGGTATCTTTTTTTATTTTGACAAAATCAAATGTGGTATACTTGCCATTTTTTAAATTTTGATAACAAGGTTCAAAACAAAAAGTTCAAGTGAATTATCTATTTTTTTTCTTTGACGCAAGTGAATTATCTATTAGTTATAGTGTTTTAACCAGTAGAACTATTATTGAATTATCTATCTATTACAAGTCACTATGGGTCCGTTTGGATAAACAGCTTAAATAAGTGCTTAAAGCATAAGCGTTTATCATATAAGTACTTATGCATAAGCTGTTTATATAATAAAAAATGAAATAATGTTAAAACTATTTTTCTATAAGTCATAAGTTGTTCTCATAAACTATTATTTGGAGCTTATGGAAATTAGCTGCAAACAGCTTATGAACTTGTCATAAGCCGTTTCCATAAGCTCAACCAAACAGTTTCACAAATGATTATATTAGTAGATAAGCCCAAATAAGCCGATCCAAACGGGCTCATATATATAGTTTTCTCGAGACATGAAAAAGAACTCAATCAATGAAAAAACATTCTAATTTTTAATAGCTTTTATCTTCTCTAATTGTCTTTTTTTATTTTAAAAAAACAAAAGAAATGGATATGAAGTCTCATTAAAACATTTTGATGCAAAACCCTCTATAGAGAAAAAATTAAGAATGAAAAGAGTAACCCCCCCCCCCCCCATTTTATTGATAAATAAATAAAGCGACAAAAGAAACATTATAGATCAAGACACATGAGACATGTGAGTGTGCCGCCACCATCGAAGTTGTAAAGCAAACTACCGCCGTGATCTCTCCACCACCATCTCCCCCCTCCCTCGATCTCTCACTCTCCCTTCGTATTGCAATTTGGCGCTTTCTCTCAAATTGCTCTTTTTTCGCTCTTGTCTCTCTCTCTCTCTCTCTCTATCTGTTTGACAGAAAGAGGAACTAGAAGGATGAAAAAATGGAGCTAGAGGTGGAAGGAAAAGAAATGGGAGAAGGATGAAATGAGAGAGAGAGAGAGAGAGAGAGAGAGAGAGAGGAAATAGATGAAGAAGAAGAAAGATATGTTGAGAGAATGGCAGGGAAGAAAATAAAAGTGTTTAACATGCACTGACAAAAAAAAGGCTAAAAGAGAAAAAGTGTCTCACATGCACCGAGAGACATTGTGAAAGAGTATGAAATGTGTCTCACATGCAAAGTCGCGCCATTTTGTTGAAGGTATTGGATTGCAAGACTATTAATTTCCCTCCAAAAGCAAAATTTCCCTCCAAAGAGGCCCAACAAAGAGACTAGCTGATAACTCATATTTATATGAGTTATTTATACTCTTATTATTTAAATTAATGCAAATTCTTAAGTAATATTATTGTTTAATTAAGTAAATATATGTTGTTTAGTGTAAAAGAGGGTTAAGAACTGATTATGTGACAAATTGGTACTTTTGGTGCTTTCTTGTTATTTTTAATGTGTTTGTTCAGTGTTATAGCATCGGGCGTTATAGCGTCCGACGTTAAAGCGTTGGATTCTGCAGCTGATGAGATAAAAAATGAAAAAGCAGTTTTTGCAGTATGTCAAATCACTGAGAGCTGATCAGAACAGTTCCTGCAGCAACCACCAACTTTGTACTTTATAGGACACTTGTCTATTTTGTAATGGAGGATAAAAATAGTTGGTATAGTTGGTGGGATGACTTTTCAACCTTTTTGGAAAATATTTTCTTTATATTGAAGTCTCAAACTTCATCTTCTTCGTGTTGGAGTTGCTGGTTCAGATGAGAGGAGAGTTAGAAATAACTCTCTTGCACTCCATTTTCGTCCAAACTCCATTTTCACAATAAATAGTATAAATTCTGCAGTGCTGTGAGGGACGCTATAGCGGCAGACGATTCTGTGAGTGACGCTGTAGCGGCACAGGAGCTGTCATCATTTGGAGTGTTTTCCATCTCTTTGTGATTTCGGTTGGCTTTAGGTAATACTTTTATGCTGTATTTCTTGTGTTTTTGCTCATCATGAGCTGATTCTCTTGTAGTTGGATTGCTTTGAGCTTTGTAATGAATCTTTAGTATTTCGTTATTAACGTTTAATGTTTTGCGTTTCAATCTTTGTATGTTAATTCTTCCAAACTTGTTTTAGAATTGATCAGCCAAAATGGGTATATTCATGGGTACAGACATGGTCCATGAATCGAACTCAAAGATTGATATGAATGAAAGGTTGTTTAAAGACATTTAACCAACATTTTGCTAATTCTAGACATAGAAAGGCAATAGTTCATAGGGCAAAAGTTGTGGGTTCTTTATTATCTGAGGGTGAACTTATTTAGAACTTAGACATAGGTTTCTTGTAATGAAACCACGACGTCGATGTTGAAAAGCACAAAATCAATTTGATAGACGGTAACAGCGCTATAGCGTGTGACAACTTGTTATTGTTATTTGTGTTACTCATTGACTAAATTACTAATTTAAATATAGAAGTAAACTCAACAATCCTCGTGGGAACGATCTTTACTTATCATTATATTCCTTGATTGGGAACGATCTTTACTTATCATTATATTCCTTGATTTGCCAAAATGTCTCGAGACGGATGTTGAACCCAAAACCAAGACAATACGAATCGCAAACTTTACCACTACACCGATTAGTTCAAATGACATCAAATTTACAACTTCACAAAAATATATATATATATATATATATATATATATATATATATATCATATCTGTCTAAAATATGTTCATAAATATTATTTTTACTCAATGTATAGATAAATTTTTTTAGAGTCACCCAAAAAACAGTTGTTTATTACAATACATAGGTAATATGCAAGACTATATATATAAAACCAATGCATGGTATTTTTTATATTTTTTGGAGTATAAATTTTATTCATATTTTTAATATTATCACATATCTTATATTAGAACTGTAAATTATGAATAGATGGTTAATAATTTTTTGAAAAAAAAAATTCATCATTTTAAAATTATGATATTTTCCATGTTTCTTTCATGAGCAGCCCACTCTAACATTTTGTTCAAGATCCGCCACTGCCCATGCGGATGCACGACTATAATACTAGTATATTTAGAAATTACTCACCAAAGTAGAGGAAATTTCACCATATATATAATTTATTTAATAAGGTAAAATCATAGACGAGTTCGAATCACATATATAGGTAGCAACACATACATATATAGGTAGCAACACATACATGGAGTTTGAATAAGGGACACAAAACAACACATAACTTTTATTCTTTTAATAATATGTAGTTACACACAACACATACATCTTCTATTCGTCACACACACACACACACACGGAGTTTGATCATCTTTTATTTGTAACACAAATATAAACAAGATGTACGTGCTTATTGCATGATGCGCTTTTAATAATTCTTAATAAGGTGAGCATTGATGTCTTTGCTGACATCAACTACCAACTGCAACATGGTGTGAGGGTCGGGATAATAGTCTTTGAGCTTTTCATATTCAATGGTCCAATGCACCACACTCCCCTCTTTATGTGGAATCACATGCATTTTTGAACCAGAAGCTCTTGTCTTTGTTTTAGCAAATCTCCTTCCAATACTTTTAAGCTTATTTTGTTGTTCTTCCTGTCTATGGATTCCACCACCGCCTTTGACACACAAGTTTTTCCATCTAATAACATAATACAAACACAAGACAAGTCTCTTATTAAGGTTAGGTCGTATGTGATACCCCCTATCATCTCATCCAAGTGTTATTGGGTTAAAAGCGAGACTTTGAAACACTTAACCTTTGGTAGATGATATATAGATATCCTTAATTTGTTTTTTTAAGGTGAGGACATATGTATGATGTATAAAATTTAGACTTTTTGGTTACAAGAAATTTAGGTGAGAGGAATGCGCCCCAAGTCCAAGGCAGGAAAGACCTTCGGGCTCTTTAAGAGCTCACGAAGGTAATTATCTTTACCTCAACCGAGGGGACTAGTGGGGAGTTGAACCCGGAACCTCTTGGATACAACTCTTGTCATGCTCCACTAGGCCAACCCCTTGAGTAGTCTCATTAATTAATACTACTCTGTTACAAAATATAAACAAAAATTGGTCAACAGAAGTTGATGTATCTAGTCTAAATTTTGAACCAGATACATCAACTTCTGTTGACCAATTTTTACTTATAGGTAAAAACGTATATACTATTATGATTAAATATATGTATGCATATACATATATACATACCATGAACATAATTCCAGCAGATGATAGATCCATCAGTGCCCCATTCACCTTGAAGAATATCAACACTCTGTATTTTTCAGGGCAGATTTTGCCAATATGATATGTCCTGTTGCACCAAACATCATGGAATTGTTCAGCAGAGGCCTTAATATGCACCTCAGTTTCCAGCTTTTGAATTTGTTGAGACCCCATTGTTTATTGACTTCCCTTTCAAAAGACCAACAAGTTGCTGAAGACAAAAATAGAACAATTAATATGACTCTTTATATATAAATAAATAAAATTAAATAATGATATCAAAGAAGGCATGGAAATAAAACACACTTCACAGCGAGAGAATGGAGAGCACTGATACTTTATGATTTTATAACATGTACACACACTGCCTTTTATAGGCAGCTAACATATTCTTTCTCCTAAAATAATAAGCTTAATTACTAGCAAAAATGGATTAAATTAATGTTTACATAATACCAAAGACTATATCATGGATTTGCCAAAAAAAGAAAGAATATCATGGATTGTAAAAAAGAAAAAAGAATATCATAGATTGAGAAAAGAAAAAAAAAATATCGTGGAGTTTCTATATGCTTCTAAGAATGGGTCATCCTGAGATTTTGGGTGTCCGGTACGAAATTTGATTTTTGATCCTTATTTTCTAAAGTCATATATATTAAAATTAATTGTTTTAATATAATCTCTAAGTAAAATAAAATATGGAATAAATATCAAGCTTACATCAGTGTTAGAAAAGTTTAAACCAAAATTACAATAAAAATAAGTACAGCAAAAATAGTTATACATTTATTTATCAACCAAACATGTAGTAGTAACATTTCACACTAGCAACAACATACACCTATTAATCTTGGAATTGTAAAGCAAAAAGTTTTTTAAAAAAGTCGGTATTTTCTTCTAATGTTAATAATAGAGTAAAAATCGGGAAAAAGAAAATGAGATTTAACGTAAAATATGCACCCATATTGTCGTTCCTGTTGTTGCTCTCCCATTGTCAGTCACTAGGGGTGGGAATAGGCTGGGCCGAGCTAGGCTTTGTTTGGCCTGAGCCTGGCCTACATTGAAACTGTTAGGCCTAAGCCTGGCCTGTGGCCTGTCGTAGGCCGATTTTCTTGGTCTGGCCTGACCTTTCTGAAAGCCTGTTTAAAAGCCTATTTGAATTTTTTCTTAAGAAGGTCTACAATATTTCAATGGTATAAGCCATTTAAATAGACTAACAAACTAATAGGTCAATGAGATTAAATTCTAATTGAGATCTAACAAAACTTTTTAGGAAAATATCTTATATGACATCCTATTTAAATTCTATTTTATAATACTAACTTCAACAATGTCAAAAATTGATGTAGGTTAATGTGTTTAAACTAACAAAAATGTTTAGCGAAGTTATGACTTAACACAAAGTACCAAATTCAATACAAAATAATATTAGTAATTAAAAAAATTAGTTAGATTTATTTAAATAGGCGGCCTGATAGGCCCAAAGGCTTTTTCGATGGCCTATGCTTTGACCTATTTAGCTAAATAGGCTTTTGAAAAAGCCTTGGTCTTGTCTATTTTTCAAAAAAGCCTGGTCTGGTCTGGCATAGCGTAGGTTGGGCCGTAGGCCCTTCTTAGGAGGCCTGGCCTATTCACGTTGTCGTTTCTGTTTCCGCTCCCAACAAAAAATGTTAAAAGTCACTTTTCCATAAAGTATCCAAACAAAAATCTAATTGTGTTCAACTCACTTTTAACAAAAAGTAGTTAAAATTAAAAACACCCGATACATGTAACACTACATGTTAGGGGTGTTCAAACCGAACCAAACCAATAGAAAACCGCAAACCGAACCAAACCAAACCGAAAACCGCAAAAAACCGCTTTTCTATTGGTTCGTTCGTTTTTATTATTAGTGAACATACGATTCGGTTTGGTCCGCTTGGTTTTGATTACTAAAGCGAACCAAACCAAACCAAACCAAACTGCAAAATCCTATATACAAAAATAAAAGTAGACAAAGCAATATATCTAGAAAATAAGTTCATCATGAACTTAAAATAACATGGCATTTTAAGCACACCGTGCAAGAGAGTATTATATAGTATAAGTTTTTTGATACTAAATAGTATAATAGCTTCTTCACAAACACCTTTTTATCTACAAATTATATTTTCCATTTCAAATAAGAGTCACCAATGTTTCGTAACATTTAATAATTTATTTGGTCTTGCTTCTTCTTCCACATTGGGTAAGTCAATCTACAACCTTTTAAATTATGTTTTGACTCGTTAAAAACCAAACAAATCCAAACTGCATTAGTTTGGTTTGGTTTGGTTTGGTTTTTTTGTTGGAAGCCAACCAAACCAAACTGCATCTAATTTAATCTTGTGGTTCAGCTCACTTTTTTGCTCAAAATCGAACCAATCTGCACCGCGAACACCCCTACTACATGTTTTAGCTGTTGATGAAACATGCATTGGGAAGTGGTATTTTGCCATCCGACCGCAATTCCAGACATAACATAACTCAATTATACAAAACCAATTCAGTCAAAATCAATTGTCACCACCATCACATAACAAAATAAATACTCCATCAACTCTATGTAACAAATTCCTCCGCTTAAAATTGTCGGGTGTTGCTTTTCCCACGCCCCTCCTACTCAAAACAAACCCATAAGGGTGTGAAATGACCAAAAGACCAGCGAAAGCGTCTTTTTTTTCAAGAAATTTCACGTGTTCGAACACGGGCCTTCGAACCCGTTCGAACGACATCGTTCGTGTGAGTTAAATATTGACTTCACACCCTCTTCTGCGTAATTTCACCTGTTCGAACGAGGTCATTCGAACGTGTTCGCATAGCCTTGTTCGACCCGTTCGAACAACATCGTTCAGCGTGAGTTAAATATTGACTTCACACCTCTCGTGCGTAATTTCACTTGTTTGAACGAGGTCATTTGAGCGTATTCGAACAAGCGTCGTTCGAATCGTCGTTAAACACGTCTCGCCAGCGTTTCACGCGAGGTTATTTTGGAATAAAATTTGTTAAAAGGTGCAAAGAAAGAATAAGAGGGGAGTGGAAAAAGCAAAACCCAAATTGTCCCCATCACGCATAAATTCGCATGGCCATCAGCCCATCACGCATCAATTCCATTTGCTAGTTGAATTTTATATTTTATTCTCTTTTTTCCAAGATCCCATTAAACCAACTAAATATGCCTTCTATTTATTTAAACAAAAAAAACTAAAATGCCTTTGATGAACAAATTGTCGCATCACACACAAGCACGACTCATCAAATGTGGTATACTTTTTTTATTTTGACAAAATCAAATGTGGTATACTTGCCATTTTAAAATTTTGATAACAAGGTTCAAAACAAAAAGTTCAAGTGAATTATCTATTTTTTTTCTTTGACGCAAGTGAATTATCTATGAGTTATAGTGTTTTAACCGGTAGAACTATTATTGAATTATCTATCTATTACAAGTCACTATGGGTCCGTTTGGATAAACAACTTAAATAAGTGTTTAAAGCATAAGCGTTTATCATATAAGTGTTTATCATAAAATGTTTGTTTATATAATAAAAAATGAAATAATGTTAAAACTATTTTTATATGTAAGTCATGTTTACATTCTCAAAACTATTATTTGGAGCTTATGGAAATTAGGCTAAAAGCGACTTATGAACATGTCATGTTCGTTTTCATAAGCTCAACCAAACAGTTTCACAAATTATTATATTAGTAGATAAGTTCCTCAAATAAAGTTCGATCCAAACAGTATATATATAGTTTTCTCGAGACATGAAAAAGAACTCAATCAATGAAAAAACATTCTAATTTTTAATAGCTTTTATCTTCTCTAATTGTCTTTTTTTATTTAAAAAAAACAAAAGAAATGGATATGAAGTCTCATTAAAACATTTTGATGCAAAACCCTCTATAGAGAAAAAATTAAGAATGAAAAAGAGTAACCCCCCCCCCACATTTTATTGATAAATAAATAAAGGGCAAAAGAAACATTAGTTCAAGACACATGAGACATGTGAGTGTGCCGCCACCATCGAAGTTGTAAAGCAAACTACCGCCGTGATCTCTCCACCACCATCTTCCCCCTCCCTCGATCTCTCACTCTCCCTTCGTATTGCAATTTGGCGCTTTCTCTCAAATTGCTCTTTTTTCTCTCTTGTCTCTCTCTCTCTCTCTATCTGTTTGACAGAAAGAGGAACTAGAAGGATGAAAAAATGGAGCTAGAGGTGGAAGGAAAAGAAATGGGAGAAGGATGAAATGAGAGAGAGAGAGAGAGAGGGAAATAGATGAAGAAGAAGAAAGATATGTTGAGAGAATGGCAGGGAAGAAAAGAAAAGTGTTTAACATGCACCGACAAAAAAAAGGCTAAAAGAGGAAAAGTGTCTCACATGCACCGAGAGACGTTGTGAAAGAGTATGAAATGTGTCTCACATGCAAAGTCGCGCCATTTTGTTGAAGGTATTGGATTGCAAGACTATTAATTTCCCTCCAATATTGGTGTTTCCCTCCAAAAGCAAGTTGGAGGCCCAACAAAGAGACTAGCTGATAACTCATATTTATATGAGTTATTTATACTCTTATTATTTAAATTAATGCAAGTTCTTAAGTAATATTATTGTTTAATTAAGTAAATATATGTTGTTTAGTGTAAAAGAGGGTTAGAAGGCTGATTATGTGACAAATTGGCACTTTTGGTGCTTTCTTGTTATTTTTAATGTGTTTGTTCGGTGTTATAGCATCGGGCGTTATAGCGTCCGAGCGTTATAGCGTTGGATTCTGCGGTGATGAGATAAAAAAAAAGCATTTTTGCAAAGTATGTCAAATCACCGAGAGTGATCGTAAGCAGTTCCTACAAGCAATGACCACCAACTTTGTACTTTATAGGACACTTGTCTATTTTGTAATGGAGGATAAAAATAGTTGGTATAGTTGGTGTGATGACTTTTCAACATTTTTGGAAAATATTTTCTTTATATTGAAGTCTCAAACTTCATCTTCTTCATGTTGGAGTTCTTTGGTTCGGATGAGAGAGGAGAGTTAGAAATAACTCTCTTGCACTCCATTTTCGTCAAACTCCATTTTCACAATAAATAGTATAAATTCTGCAGTCTTTGTGAGGACGCTATAGCGCAGACGATTACGTAGTGAGTGACGTCAGAGCTGCAGGAGCTATCATCATTTGGAGTGTTTTCCATCTCTTTGTGATTTCGGTTGGCTTTAGGTAACACTTTTATACTGTATTTTTTGTGTTTTTGCTCATCATGAGCTGATTCTCTTGTAGTTGGATTGCTTTGAGCTTTGTAATGAATCTTTAGTATTTCGTTATTAACGTTTAATGTTTTGCGTTTCAATCTTTGTATGTTAATTCTTCCAAACTTGTTTTAGAATTGATCAGCCAAAATGGGTATATTCATGGGTACAGACATGATCCATGAATCGAACTCAAAGATTGATATGAATGAAAGGTTGTTTAAAGACATTTAACCAACATTTTGCTAATTCTAGACATAGAAAGGCAATAGTTCATAGGGCAAAAGTTGTGGGTTCTTTATTATACAGGGGTGAACTTATTTAGAACTTAGACATAGGTTTCTTGTAATGAAACCCTGACGTCAGTGACTGAAAGACACAAAATCAATTGCGACAGCGCTTGACGCTATAGCGTGTGACAACTTGTTATTGTTATTTGTGTTACTCATTGACTAAATTACTAATTTAAATATAGAAGTAAACTCAACAATCCTCGTGGGAACGATCTTTACTTATCATTATATTCCTTGATTGGGAACGATCTTTACTTATCATTATATTCCTTGATTTGCCAAAATGTCTCAGACGGATGTTGAACCCAAAACCAAGACAATACGAATCGCAAACTTTACCACTACACCAGTAGTTCAAATGACATCAAATTTACAACTTCACAAAATATATATATATATATATATATATATATATATATATATATATATATATATATCATATCCATCTAAAATATGTTCATAAATATTATTTTTACTCAATGTATAGATAAATTTTTTAGAGTCACCCAAAAAACAGTTTTTTATTACAATACATAGGTAATATGCAAGACTATATATATAAAACCAATGCATGGTATTTTTTATATTTTTTGGAGTATAAATTTTATTCATATTTTTAATATTATCACATATCTTATATTAGAACTATAAATTATGAATAGATGGTTAATAATGTTTGAAAAAAAAAATTCATCATTTTAAAATTATGATATTTTCCATGTTTCTTTCACAAGCGGCCCACTCTAACATTTTGTTCAAGATCCGCCACTGCCCATGCGGATGCACGACTATAATACTAGTATATTTAGAAATTGCTCACCAAAGTAGAGGAAATTTCACCATATATATAATTTATTTAATAAGGTAAAATCATAGACGAGTTTGAATCACATATATAGGTAGCAACACATACATATATATAGGTAGCAACACATACATGGAGTTTGAATAAGGGACACAAAACAACACATAACTTTTATTCTTTTAATAATATGTAGTTACACACAACACATACATCTTCTATTCGTCACACACACACACACACGGAGTTTGATCATCTTTTATTTGTAACACAAATATAAACAAGATGTACGTGCTTATTGCATGATGCGCTTTTAATAATTCTTAATAAGGTGAGCATTGATGTCTTTGCTGACATCAACTACCAACTGCAACATGGTGTGAGGGTCGGGATAATAGTCTTTGAGCTTTTCATATTCAATGGTCCAATGCACCACACTCCCCTCTTTATGTGGAATCACATGCATTTTGAACCAGAAGCTCTTGTACTGTTTTAGCAAATCTCCTTCCAATACTTTTAAGCTTATTTTGTTGTTCTTCCTGTCTATGGATTCCACCACCGCCTTTGACACACAAGTTTTTCCATCTAATAACATAATACAAACACAAGACAAGTCTCTTATTAAGGTTAGGTCGTATGTGATACCCCTATCATCTCATCCAAGTGTTATTGGGTTAAAGCGAGACTTTGAAACACTTAACCTTTGGTAGATGATATATAGATATCCTTAATTTGTTTTTTTAAGGTGAGGACATATGTATGATGTATAAAATTTAGACTTTTTGGTTACAAGAAATTTAGGTGAGAGGAATGCGCCCCAAGTCAGCGGGAAAGACGGCCGGGCTCTTTAAGAGCTCACGAAGGTAATTATCTTTACCTCAACCGAGGGGACTAGTGGGGAGTTGAACCCGGAACCTCTTGGATACAACTCTTGTCATGCTCCACTAGGCCAACCCCTTGAGTAGTCTCATTAATTAATACTACTCTGTTACAAAATATAAACAAAAATTGGTCAACAGAAGTTGATGTATCTAGTCTAAATTTTGAACCAGATACATCAACTCACATTGACCAATTTTTACTTATAGGTAAAAACGTATATACTATTATGATTAAATATATGTATGCATATACATATATACATACCATGAACATAATTCCAGCAGATGATAGATCCATCAGTGCCCCATTCACCTTGAAGAATATCAACACTCTGTATTTTTTCAGGGCAGATTTTGCCAATATGATATGTCCTGTTGCACCAAACATCATGGAATTGTTCAGCAGAGGCCTTAATATGCACCTCAGTTTCCAGCTTTTGAATTTGTTGAGACCCCATTGTTTATTGACTTCCCTTTCAAAAGACCAACAAGTTGCTGAAGACAAAAATAGAACAATTAATATGACTCTTTATATATAAATAAATAAAATTAAATAATGATATCAAAGAAGGCATGGAAATAAAACACACTTCACAGCGAGAGAATGGAGAGCACTGATACTTTATGATTTTATAACATGTACACACACTGCCTTTTATAGGCAGCTAACATATTCTTTCTCCTAAAATAATAAGCTTAATTACTAGCAAAAATGGATTAAATTGTTTACATAATACCAAAGAGTATATCATGGATTTGCCAAAAAAAAGAAAGAATATCATGGATTGTAAAAAAGAAAAAAGAATATCATAGATTGAGAAAAGTTTAAACCAAAATTACAATAAAAATAAGTATAGCAAAAATAGTTATACATTTATTTATCAACCAAACATGTAGTAGTAACATTTCACACTAGCAACAACATACACCTATTAATCTTGGAATTGTAAAGCAAAAAGTTTTTAAAAAAAGTCGGTATTTTCTTCTAATGTTAATAATAGAGTAAAAATCGGAAAAAAGAAAATGAGATTTAACGTAAAATATGCACTCATATTGTCGTTCCTGTTTTTGCTCTCCCATTGTCAGTCACTAGGGGTGGGAATAGGCTGGACCGAGCTAGGCTTTGCTTGGGCCCGGTGCGCCTACATACAAAGCTGAGTAGAGCCTAAGTCGGCATGTGGCTGTCAGAAAGGCCGATTTTCTTGTGATGCGGCGCGACCTTTACGAAAGTCTGTTTAAAAGCCTATTTGAATATTTTCTTAAGAAGGTCTACAATATTTCAATGGTATAAGCCATTTAAATAGACTAACAAACTAATAGGTCAATGAGATTAAATTCTAATTGAGATCTAACAAAACTTTTTAGGAAAATATCTTATATGACATCCTATTTAAATTCTATTTTATAATACTAACTTCAACAATGTCAAAAATTGATGTAGGTTAATGTGTTTAAACTAACAAAAAATGTTAGCGAAGTTATGACTTAACACAAAGTACCAAATTCAATACAAAATAATATTAGTAATTAAAAAAATTAGTTAGATTTATTTAAATAGGCCGGCCTGATAGGCCCAAAAGGCTTTTTCGATGGCCTATGGCCTGACCTATTTAGCTAAATAGGCTTTTGAAAAAGCCTTGGTCTTGTCTATTTTTCAAAAAAAGCCTGGTCTGGTCTGGCATAGCGTAGGTTGGGCCGTAGGCCCTTCTTAGGAGGCCTGGCCTATTCACGTTGTCGTTTCTGTTTCCGCTCCCAACAAAAAATGTTAAAAGTCACTTTTCCATAAAGTATCCAAACAAAAATCTAATTGTGTTCAACTCACTTTTAACAAAAAAGTAGTTAAAAATTAAAAACACCCGATACATGTAACACTACATGTTAGGGGTGTTCAAAACCGAACCAAACCAATAGAAAACCGCAAACCGAACCAAACCAAACCGAAAACCGCAAAAAACCGCTTTTCTATTGGTTCTGTTCGGTTTTTATTATTAGTGAACCGCACAATTCGGTTTGGTCCGCGGTTTTGATTACGGAACCAACCAAACCAAACCAAACCAAACCAAACTGCAAAATCCTATATACAAAAATAAAAGTAGACAAAGCAATATATCTAGAAAATAAGTTCATCATGAACTTAAAATAACATGGCATTTTAAGCACACCGTGCAAAAGAGTATTATATAGTATAAGTTTTTGATACTAAATAGTATAATAGCTTCTTCACAAACACCTTTTATCTACAAATTATATTTTCCATTTCAAATAAGAGTCACCAATGTTTCAGTAACATTTAATAATTTATTTGGTCTTGCTTCTTCTCGCCACATTGGGTAAGTCAATCTACAACCTTTTAAATTATGTTTTGACTCGTTAAAAACCAAACAAATCCAAAGCGCATTAGTTTGGTTTGGTTTGGTTTAGTTTTGTTGGAAGCCAACCAAACCAAATCGCATCTAATTTAATCTTGTGGTTCAAATTTCACTTTTTGCTCAAAATCGAACCAATCGCACCGCGAACACCCTACTACATGTTTTAGTTGTTGATGAAACATGCATTGGGAAGTGGTATTTTGCCATCCACCGCAATTCCGGACATAACATAACTCAATTATACAAAACCAATTCTCACAAAATCAATTGTCACCACCATCACATAACAAAATAAATACTCCATCAACTCTATGTAACAAATTCCTCTGCTTAAAATTGTCGGGTGTTGCTTTTCCCACGCCTCCTACTCAAAACACACCCCATAAGGGTGTGAAATGACCAAAAGACCAAGTAAAGCGTTTTTTTCAAGAAATTTCACGTGTTCGAACACGGGCCTTGAACCCGCTCGAACGACATCGTTCGTGTGAGTTAAATATTGACTTCATACCCTCTTCTTCGCGTAATTTCACTGCTCGAACGAGGTCATTCGAACGTGTTCGCATAGCCTTGTTCGAACCCGTTCGAACGACATCGTTCGCGTGAGTTAAATATTGACTTCACACCCTCTTGTGCGTAATTTCACCTGTTTGAACGAGGTCATTTGAACGTATTCGAACAAGGTCGTTCGAACCGTCGTTAAACACGCCTCCTCGCGGCGTTTCACCCGAGGTTATTTTTGGAATAAAATTTGTTAAGGGTGTGAAAGAATAAGAGTGGGAGTGGGAAAAGCAAAACCCAAATTGTCCCCATCACGTATAAATTCGCATGGCCATCAGCCCATCACGCATCAATTCCATTTGCTAGTTGAATTTTATATTTTATTCTCTTTTTTCCAAGATCCCATCAAACCAACTAAATATGCCTTCTATTTATTTAAACAAAAAAAAAAACTAAAATGCCTTTGATGAACAAATTGTCGCATCACATACAAGCACGACTCATCAAATGTGGTATGCTTTTTTTATTTTGACAAAATCAAATGTGGTATACTTGCCATTTTTAAAAATTTCGATAACAAGGTTCAAAACAAAAAGTTCAAGTGAATTATCTATTAGTTATAGTGTTTTAACCAGTAGAACTATTATTGAATTATCTATCTATTACAAGTCACTATGGCCCGTTTGGATAAAACAAACTTAAATAAGTCTTAAAAAACATGTTTGTTCTCATAAACTATCGTTTGGAGTTTTATGGAAATTAATTATAAACAAACAATTTTACGAACACGCCATGTTCGCTTCCATGTTCTCAACCAAACAGCTTTCACACAAATGATTATATCGTAGAGATAGTTCTCAAATAAGTTCGATCCAAACTGACCCTATATATATAGTTTTCTCGAGACATGAAAAAGAACTCAATCAATGAAAAACGTTCTAATTTTTAATAGCTTTTATCTTCTCTAATTGTCTTTTTTTATTTAAAAAAACAAAAGAAATAGATATGAAGCCTCATTAAAACTCACGAAAAACCCTATATAGAAAAAATTAAGAATGAAAAGAGTAACCCCCACCCCCATTTTATTGATAAATAAATAAAGCGACAAAAGAAACATTAGTTCAAGACACATGAGATAATAGTTGCACTACATTACTTTAATTAAATTCGCTCTCATATTTAGACAATAGTTACAAATGCCTATTTATGTTATTTTATATTTAGAGTAATACTTATTGTTATTGTGACAAAACAAAAGATACAATAAGTTATGATACGATAAGTTATGACCACTCACGTTGATGTATAATTATCAAAACCCACTATATGTGTTTTTCTTGCTATTCGTACTACCTTTGTTTGTTTACCAAATAGCATTCTCTTTATATGTATACGTTAGTTCAACTGCTAATTTTACCAAACACTTTAAATTTAATTCGTTAACTTAACCCCTATCAACTCATCCACTATAAACTAACTAACTTATCTACCATTTTCTTTTGTCAAACAGAGTCTATATATACAAAATTTGGTTTCTTGGAATGTGTTTTGGTTTTTTATTTTTATAAAATAGTTTGAAATATTGTTTTTAGAGCGAGTATTATCAATTTTGTTTTTTAGTTTTAAAACATGAAAAGAAAAAAAAAGCAATTTTGTAAATAAGTCTTTTAAAAAACTTTAAACAAGTTTTAAGATGGAAAAAAAACTCCCACCCAAATTGAATATCACCTACAAACTTAATTACCTCCTTAAAAATCCACATATAGATACCCATGTTCCATACACTTTTTATCAACTAGCAGAGAAAATTTTAAAAGAAGTTCCAATGAGATCAAATATCCCGGTAGAGTTTAATTATCAATTAATTACATATATATATTTAACGACAATGTGAAACTATTTTTAATAGCTAAGCAGCTGTACAAAAATAGTTAAGTAAAAATGTTTGATCCATTATCAAGATTCAAGACTGTGCAGTGCAGTGCAGTAGTGTTCAAAGTTGAAACAATCATTCAAAGGCAATGCCGACGCTGGTATGGAGAAGAAGAAAGTGTCAAAAATGGTGTAGTTAAGATGTTAGGCTGCAATGGTTGAAAAGAAAATCCCGTCGACTGTGGAACTCCAATTGAATGATGTTGGACAGATCTGTCAATAAGACAAGCCAATACAAAAGAAAGGAAGACAAATCAATATAATCATCCATTGCTTGCTCATTTGGGTAAACAAATAGTAACACAAACAAAATAACTAAGCTACTATACAGTAGACCATTCTAAATCATGCATATTTATGTTGATCCACTTGTGTATAGCTACATCAAACGCATTCAGATTCAGAAATAAGTGTGCAGGAAGCTTTTCTCTTTCGAAACAAGCTTCAAATATGACATCAAATGCTATATCCCCCCCCCTCAGTTTATATGTATATATATATATATATATCATGCAGTATTTCATATTTTTCATGTGGCTTTAGGTCTCTAGCAGGCACTAGTTGCTTAGCCAACCACACCAACATCTAACATTCTTTGAGTAATGAAGACTTTATCAGAGAAACCGACTATTTTTGTACTCGAATAAAAAGTCAAACACATAGACTTGGTTCCACTTCTACTTTACCTTGTGATCCATAGTACTGTTATATTTAATCCTCAAAGTATCAAATCAAAAATATTACAATATTAAAAGTAAACACAAATTATAATGACAGTAACTATATAGGATGCGGGGTAAGCAGAGCATACACAAGAACTTACCCGAATGACAATGATAATGAAGTCTCTGCTGAGTTATGAATTCCATTTTGCTCAGGAGTTAATAATGGCCAAAACACTAGATCAAACAATAAAATAACTCGTTATTTTAAAGTAAAAAAGAAAACGTAAGTTAAAAGAGAAATCGCAAATGTCAAAAGAGAAAAGTTGTTGGGATCCGCAATTAGTTCCACAATCTTAGCATTTTGTCAATTGACACAAAAATGACCAATCGCAAACAGTAATTTGCCAAACAAAAGAAAAATAAGAATGGAACCTTATTCAAGTAATTATTACTGTTGCTCCCTAGAAGCAAGTTTAGCCTTAATAAAATCTAAGTAGTTCCCTGTCCATATCAAATACCCTGGCCTTTTGGCTCTCCCAAGCACGTTGAATAGGAAAATAAACTGAAATTTACTTTTTAAAGTTTTAGAAACCAGCATATAGGATTTGGTCAAGGAAGAAATTACACTACTCCTAATTACATGATATACTCCATCCTTATTTACACAATCCTATTTTATTATCAACTATCAACAACCATTATGTAAACACTAGCGGAAGACGGGCACTCCCTGCAAACTGCTATGCACACCCTCATGATTAAACGATAAAACTCGGGTCGGCGAGGTCGAAAGATCAAGATAACACTCCATCTCTTCATGCGTGCTTCCATGCGCCTTTCCACCTCGCCGAGTTGAACTTGGCCGTTAAATCAGGAGGGTGCGCACAATAGTTTGCATTGATGTGGTTATTGGGCCTTCTAAGCGAAGCCCATTCGGACTGAGTTAACCCAATCAGAAAAACACAACTTACTATAATTACGTACGTATGTATTGTAGCACAATAGGAAAAGCAGAAAGACAGTTGCCCATGCTCTTCTTTCCGCTGGTTTACTTTAAAAAAAAAGTATACAGATATAGATGCCCCTAAACCTAAAGGCTTTTGACCATTTTATTAGAGATTAGATCATGTTCTGAATTCAAAATAAATCAAGATTAATCTACCTTTCCAAAAGTTAATATCTATCCCTTCTTTGTAAACATAGCTATTAAAATCCGGGCAAATAGAAGGTAAGAAACTAAGAATAACCTGATTGGTCTGAACCATCATTAAAATCCGGGCAAAATAGCATATTCTGCATTTTCATATAGTGCATTAAGTCAAAATAGATATAAATTAGGATTTTAAAGGAAAAAAAACTAAAATATGACATGCTGCTTGATTAACAATACTGTACACTAACCTCTCCCCTGCCCTGAGACTGAGATATATTTTGAATTTGAACTCCATCTGCAGGAAATGACATTAAGCAAATGGTCAGAAATGTTTGCTATTGAAAGAAATGAAGGAGGAAATGACATTAAGCAAATGTTCAGAAATGTTTGCTATTGAAAAAAATGAAGGAGAAAATGAAAGAAAATTTGTAATCTGGACAAAGGCCGGAGTTGCAAAATGTACTGAGTGAAGAAGAATGATATTGGAAAAAGCTCAAATATTTTAAAGAACAAAATGCAGAACACAGATTCATCCAAAAATGCAAATAACTATCAAGAAGTTGTAGCTGGCAGGGCTTCCAGAAGGACACTTTTTCATATGAGGATATCAATATATTCCAAGGGAAAAGAAACTAACGTTTCAACAAGAGTAATGTTAGCAACACACTTTTTCCAACACTTACTCCATGATTGAATGAATTTCATGTGGGTCCCACTAAATTAATGGAATTTCACCCAATCATAGAAAACTTTCGGGGGGAGAGTGTTAGAGAGTTTTCTCTCCTATTATTTCCTATTTTCTCAATAAAAGTGTTCATCCTTTTCAATTTAATTTCTGGGTTCCCAACACAATTAGTCATCTTTTCACTGAAACACGTTTGGATAAATAAATATTCAACCCAAAGACCTCTAATTACTCGTCAGTATCTCACCAATTTAATCGATATTCTAAAAGAAAGAAAGTTTAATATTTTTATTTTTTTCCTAACATGTCATTGCAGGTTTCAGACAAAGGGAATGTGTACGTGCTTATTGCATGATGCACTTTTAATTCTTAATAAGGTGAGCATTGATTTCTTTGTTGAGATCAGCTAGCAAATGCATCATGGTGTGAGGGTCGGGACTACAGTCTTTGAGCTTTTCATATTCTACGGTCCAACGCACGACGCTGCCCTCTTTCTGTGGAATCACATGAAGTTTGAACACGAAGCTCTTGTAGTGTTCTAGCAAATCTCCCTCCAATACCTTAAAGTTCATTTTGTTGTTCTTCCTGTCTATGGATTCCACCACCTCCTTTGTCACACAAGTTTTCAACATCATTTCAAAGGACAAATACTGCTGCTACTTATATCATAACAAGGTAGGGGTGTCATGGACTGGTTAAGCACAGTTTATGACATGGTTACTTATATCATAACAAGGTAGGGGTGTCATGGACTGGTTAAGCACAGTTTATGACATGGTTACTTATATCATAAAAAGGTAGGGGTGTCATGGACTGGTTAAGCACAGTTTATGACATGGTTTCACATGAAGATTACTTTTTTTACTGATAATAAAAAATGATAAGTCAAATAGAAATGAATGAAGTTAGTTAACCAACTTCTTATGCTGGATAGAACTTTGTTTTATTTGAATGTGTGCATTTGGCATTACCACAAGGGCACCTGAACCTAACTTTTCTAACAGCACATTTCGGGAGGGATTGAGCAGTCACCACAAATCTTAAATCCCGAAGTAGGAATTTTATTCAAACATGAAAGTTGCAACAAAATAATTGGATTATTACTATCATTGAAACAAACAACAATACCAACTTACCAACCACACTATTTTACTAAAATTGAGTGATCAAATCAAAGGATTGCACTTATAACAACAGATCTTAGTTACATTTTCAATAGTTACATAAATAGTTAAGATACTATACCCAAGTCTGAAGCACTGGGCTTGACAGCTAATGTCAAGCCAAGAAAACAATCATCGGGATCAGGGCCAAAATCATCCAGTGTCAGCTCAAGATTTGGCTTCACCCCTGTGAGAGGAGCATAAAGAAAGCAATAAACAATAGAGCGAAAAGAACGTCACAGTGGAATTAGCATTTAACATTGAAGCTATCTAACAAACTGAAAGGGTTTAAAAGAAGGACATAAGATAGAAAGAAAATGGAGATTCCCTCACTCTTGCTACTCAGCTTCAGCTCAAGCGGATCACTCCGTAAACAACGAGCACGTGTATCCACCTGTCCAGTATATGTTAGTAATTGAAGATGTTGGTCAAATAAAACAGGCATCAATGAAAATGTAACAATTACATGGAAAAAAGGGTGTTGCAGTGTCTGGTCCGCATCTGGCCTTCTTGATGGGTCCCATGATAACAGTTGCTACATAATTGAAAATGCAGTAGATATTATAACATAGCAATATTGACCAAAAAAAAATTGATATTGATACTGATAACAGACAAGTTTAATTGACCAAGACATACAGTGATCAAATCTATAGCTTCCATGCTAGCATTTGGAATGATATCAGAAAGCTTCATAGGTGGAACCTGCACATGTATCACGGCAATTAAAGATACAGGAAGCAGTGATGAAATGAAAGGATAATAACAGAAATATTATATGACCATACTACTGTTGCATTAACACTTACAACTTCATGACCAATAAGGTCCAACAACCGAGAGTTATTTGCCCCTATGGTGAAACAAGCTAAATCTGGCACACCCAGAATGCGGTATATTTTGTACAGTTGATCTATTTCACTGTAAAGGGGAAAAAAAGCAATTTTATAAGATTTGATAGAAAGCCTAATAGTTCAAAGTGCAATAGTAGAATATTGATTCATAGACTCAGACACCTATGACCTTATGTGGCTCAAATAGTTGCTTAAATATCTAAGGTTTGGAGATTTTATTCAAATGACACTCATTTAAGTAAATAAGATTGCCTTGCACAACATCTCAGATCTAATATTCCATGAGAGGGCCAAACAATTAACATTGATTCCCATTTCATTATAGAGAAGATCTTATACAGCTTTGTAAATTCAAACAATCATCTTCTTTTCTCAACAAATCCCAATATTTTTCTTTATATAGAACATAACTTGTACAAAAGAGAAATTAAAAAAATAAATAACTATATCAATACAGAAGTGCTTTCCAAATTCATAAAATTTGCGGTATATATAAATCTGAAAGCACCTGAGATATATAATGAAGCCATAAAAAGTAAAAACTATTATCCTATCCATGAGTAAGTTTTTTTTAACCACCCATACCCATAAATAAGTTGGTTATTGAAAACTTGAATCATAAATATTTCATTGTTATGCTCCAACAAAATGTTCAAATTATTGAGAGTGAAAACATGGCTCCAAAGTCCAAAGTATTCGCCCACCCTGATCTTGTATCTTTAGATTTCAAAGTCATTCTATCAAGAATTATGAACGAGATTGTCCTTTTTCTAATGCAAAATCAAAATTCTTACATTCAGTGACAAATTTCTTAATGGCTTCCAATAGATATTCAAATGCAAACAGCATCGCATATAGCTTTATTTGTCAATGAAAAAGTTTATTATATATGTAAAGGACAAAAAAGTGAAAAACAGCCAGTAGATAACAAAATTGGGTTGTCCTTGCCAATATCACTGCAGCACACAATCAAAGACAATATATGGGACTGTTAATGTACCTTTCACCGGGAAATATGGGGGTCAAAGTAAAAAGCTCAGCTAATATAGCACCAACTGCCCACATATCTGCGAAAAAACTTCTTTTTGTTATCCACCTCCTCAAGGAAAAAAAACAAGAACAATACCATCTCAGAGCGACAGCATAAATGGCAAATATTTTTTTGCCAGGTAGGATGTGTACATTCATGTAATTATATCCTTTTTATGTACCAAAGGTCAACACATACATGTAGTAATATATGTAAACAGTCACTATTTGGCACGAAATGAAAGTTATGTGTGTTGGATTTTACGGATAGTGATGGTTCTACTTAATCATAAATTAAGATTAAGTGACTAAGTTGACCATAACATTTGGTACATGACCGAGTATAATAAATGGCAGCATGACTGCCATAATTGAATGTGTGCCAATTTAGAGGGTAGAGATCCTCTCAATTTCTTAAAAGAAATGGACGGTCAATTACTAAAGTTTCGGGTGTATAAATGCATATATTCCTTAAATTCCTTAAATATGTTGCATACATTTTCATTTATGTGCATTAATGCACCTAAAACTTTAGTAATGGAACCTCCATTTCTTTTAAGAAATTGAAAGGATCCTTAGTCCAATTTAGATCCCATCTCCCATAAAATACCCAAAGCACAGCATGTCAGTCAGTAGAACTGCCACATGCTTAGTGACTGCCAAAATTTGACAGACAACCACGCCTTCTCGACTCCTACACTTTTCTTGCCTCCACGCCAATAGGCTTCTTCTTTACAATGGTAAAAGTCTTTTGGCTCTAAATGAATCAGAATAAAGCAGTAAAATAAAGAGAACTGACTCCAGAATCAGAATGTTTGGTCTTTCACAAAACACAATGCTGCATCCAGGGCTGCCAACAACCTAACTTCATTGAAGCTCCCCTTCTCCCTCAACTCGCCACAAACAGATGATAGTCAATGCGCAGTAGCAATCCTATGCTCTCATGAGCACAATATAAAGGGAACTTCCTTAGTTCATTCGAATAAATTATTTTCAGTTTCATGAAAGCCTAGTGAGTCTTTCCAAAAGAGCTCTCACATCAAATATATTCGTTGTCACTTATCATCATACCCCAACCTCTTGTCGAAATTCAAGCTACGAAATTTCATTTTGCTCCATCATGTCTAAAAACATAGAAGCCTGCTTTCTATCTCTATCCACAAGAACTAAACTAGGTATGACCCAATTTGAGGGAGACCACAAAAGTGACTCTGCTTGTCAAAACCAGATTGCGGTACAAATTGTAACCTCTGCCTCCAAAATCACTCTTATGACTCACAAAAACCAAAACCAGCACACATGAGAGAGAGAGAGAGAGAGAGAGTAGTCAAGTAAAACAATCTTAAAAAAATGAAATTTAAAGGAGACTAATGCCTACCAACAGCAGGAGTATAACATGGAGACTGCAACAAAACTTCGGGAGCTCGGTACCTGAATTCACAAAAACAAAATGTGATGATGACATGATATGATAATGCCAACAAAATCTCTCAAAATATCATGCACTTGCAAACAGTCTACAAATATCTGTTCGTGACGGAAGAGAATATAACTCACCACCGTGTGGAAACATATTGAGTATATGGAGGCATTGATGATACTTCTCTAGCCAGTCCAAAATCAGCAATTTTAAGAACATCATTTGTCACCAGCAAATTTTCTGTATAGAAGAAGACATTTTTTTGACTCTTTCCACAGATCGAACTGGACGCATAAACATAATGTATCATCAAAAATATGCTACATGGAGTTATATGCCTTACCTGGTTTTAAATCCCGATGAAAGAATCCTTTCTTGTGCATGTGACTAAGTCCTTCGAGCACTTGCTTCAAAAAGCAACGTATCTCTTCCTCTGATAAGGGAACTTCTCTCCCTTTTATTAATTGATAAAGATTAAAATCCTGAAAAGATGAAATCTTGTGTTAAGCACTTTCTGATAAAGCAAGACAATACAAAGCTCCAACCAATCTTAAGCTTGAATAGTTGAATTGGAGGGTTTCGGATAAATTATGAGTTAATATTTCCAGTAAACAGGTACGAGCAGAGACAAACAACCGTGTTATAATATTGCATTTTATGGCAAATTAAGATATTTGGACATGTCCTTGCCCTGATCTTCTAGGCTGTTAAAATGGTTTTTGCTAATGGAAGCACACTTGGATACCAGTATGTTGTTGTTTAGGTAGTTTCTTTACCATTTTTGTTTTGTCTTGAATTATTGGACAATATAATTTTCTCCTAGTTGCTATTTCTATGAGCAATTTTTTTTCTTTAATAACATTTACAGGATAAAAGGAGACAACATATTACTTTTCATTTGAACTTTCAATTATAAGATATGTAAAAATTACTCAACATACTGAGGTGAACCTTACATATATAAATAATAAATAACTAAACAAATAAGTAAATAAAAAAATGGAACAAAAGGATTTGTTTACCATATACTCAAAAATGAAAAATAGTTCGTCATTTTCTCTAACAACCTCTCTCAACTTTATGATGTTTGGGTGATTCATTTTACGGAGGGCCTGCAGAAGGAATTCAATGCACATCAGTGGAGAATAATTGACATTAAATAAGAGCCTATTTGGTTTCACCATTTCCCATCAAAATCTAGGAAGTGGAAATCTGAAATGAAGACAAAAAATATTGTTCTCAAACCAAACAGACACTTAAATCTTTTTTTTTTCTGACTAAAGACACTAAAATCTTTATTACAGATCCAGGAATGTGTGCAAAATTACCATCACCAATTACTACAAAAAAAAAACTACCATACTGCATACCTTAACTTCTCTTAAGTTTGTGTATTCTTCCCAGAAACAAAACTTTCTTTTCAACCTTTTGACAGCCACCTGACAGACAAAATGGTGAATATACTGTAGGATGAATATGGCAGAACAAAGGCTAAATTATACCACATTAGTAAAAGAACCAAAGTATATGAATATGCTGAAGTTGAAAAAATTGCTTTCAGTTAGCTAAAGTTGCTTTGCTTACAATCTCATAAGTTCTCATATCACGGGCTTTATATACATGACCGCAAGAACCGTGTCCAAGCTCCCTTAAAATTTTATATCTAAAGAAAAAGACAGCCAAGAAATAAATTTATCTGCTGACAGAATTGAGAACTCAGCAATGGTACACAAGTCAATGGATGAGAAGAAACTAACCTTTCCATTTTAAAACTTAAAGCACTAAAACCAACAACACTTCAGAGAGACTGGGATGGATTCCATAAAGAGACGTTTAACTGTCAACACAGTGTTGGCACTTACTCTGCAAGTGTGGGTTAGAGTTAAAATGTAGCATGAAGTATTTAATATCATCAAAAATCCACTTTTCATTGTAGAAGTGATCCACAAAGAGCAAGGAGTCTGTCGGCGTGTTGCAACCTTCAGAACCCCAGTTGGCAAGGTGATCTCTTCAGCATATTACAAGTCAATTCTTTTTGATTGCATTGACTTAAATGAGACCGCATATTGGAAAACCGGTGATAAGCTGCAATGCAAAATATAAAAGTAAGTTAGTCTAAAAATTAATTGGCACCATAAACATCAAGAAAATAACATGTGCACTTGGAAAGTGCGATGAAAGAAAATACATTCTTATATTATTATTTAACTGTGAAAACTCAACAATGAAAAATCACTTCATGTTCAGCCAATTGGAAGGTTTGCCTTTGAGGTATTTGCTGATCCAATGTAATCAGGAATCAAATACGAAGCTGATTGGAAAACAAATCTTCCCATGAATACTCTGAGCCAAACAACATGATGATATAACTATGTACTGTTACATAAAAATTTTAATGTAACATATAGCTTTTACTGTTATAGAATGTCATCATCGTGTTCAACTCAGCCCACCATCTATTAAAAAAATTTAACCTACCCTCAAAAAGCAAAAATCTATTGACCAAGTACCAAGTGCCAAAACTAGTATGCGAATCAAATCCAAGAATTGATTTAGAGAACATGGTAAAAAATATACACAAACTTAATAACTTTATTATGAAAATGCTCTAAAGAAACTTAAACGTGCGTGTCGTCCAAGATAAGCTAAGTCAAACCATCACCATAAACAAAACCTAAAACAAAAATATATCTCAATTTAAGCATTAAAACAAAGTTATCATCACAATCTATCAACAAAAAGAATATCAACAAATCCTCACGCTAAAGAACATATGTCCAGAAATAATTCAAAAACAGATTTTCATATTTTGTTCATCCTAATAAATCCAAAAGAAAAACTATTGCTTGAACTAAAACCAGTAACAAAAAATCGTCTTCAATTTTCATTCCTCACTCTCTCACAAAACGAACCGATCATAATAAGAAGGAAAAGCAAAACCAAACAAAACACGATTGAAGCTACATTTCAGTTTGCTTACCAGCTACGAACTAAAGGCAACGAAAGAAACACGAAAGAGTGGAAATTGACGAAACCAAACGAATAACAATTTGAAAGAAAAAATTGAAGAGAGAGAGAGAGAAAAAAAACTGACCGTATCATATAATCATATAATTGGATACAATCAGAGCAGAATCAATGGATACACAATCACGGATCAGCAATGCGAATGATCTTTTTCGTAAAAGAAACGTGAAAATTTGGTTTCGAGAGGAAGAAAGGCTTAGAGAGAGAAAATTCGGATATGGATTCCACAGAAGAAAAACGAAGGAGAAGAGAAAATATATATTAATCAAAAAAATAAACGTTGGAGAAGAAACCAAAGAAATAAATATATCCAATTTTTTATTGAAAAATAAATAAAAACGTTAAAAGAGTGATTGAAATTAGGGTTAGAGGGGGGGGGGGGGGTTGAGACACGTTATAATTGGGCCTTGATTTTTTTTTGGGCTAATTTTTGTGCGGGTTCAACAAGAACTATTGATTTAGGACAAGATCGGATTAACCTGATATCAATATGTTTAAAATGGAATCGGACTCAAACCGACGAGATTTTTAGGTTATTGTAAGAATGCTATAAAATTTTCTGCTATTATAAAATTGTGTTACAATAAAGTTGCAATAAATTTGAGCCAGCAATTAAAAATGAAACTTCTAAAATAATAATCGTATGAGTCGGGTGAGTCGAGGGGTAACTCAAACGTGTCTTACTCTGATATAATGTTATGTTATTAGACGATATCAAATAACTTTTTGTGAGGCTGATTAACGAGTCGGACCGAGTTTTGCTCACCCTAATAAAATAATTGAGAAAAAATATTCTAAACTTTAATTTCATTATTTATTCCTTTTTAAAATTTGAGAATAGAGATTGCTTGGCTGTTTATGGGGTGGGACGCTGGTCCCCACATTGATATAAAAATGTTTTAGCACGATTACCGTTTTGCCATCCAACTACCTATATATTAACAGAAATTTCATGCTTACAACTTTACCCCTAACTTTAGCTACGCAAAAGACTGTTTGGCCCTCAATATAATTGGAAAGACAATGGTACCCTTTTCAACTGGATAAGGATAAGGGATTAAAAGTCATTAAGAATAAAGACTCTGGTTTTAGGGTCATTTAAAAGCCACGTAAACAAGAATATCCTGTTTCAGATTTTCATATTCCTGGGGCGGGATTTGCAGCGAAACGCGATGCGTTTTGCTTGGAAAGTAGATTTGAGATTTTTCTATTTGAAGCTCCACAACTATGTGAGTGTTTGGTTCTGCGGTGAGTAAAATTAATTCTGACATAACTGATTTTGTAGAATTAATTTTAGTTTAAAGTGAGTTGAACTTAAAGTTATGTTTGTTTAGATATCTTTACTTAAAAAAAGATTTTTTCGATCTTTGTTGTTTGGATAGGTTGGATTATAATTGCTTTTTACATGTGAAAGTACCAAAATGACTCTCTTAAAAATATATTGATAACTTCAAATTTGATAAAATTAACAACAAAATACTAAATAAACATAGGATTAAATAGGTTTTTAATCCCTATAAAATTTCACTATTTTGTTTTTAGTCCCTATCAATTTTTTCATCAACTTGTTTCACTATTCTACGCCGAATGTAAAATCATGAATAACATCTCCAATGAACTTGTGTTTCCATTCGGCGTAGAATTGCAAACATGTTCTTCCATACGCCAAAAGTCTGTTCTATTGTGCACCTTAAGCTTGAGTGATAACAATTAAATACTACATTGTGATTGTAAACCCTTGAGAGCGCCTAAAAAAATGGAAGATGATGCACTGCTCACATCCAGAGGGACCAAGGTACCGCATTGGTGTTTGATAGTCAACATCCACTAAGTAATACTTACCTTATAAAATATAAAATTAAGAGATGATAGAAGGGTAGGTGAGATGATAGAAGGGTGGTAAAGGAAGGTGAGAGAAAGTGGAAAGGTGGAATTGATTATACTCACCGTAAAGCTACAAAATAGTAGCTTCTCCCAAAATCGATTTTGAGAGGGTGGAATTGATTTTGTTGAAGAAACCAAAACATGATTCTACACCTTTTAAACTTACTTTATTTTTTGGTAAATGATTATTTTATCAAAGTAAATTATTTAAACTTACTTAACACAATACATAAAAATGTAAATTAAAAAAAAAACCATCTTTACTAAACGAAACATATCAATATATGCATATAAAAAAATGAAATAAAGAATCGGGAAAAATACGGATGCTTTAGCATCCATGGCAGATGATAGGAGCATGACTTTGACGATCTATATTTGTATTCCAGATGATATGAGAGGAATCTCTACTCCTCGTTTTGTTGGTTTGTAGTTTTTGTTCCGGGCTTAAGCCCTCTATATATTCAAGAAAAAAAGAATCGGGAAAAATAGATATCACATTCAATGATAATCTTGAATATTAGGATCTTTTCCATAATTAGATTTCCAACTTCTTTACTCGATCAATAAATTTAGAACAGTGAGATAACTAAAATAATCAATTGAAATTATGAGATAACTGATATATAAAAAAAAACGAGATAACTGTACTAATACATAAAAAACGGGATAATCTATGAATGATATATATATATATATATATATATATATATATATATATATATATATATATATATATATATATATATATATATATATATATATATATATAAACAATAATCATTGTGATTTGATATATAAAAACACTTGAGATATAACATCGATATATATAAAAACATCGCATCGATATATAAAAGAATACGGGATAAATGCACAGATTGTTTTTAAACGATAATTTTATATTTTTGGATTTTAATATTTATATTTTTTTTATTTGAGACACTTTTTTATCTACTTTAAATTTGTCTTTTTTTTTCACGAAGTGTTGTCCAGACTATTTAAATTATGTCTAACTAAATTCATGTAAAGAACAAGCACAGCATCACCCGTGCGTATGCACGGGTATCCTACTAGTTTATAAGAAAAGGAACAATTGCATGCGTTGGAACACATAAAAACCAAATGTGAAGGAGCAACAATCAACCAAGTTGATAAGAATGCTCGCAAAAATTTAGGAAAGGGAGCAAATTAAAGAATGCACAAAAATTAGTTTAACAAAAGTGTGGCTTCTTGTTTGCTAGACAGCACATCATTAAGTAAACAAAATATTTTTATCTATTTATCTCTTATATAAAAATATTTGATCCTTGAAATTATAATTTTGCTTTAAGACCGTTAATTTTATACCCAATTGCACCCAAATACCTTACAAAGCACATCACTAGGTCAATAATGAATTGTATAATTTATGTATTTAAATATATCAAAGTTGTTTTTAATTATATTTTTAGCCATTCATACTTTTAAAAATTTTGAACCTCCTTACTCAGGACCTTTATCCGCCACTAATCGCAATGAAAGTGGGCATAGAAACTCGTAAACGCATAACATAGATGCAGAAATGTAGGAAATTATCTTCAAAAAATCACTGCAATGAAAAAAACTTGCACCAATGATGAGAAAACGATATCAAGAATTAGAAAACAATATAGAGAAAATCAATCAACAAATCAAACGCAACAATAAATATGAGAAGCAAAGACAATGTTGTCAAAATTAAGAGTTTAAGTAAACTTATTTTACCCAAGTAAACCCGACACGTAAACTCGTACGCGTTTACTTAATATTAATAAATTAACATATATATATATATATATATATATATATATATATATATATATATCATAATTATATTAAATCATGAGTTTGTCCACATAGGCGTCCACGTAAGACTAATAAAAAAATGCCACGCATATCACCAATTAAATATGTGGCACGCCACGTTAGACAGCCAACATCCACGTAGGTCATCTTAACGGCCAATAAATGATTAGCGAATAGTATAGAAAAACGAATGGCCAAGATCGAAACATACAAGGTGATTCAAGTAATAATTGTTATAAATAAAGGGAAACGAATTTGATAATCGTTGTAAGTCATCAAATTTCATTCAATTTTAATTAACCCTTCCCTAAAATAGTGGATCCAACATAATGACCTACAACCAAAGAAATCACAACCCACAAAAAAATTAAAAAATATTTTCTTCTACAACTCTCTCTGATATGAAGAGAACACCAAAAGAGAAGAAAGATTGAACGAGAAAGATTGAAGAAAGGAGGCCGAAAATAAAGCTCTCAATGCACTCCATCTTCCTTCTCTCTATTTCAATGTTAACTTCATGTTCTTCAAAGTAAAGCTTTCTTTTTCCCTCTCATTTTCTGGGTTTGCTCTCGCCTTCCTATTCCTTCGCTTTCTTCAATTATTTTCATCGTTAAACCGCAATTTTAAGTTTCAAATGTTAGGTTTTGCTTGGGTGTTGACTCCCATATTACTCATTTTAAGCTTGCAGATTATAGGCATGAACCAACCAAAAGGATTATAAGATTTTGCTATTCAGCTTTTTTTAGCCAGAACCATTTTCCAATTTTAGGGATTTTTGGTTTGGAGATTTAACTTCGATTTGTTGTATTCCAAATAGTTTCTTTTACTGTTTATTTTTTTAAAGGAAGTAGTAACCGAATAAATTCTTGAAAATTATCATGTTCATATTAACTAAATAAACATGCATATAGGATGGCAGAATGTTATTGTCCAGGCGTTTTGGGTTTTGTAGAAGGTCCTTATAGGATGGTAGAAGCAAATAATACTTGAAAATTACCATTGCAAGTTAAACCATGTCTTAAAAGGAGGAGGAGCAAAGTGGATCGAAGTCGCGATGGAAGCTGCGACGATGAGCGGCAACGGGGCGGCGTTTGTCGTGGGGGTGATAAAAAAAGGTCAGTTTTACAATAAAGAAGTTTGATTTCAAGTGATTCGTATAACCCAGATTGATGAATGTATACTACCAATTGGTACAATATTGAAGACATGAAAATGGAATTGTATGGAATGCTCAAGAAGATCAAGTAACCACTTGAAACTTTGTACACATGATTCTGTTAGGGTCAAACACTATGATAATTATATTTCTGTTCAATGTCGGCTTTGTTTGACTTTGTTTAACTTTATTGTGCTGGCTTTCTGATTTATTTTATTTGCTTACTTTATTTCTTAAAGACTAGAGACTTTTGAACTAACTAATTATTTAGCACTGTACATAGTGTTTGCAAGTACATGGCAATGCCATCATTATGGTTCTAAAGCATTGAATCTGCTAATATGTGCATGTAAGGAAATAATACTGGGTTTTTTGTGGGAGTTATACCGTTATGTAATTAGTGAATTTCAACATTAAATCTGCTGATGTAAGGTGTTTAGTGAATTTAAGAAAATTTCAATTGGGTTATGTTTGATTTGTGCAGGTGTATGTAAAAAATGGGATTTTGTTTACTTCATTTTGTGCATTATATTTTAGTTACTCGCTCATCATTCCTTCATTCTTGAGTGGGTTTGTTGTGCAACTATTAGAGATGGCACTAAAGGCCGAGTTACAACAAAGCTTGGAAATAACAACACACGCATAAGGTTAATTCACAACATCCTATGGGTTTTCTTACTTTCCATCCTAAAGTAACAAATCTAGATGTGTTTTCATATTCAATTGTGGTACTTTTAAATTCTGAAACAAGAAAATGTGATAACAACTATAAAAATGAGGTTTCAAACGAAACTAAAGCTTTTAGCCCTGACCATTTAGATTTATAACAAATTGCCAACATTCGTGTTGTATTTTTAGCCCTGACCATTTAGATTTATAATCTCAGTGATTTTTAGTTGAATATTAACTTGATAGGTGCATTTCAATTTCCATTGATAATTATATTTAATTCTGGGTGAGTTTCAGTTATTTTACTTTGATAAAACATGCTTACTTTTTTATTTTGTTGAAATAATCTCAAATAATATAATAGTGATTCAAATATTACTTATTATTTTCTTAATCTGATAAAGTAATGATGATTGAACAATGTTGGATATTTAATAGATTTGTAAATGATTTACATGACTGATAGATTTTAAAATTAATATTGAGGCACGGAAAGAGGCGACGACGATGGGAGTGGCAACGGGGGACAACGATCGCGTGATTGGGACAAGATTCACTTTAATGGTATGTTCCCGCTTTTTTTCTTAAAGTATCTCTACAGCTTTTTAAATTATTATTCTACAAAGAGTGAATTCTCTTTAAAAAAATGTTGGATAATACATGTTGAGTTTTTGAATTGTTGAAATTATCTCAGATAATACTCATTCAAATAACACATCTTATACATGTTGGGTTTTTGAATTCTCTTAAATCTGATGCATTTTAAAATCAAGATTGAGATGACGGGGCGGAAACAGGAAGCGGCGACAGGGGCGGAAACAGGAAGCAGCAATAGAAAGCCGCGATGACGGTGATTGCTATGGGGATTCACTTATATTTTTTTAAATATTATGTATATTTTCGAAAGTTAAACATTGAATTTATATAAAGTACTTTTATCTCACAATATAAAGTACTTTTTGGATTGTGAAGGATTTTTGGCAAATTTCTTATTAGTGTAGAGCATATATGTTTCAAGACTCGCACTTTTAACGGTCTTTTTAACAAGTTTATTACTTTATTACTCCACATTTACTTACAAGTGTTGTTGTTATCTGCTTGGTCTTAAGTTTAATGGTTAATTTTCTAACACACTAGATCAATTGGATCAACCATGAAAGAAAATCGTTGACATGGCTAATTACTGAATTGTATATGGAAGTGATGTGGATGTACATGTCTTAAATGACTAAAATTGTATGTCTTAAGAACCATTGGAAACCACACACCTTTGTTATATTAATTGGTACAGATGAGAATATATGTAGAGGATGTTGTCACGTCAAATGGAGCCACAAGTGATTTGTCTTAAACCAGGGATATATTCAAATGAATTTCGGAAGGCAAGTCTTCAAAATACCCATACCATTTATTTGAAAAACCAAAAATACCCTTTATGGAGATAAACCTATCTTTCTTTTATTGGGTGCTGCAAGGAATTCCTATCTTATCTTCATTATTATTAACCTATTGAGGTGTTAACTATTGATCTTATTGTTCTAAAAAATCTACAATATTTTAATATAGATACATTTTTTTGAGTGGGTAAAAAATTCAATTTGAGAAACAAAATAACTTTTTACAATGTAATTTGAATTATTTTACTATTAGCATTACAGTTGTTATAATTGGTAATCAATATTAACTGCAATCAAGACTGCTTAAGACTGAGTTATTACGAACAAAAATACTTAATAGGAAATAAAAAATAACGGAAACCTTATTGAGATATCAATTCTCCATGAATCTGAGTGAAAGAAATTGAACAAGAATTGAACAAGAACTGAAAAACTGAGAATGAAAGAAGAAGGAAAAGGAAACCCAAAATTCATTCAATCTCAGAAATGTTCAACTCACTTTTACAATGAGAGACTAGAGTATATATCTAACTAATCCTAACTGTTTCCTTAACTGATAACTACATCTAGCTAGGAACTAACTACTTTATAACTAACCCAACAATACTCTAACAACTTTACCATAAAAACTAAATTACATTTAACAGTGACAGTAAAATAAATATGGTAATGTACAAACTAAGTCCCTAGTTTAACACTCCCCCTCAAGTTGGGAGGTATAGGTCTTTCATTCCCACTTGAACATCAATCACTAAATCGGTTTTTTGTGCAAAGGCTTTTGTTAAAATATCTCGCTACTTGTTGTTGAGATTTAACATGTATCAATTTCAAGAACCCATTCTGCACATATTCCCTTATAAAATGGCAATCTATGTCAATGTGCTTTGACCTCTCATGACTTGTTGGATTTTCTCGCAAGTCAGACAGTGATTTGCTATCGACAAAGAAAGATAGTTGAAGTGATTTCAACTTTGAATTCATAAGCAATTGCTTGATCCACAAGAAATTACTAGTGATGTGGTTATAGCTCAGATTCTCGCTTCGCAGATGATCTAGCTACCGTGGCCTGCTTTTTAGATTTCCATGCTATTAGAGATTGCCCCAAATATATGCAGAAACCTGTTGTAGACTTTCTCGCCAAACTTCACATGATCCCCAATCCGCATCTACATATCCCCGTGAGCTTCAAAGAAGGATTAGCAGGAAGGTTATCCCATGTCCCGCACTTCCTTTCGTGAGACATCAGAATGTATGTTGGGCACTTGCAGGTGAGGAGTTCTAGGTTTTGCCATGAATTGGCTTAACTTGTTAACAGTAGAAGTGATATCGGGTCTGGATATGGTAAGGTAAATCATCCTCCCAATCAATCTTCTATACATGGCCTGATCTTCAAGAGGGGATCCATCAGTGTCATTTAACTTGATGCTGGGATCCATAGGGACAGAAACAGGTTTTGCAGAGGTGAATCCAGTGTCAATCAATAGTTGCAGAGTATATTTTCTCTGAGATAAATGTATTCCTGATTTAGACCTTGCAATTTCTAGGCCTAGGAAGTACTTCAACTCACCAATAACTTTTAACTTGAAATGTTTCAAGCATGGTTCTCGACAGATTCAATGAGGGACTTGTTAGGACCAACTAGCACTATGTCATCAACAAATACCAACAAGTGCCACAAAATCAATTCCGCACTTTTGTAAATAAAGAATGGTCCGCAGAGCTTTTTCCGAATCCCAAAGAAGTGATGGTGTTATCGAATTTTGCAAACCATTGTCTCGAGGCTTGTCTAAGTCCATATATAGACTTGTTTCTTTACATACTTTGTTCTCCCCCGACTTGGATAGCCAAGAGGAGGTTCATATAAACTTCCTCCTCAAGCTCCCATGGAGGAAGGCATTGTTGATATCTAATTGTAACAAATGCCAATTAAACTGAAAGCACCAAACAAAGTAAAATTTCGATGATGTGAGTTTTGCAACCGGAGAAAAAGTATCTAAGAAATCAATGCCACATTGTGGGTGAAACTCGAGCCACAAGTCCGGCCTTGCATCTATCAAGAGAGCCATCAACATTGTATTTAGTCTTGTACACCCATTTGCAACCCATCGCTTTTCTTGTCAATTGGTTTGGTAACAATGGACCAAGTATTATTCGCCTCTCAGAGCCACTAACTCATCGCCCATTGCCTTTTGCCATTCAGGTATTTGATAGCTTGGTGGAAGAATCGAGGCTCAAAAACAGAGGAGATGTTGTTAATGAAGTGTTTATAAGAAGGTCGCAAGTTGTCATAATCGAGAAAAGATTGGATTGGATACAAAACAGAGTCATAAATCATAGATATTTAAGTGAGCAGTGGGTTATGAGGTCGTGATGATCTTCTTAAGTTGGTATTGTCGTTCAGTGGATTGGAGGCTCGTGAGGATCTTGTGGTGGTTCTACAGAGCAAAGAAAGGGCTTGAATAGGTGTGGGAGGATCAATATTAGAGTGAATCAAGAGAATCTTCCCGAATTGATATAGAATCACAGTGGACAACATCGTAAGGATTGTCTATGGTTGTTTCAAAGTGGGAGGATCATAGGAGGTGGGAGGAGAGATTTCGGAAATAATAGGGTTGATGGTGGGTTGGGAGAGGTCCGTGAAAAGGAAAAATTGTTTCACAAAAGGTGACATCCCTAGAAATGATGATCTTGTTTGTTTTTGGATCAAGGAGCTTGTAACCTTTGACACCAATTGGGTAGCCTATAAAAACACAAGAGGGTGGACCGAGGAGAAAATTTGTGTCGTTGGGAGTGGTATAGTGGAGGCAAAGGCAAGGCAACCAAAAACACGTAAAGATGAGTAGTCGCTCAATATTATATAGCAATTCAAAAGGACATTTACCTTGTAAGGTAGTGGAAGGTGTCCTGTTAATCAAGTGGGTGGCGCTTGATACACATTCTCCCCAAAAGATGCCAATGGAATCTTGGATTGAAAATATAAAGCCCGAGCAACATCGAAAGGTGTGTCGATGCTTCCGCTCCACCACGCACTCACGAGGTCCGTGGGGACAGGATAATTGATGTAGAGTCCCTTCTTGTTGAAGAAAACTGCCTAATGCCGCCTCCTTGGCATTATCGGGCCCCGATAGACTTGATTTGCTTGTCAAATTGAGTCTTGATGAATTTGAAGAAGTACATGATGAGTTTTGGCGCTCGATTTGGACTTCATTAGGTGAGTCCAGTGAAACGAGAGCGCCATCCACAATGGTGAGGAAGTAGTGCTTGTGGTCATGTGTTGGTTGATGGAAAGGTCCCCACACATCACAATGTATTAAATCAAAAGGAAAGTTAGAAAATTGTTATGTGAAACAAATGGCAAACGATGCATTTTAGACAAAGGACATATAGAGCAAGAATCAGTATTGCAAATCAACAACTTTTATTGAAGGCAATTTATTACACAAGAATTTGAGTACGTAATCGAGATGTGTCCTAACCTAGAGTGCCACAATTGTGCACTTGTAACATAGCAATTTTTATTCAAACTAACAGTAATCTCACATTTTTACATGAGGACCACAATTGTGGATTTGAAACAAGATTAGGCCTATGCAAACTAGATGAGATAGAATTCACATTTTTACAAGAAGTGGTCCGAGTGAAAAAATATAAGCCATCAAGAAAATTACTCCCGCCAATCACCTTCACTGAGGGCATCCTCGACCAAGAATTCATTGTTAGAAAAAGAAACATGATAACGGTGGTCTTGGTTCAAGCAACCTCATCAAATAATGTTAATGTGGAAACGGGAATACAAAGAACATTGTGAAGAATTAAACCGTAACATAGTTTCACAGAGCCGCTTGCAAGACATGTAAACCTTTTGATTATTAGGAAGAGTCACAAATGTATTATGCAATTTTGTATAGGAAAGGAAAGATGCCAAAGAGATGCAAATATGAGCAAGCTTGCACGTAATCATAAATCCAATGATTTATATACATACAGTGAAAACTAATCGCAATAAACGCAAAGAAATGTGTAAAGTGAAGAACAATTTCACCTGCTTTTCTCGCAGTAATCGATATGTAAGTCTTTGCAAGTTGAGCTTGCATATACCGAATGAGTCATCGAGCATCGTTGATGATCAACGGGAGGCTCGGTGGATGCACCAAAGAAATACATGGAGCATGATTGTTGTGTAGCAAAGACTCTTTTGCTTCTTGTACTCAGGAGGAAAACCGTGGAGCTTGAAACATTTGTCTTTGACATGTCCATGGAGTCCAAAGTGGGAACATTGAGGTCTCATCTTTCTTGCCTCCTTTAGTGTTGACAAAGAAACGCAATAGAGAGGCACTTTCTGGTGGAAGAGTTTCAATTTCCCGTTGTTTTTCCTCTGAACAACCAGTGGAAAAAGCACGACTAATATCGTGCACGGATCCATTAACAAGATTTGTCCACGACAAATGCTATATACTTCGCTGAGACCCATCGTAAAAACACATAAAGATGTTGGCGATTCAAATAAGCAACCAGCGCATCGGCACTCCACGCTACAAGTGTTCTGGGATTATGCTCAGCAAGACTATCCCATAAACCCTTGAATTTGTGTAGTAGGCGCCAATGTAAAGATTACCCCCGAGAGCAATTTAGAATTTCTTTGTTGAGTTGAAAGATCCCGGGACCGTTGTTCGCTTCAAATTGTTTCTTTAATTCCTTCCAAATAGCAAACGCAGAGTTCTGAATAGAGAACACTCATCGTGAAGGTCTTTAGAAATGGAGTTCGTAATCCAAGATGTTGTCATGTGATTGCTTCAACCCAAAGCGCGTGGTGGTGGCGGTGGTGGGTTTAGGAATGGTGCCGCCAATAATCCTAACTTGTTCTCGGCCCAAGCGCGATGATCATGGCACGCCACCAAGAACCATAATTGGTTCCGTAATCATTAAGAAGATTGGAGACGAGGACAAGCCCGGATTATCCGAGGGATGAATGTAATAAGGGCCGGACGTTGATGTAATGTCCGCCATAGAAGAACGACGGCGAAGAACACCTAAGAAAAAACGGAAATTGAGCTCTGGTGAATGAAGAATCGAGGAATCAATCAAGCGATTTGATAACGAATCGTGGAGAACGATTGAGGCGAAGCGATTTATGCGATCGATACCATATTGAGATATCAATTCTCCATGAATCTGAGTGAAAGAAATTGAACAAGAATTGAACAAGAACTGAAAAACTGAGAATGAAAGAAGAAGGAAAAGGAAACCCAAAATTCATTCAATCTCAGAAATGTTCAACTCACTTTTACAATGAGAGACTAGAGTATATATCTAACTAATCCTAACTGTTTCCTTAACTGATAACTACATCTAGCTAGGAACTAACTACTTTATAACTAACCCAACAATACTCTAACAACTTTACCATAAAAACTAAATTACATTTAACAAAGGATAAGAAAATAAATATGGTAATGTACAAACTAAGTCCCTAGTTTAACAAACCTGTAAATTACAATTTTAAGTCAAAAAAAATGAGTGAATTTTAAATATACAACTGCCACTTTTTAGGTCCAAATAAAACACATTTTAAGTTACAAGATAATATCTACTCACACTTACATTTTTAATACAAACTAGTATATATATATATATATATATATATATATAATGTGTAACTAATATTCATGATATGTATTTATGTATTTACATAATAACATCTTTACGGTCGGACATGAGTAGAATTTGCCATTTGGATTTTGGATAGGAGTATATTAGAGAAAATCAATTTGACACTACTAACAGACAGTTCTAAACTGGAAAAAAAAAGCCAGTAAAAAAAAAAGTTAATAGTCTTGTCTGTTCAATGCAGCATCTTGGACTTCTCAATGCAAAATAATACTCGGTGATTATAATAATACTAAAAAAAATAAGAAAGACAGAAACCTTCTTCAATATCCTTCTTCTTTAAAGAACCAACCACACGGGAAGTTGAGAAGACAGTCCGCCATAACCAGTCCCTACCCAAGGCACCTTTCTCTTGATTATTCAACAATTGTAGAAGATTTGACAGAAGTGGCAAAATCACTATTTGACTTTTCAGTCTGACTTCCGATGTTTGAATTTGATGTTTCTTCTTCATTGTTTTCATCATTTGACACCTACACAATTGTTACAAAACACAAATTAACATGCTAAATCTACGTAGCTGAAAAAAGATTTTAACAAAAAAGAACAAATAGAGCAAGTTTTGCACCATCATTGGCACCACGCCACCACCTAAGGCAGTGGATTTCTCTCTCAAATCCTCCTCCTAGAAAACAATCAGAAACATCAAATAATTATCAAACACACACCATTTAAATTAACATACTAGTAACCTTAAGGTCTTGTAAAGCCCCAGGAATTGCTGTTAAGCCTTTCCATATAAACTGTTTTTTAGCCTTTCTCTTAACCACCTAACAAAAACAAAAAAAATGATGCACCTACACAATAAGAATGGTGAAATAAGGCGTGAGGTTATGGTGAGGAATTGAAATGAAAGGAAGGAAACAAACCCCAACAGTTCCCAAGATGTTAAAAAGATCATATAGCCGACGCTTTTTGACCTCTGAAAATAAGAACGAATGTTTTATTTAGAAAGAAAATCGATCTCTTTGTTAATTGAATCAGAATCAGAGAAGGAGCAATACCTAATCCTAAGCATCATCAAGTTCAATTAATTTAACCCCGCTTCTATTGTATAACATCAAAAACCTGCATGATTTCAACTAGGTGTTAGTTGAATTTGAATCATTATTAGAGTAAAAGAGAAGTGAAAGAGGGAAAGGAGGAATAATACTTGGCGCATAAGATACTAAGAGATTTTTCCTTTCGGCTGCTCTTTTGGATGTGCTGCTCCACATCATTCATCATAAGAGAAAGGAGGAATAATACTTGACCAATTCTTAATTCGCTTCACCCCAACAGAAACTCAAACCTCGTGAGGAACAAATCCGACACCAACACACAAAAGGTGTTGTCATAATTTCAAATGGCGAGTAATACGACCGGACCTGCTCTGCATTCTCAATATCTCCTTTGCAAAATCTTGATTGCCAGTTATAACAAGTCCATTCAATACCCTATTGAAAGTAAACTTGCGGGGCAAGAACCCTCTATCAACCATCTCTATCAAAAATTTCCCGGCAGCCACTAAATTTTCCGATTTCTTCCACACAAACATGGCACCAATCAGAATATTGTAGGTGTCCAAATTAGGCAAGCATGTCCCATTTCCCATCTTTTCAAACATGCTAAAACCCTTTTCAAGCTCCCCAACATCACAAAAATAACGGATAACAACATTATAAGTCTGAACACTAGGCCTGCAGCCATGTTCCTCCATTCTCCCCATAAACTCCACAGCTCTCTCCATATCCTCCGAATGACACAAACCTCTAATAACAACATTGTAAGTAGTCAAATTAGGCACAAACCCCTTCCCCACCATCTCTTCAAAAACCAACAGAGCATTTTGCACACTATCCTTCTTACACAAAACCTGAATCAAAGCATTATAAGTAGCAACAGATGGAACAATACCCGCTTTAACCATCTCATCGAAAACCCTTTTCGATCTCTTTACCTCTCCAGCCACACCAAATCCATGAACCATTGTGGTATAAGTAACCACATCAATTTGACACTTCCTCCTCTTCATCTCCAAGAAGAACTCCCAAGCTGCCTTAAGCTGATTAGTCCTAAAATAACCTTTCAACAATGTGTTATAAGTAACCATTGTCGGCGTAATTCCTCTCTCCACCATCTCCTTCAAAACCTGCAACGCCATAGGCGTTCGCTTAATCAAACACCAACCATTAGCCATTATATTGTAACTAACACTATCACATTTGAACCTACCTTTGAATGTTTTAAACAGGTTATGAGCCATCTCAACGCGTTTCGTTTTGCAAAGAACATCAAGAATGGTATTGAAAGAACTCGATCCCCGTGGCAAATGGCATGTTCGCGGCATCGAAAGGAACACTTTAACGCCTCGCTGGCTTTCCCACCGTAGCTGCATCTTTCTCGCGATGATCGCAAAAGCGCGTGGAGTCGGGCCACGACGGCGGATCGATCCGCCCACGAGGGCCCAAGCAGTTGTTGTAATCGCGCATACGGCCGCGGCGTCGGATGGCGTGTTCGAAACCGCACGAGGAGTTGGAATGTAGTCGGGTGACGGCCTAAGTGTTCAAGAATCGAGGCTTTTGGGGTCCGTGGTTCCAAAGCGCGCCGTAACCTTGTCTACTAGCTCGGGGTCCATCAAAACTTTGGTTTGTTAGGTTTCATGCAGGATTTTGGATCCGATTCTAGGATCGCTTTGGTTATGGTGGCGTCTTCAACAAAGTTGTCCAACACTCCTGCAGCACTGGTCTGCTTGCTCACCCTAAACACAAGAAGAAGAAAACATCAATCCAATATATTCCTTTAAAGACCAAATCCTTAACTAAATTAAACAGGAATAGCAGATTTGATGAATACGTCCATCCCTCATAAAATTGAAACAAGTTTTTAATTTCATTTTATTGTTCAATAGATGGCGCTTTGTGTCAAGCTCGACTGATAGTTTCAGTAATATCTTTCTAGATTCTAACTCATCTAACTTCGGTTCCTATCTAGTTTCCCCTTTTCTTTCATGAGTCCAACACAAGAATGAAGTCTAACACAATCTTACGAGTTTAAAAATTTGTGTCTATTTTCATAGATATCAAATAGGCAGAGTTATGTTAAAGTTTGTGAATATCTGTAAAGATGGAAAGATAACACACAATTTTAAATTTTTAACATGTTATGACAGTGAAACTTGAATCTGATATACCCATTCCCTATAGGAAAGCCAAAAATAGCAAACCGCTATTCCAAATTTCTCCATAACTCAATCTTAACCAATTTTTTGAAGTTAGATCATTCGGATAATTTCAGAGGGCCAAAGAGTAGTAATTAACAACTGAGAGATTTGACAAAGAATCAATAATCAATAAAATACTATTAATCAACGATCTTTAATAAGTCAAACAAGAGAGAACCTCACAACATAGCTAGCCGGTCTTTGGAATAGAAAAATCGATAGTAATAATTCCATGAGTTTAATTTGCATACACAATAGGTGTATGGACTTTTACAACCACTACCAATCACAATTTATGGAGTGGGTGGTTGCTAATCGACTAATTGGTGGTTACCAATTGACCAATTTCTCTTTAATGATGTGTCACTATGTGATTGGTAGATAGTTTACAACATACATACACCTATTGTGTATATAAATTAAATCCTAATTCCATATATAAAAAACCACAATAATAATATTGTAAAATCAAAAGCAATTCCGATACAGCGAAGAAAAAGAGGGGGAGGAAAGAGATACCTGACTTCAGGATTGATGCAGATATTGCGAACAAGTTGAAAACCACAGATATCAACGGCGACTCCAACCGCAGCAAAGAGAGGGTAAACCTGAAACAAAAACAAGTGAAAACAAAAGGGGTCAAAAGTGAAACCCTAGAAAATAAATGAGACAGAGATTACAGAATGGATTATTGATAAGGGATTGAAATGGACGGACCTCGGGCCTGAGCAAGCGACTGGCCATTGATAGAAGAGTTGAAACCTGAAAAGGAACAAGAACGATTGATTGCAGCAGTAGAAGATGAGTGAAGAGGAGAAAAGGAAGCAAAAATTTAGGGTTAAATATCATTTATCCCTCTGCAAATATCACCATAATCTATTTACCTCTGTAAAAATAAAAGTTACAAATATAAACTGTTTACGGTTACCCCTGCTGTTAGATTATGTTGACAAATAAGTAGTGTATAATGGGTATAAACTGTTACTTGCTGCCCTCGCAAAATATAATCGCTTATTTGCTACTTCTTCTGCTGTGGGTAACTAGAAACACTTATTATTTACAATGGGCTTTTTAAAATTTTTGTTTTTACAAGAGGTAAATGGATTATGCTGATATTTACAGGGGGTAAATGATATTTAAGCCAAGAATTTATAATGTACAACTTTTACAGCATAAAACTTGTTGCTCAACCCAGTAACAAATGTACTCCTTCCATCTCTCGCCAATAATTCATGTGCAAGTTTCTCCCCGTGCTCACCATAAAGTGAGCATCAACATTAAATACAACCATTGATAGAGGATCCACCTACATCTAGTGGTTAACCGATTTAGTAGATGGGAAATCGACAGGATGACATTGACATTTGCAAGAGCAAATTCTAGGTGCTGCTTGTTAATTGAGAAGTGCACCTCGGTAGGATTGGGGTTTTTATCCTCAAAAACTTTAGAATTCCTTGATTTCCAAATATTCCATAGAGTTAAGAGAATCTTAGCAAAGTTTTCCTTAACATTAGACTCACTATTGGAAATACAAGTAATAAAACTCTCTAACCATACAAACATAGAGGAAATAGATAATTTAGTAGGCACCTGCCAGATTTGCAAACCAAACCATTGAGGAGAGGTCCACGGGCACAAGAGAAACAAAAATGTTCAAGAGACTCCTCTTAGTAGGTCGAGTTTAGTAAATAGCGCATTGTGCTTTATCCTCCACCCAAATTCTTTCACTCTTTCAGTAACATAAGCACTCCATATAGCCTTCCAAGATAGGTCAGAGTGAATATAAGAAGTAGAAGGAGTCCCTGAGTGCAAAACCTGAGCTTCTTTAATACTATAATACCCTGACTTAACACTGTAACACCCATCAATAGTAAGCGGCCAAAAAATTGCATCCTCAGGATTTGATCTATCTAAAGGGGTCTTGACTGCTTCAATGGCTGAAGCAGGCTCAAGAAACTCTCTAAGTTTACCAATATCCCACTGGTGAGAGTTTTGATCAATTAAGTCACTCACATTCGTATAACAACCTTCCACCAAATCCAACACCAAAACTCAAAGGTACTGTCATGATAAATTCTAATGGCGAGTAATACGGCCGGACCTGCTCTGCATTCTCAAAATCTCCTTAGCAAAATCTTGATTGCCAGTTATAACAAGTCCATTCAATACCCTGTTGAAAGTAAACTTGCGAGGTAAAAACCCTCTATCAACCATCTCTATCAACAATTTACCAGCAGCCACCAAATCCTCTGATTTCTTCCTCACAAACATGGCACCAATCAGAATATTGCAGGTGTCCAAATTAGGCAAACACGTCTCATTTCCCATCTTTTCAAACATGCTGAAACCTTTTCAAGCTCCCCAGAATCACAAAAATACGAATCACAACATTGTAAGTTCAACACTAGGCCTCGCAGCCCATGTTCCTCCATTCTCCCCATAAACTCCACGCCTTCTCCATATCCTCCGAATGACACAAACCTCTGATAACAACATTGTAAGTAGTCAAATTCGGCACAGGAATTGAAATGAAAGGAAGGAAACAAACCCCAACAGTTCCCAAGATGTAAAAAAGATCATATAGCCGACGCTTTTTGACCCCTGAAAATAAGAACGGATGTTTTATTTAGAAAGAAAATCGATCTCTTTGTTAATTGAATCGTAATCGAGGAGGAGCAATACCTAATCCTAATCGTAAAGCTAAGATCATCAAGTTCAATTAATTTAACCCCGCTTCTATTGTATAACATCAAAACTCGCATGATTTCAACTAGGTGTTAGTTGAATTTGAATCATTATTAGAGTAAAAGAGAAGAAGTTGAAAGAGGAAAGGAGGAATAATACTCGCGCATAAGATACTCGTGAGATTTTTCCTTTCGGCTACTCTTTTGACGTGTCGCTTCCACATCATTCATCATATGAGAAAGGAGGAATAATACTTGACCAATTCTTAATTCGCTTCACCCCAACAGAAACTCAAACCTCGTGAGGAACAAATCCGACACCAACACACAAAAGGTGTTGTCATAATTTCAAATGGCGAGTAATACGACCGGACCTGCTCTGCATTCTCAATATCTCCTTTGCAAAATCTTGATTGCCAGTTATAACAAGTCCATTCAATACCCTATTGAAAGTAAACTTGCGGGGCAAGAACCCTCTATCAACCATCTCTATCAAAAATTTCCCGGCAGCCACTAAATTTTCCGATTTCTTCCACACAAACATGGCACCAATCAGAATATTGTAGGTGTCCAAATTAGGCAAGCATGTCCCATTTCCCATCTTTTCAAACATGCTAAAACCCTTTTCAAGCTCCCCAGCATCACAAAAATAAGGGATAACAATATTATAAGTCTGAACACTAGGCCTGCAGCCATGTTCCTCCATTCTCCCCATAAACTCCACAGCTCTCTCCATATCCTCCGAATGACACAAACCTCTAATAACAACATTGTAAGTAGTCAAATTAGGCACAAACCCCTTCCCCACCATCTCTTCAAAAACCAACAGAGCATTTTGCACACTATCCTTCTTACACAAAACCTGAATCAAAGCATTATAAGTAGCAAAAGATGGAACAATACTCGCTTTAACCATCTCATCGAAAACCCTTTTCGATCTCTTTACCTCCCCGGCAACGCCAAATCCATGAACCATTGTGGTATAAGTAACCACATCAATTTGACACTTCCTCCTCCTCATCTCCAAAAAGAACTCCCAAGCTGCCTTAAGCTGGTTACTCCTAAAATAACCTTTCAGCAATGTGTTATAAGTAACCATGCTGCTGCAATTCCTCTCCACCATCTCCTTCAAACCTCAGAACGCCACAAAGCGCTTGCATAATCAAGCACCAACCATTCGCCATTATATTGTAAAACTAACACTATCACATTTGAACCTACCTTTCAATGTTTTAAACAAAGCATGAGCCATTTCAACACGCTTTGTTTTGGCACGTAACACCAAGAATGGTGTTAAAAGAACTCGTGTCCCATCGAAGCCATGTTCGCGGCATCGACAAGAACACCTTAACGCCCGATGGGCTTTCCCACCGTAGCGCATCTTTCTCGCGATGATGGCAAAGGTTCGGGAGTCGGGCCACGACGAGGTCGCGATACGGCCCACGCAGGCCCAAGCGGTGTTGTAATCGCGCACGCGGCCGCGATGTCGGCGTCGTGGTTCAAACTAGACGAAGTTGAATGTAGGTTGGGTGACGGCCCAAGTGTTCAAGAATTGGAGGGTTTTGGGTCCGTGGTTCCAAAGCGCGCCGTAACCTTGTCTAGTAGCTCGGGGTCCATCTGAAACTTCGTTATTATTGTGGTTTCGCGCAGGATTTTGGATCCGATTCTAGGATCGGGCCGTTATGGTCTGCGCCTTCGTAAGCCGTGGTAGTTCGATTATAGTGGTGAGGGATTGATGTGGTAGCCAAAATGGGGTTTTTGGTGGAGAAAGAAGGTAGAGAAGACAACCATTTGAGGTCTGGTAAGCTTGTTTTACCGGTAACTGATTGAACATCTTGTTAGGGATTTTGACTTTTTGAGGACTTTTCCCTCCTTTTTTTTATTCATGTCGCCACGAATGGACTAGATTTTGAGGCTTTGACTGGGTTGTCCGACCTACTAAATGATACATGACTGAACCATGCTTGAACAATAATTCTTATTCCATTCTTGTGACACCTCCCCCCTCCCCAACATAAAATTTCTAAAATACACCCAAAATTAATTAACCTTCTTCTTTCCTCTTCTCCACATTCTTCCTCAACCATCCAAATTCCTCCTCGTTACCCTTGGATTTTGGACATCAACCGGGATTCTTGCAAGCAAAGGTAGTTTGGTCACCGTTACTGATGTCGTAGTTGTCGACTAGACCCGATGGAACCAAAAGGACATTATGTATTCAGATTCTTAATAATCCTAGACCTATGAAACTTCAAAGACAGTCGGTAATGACTGAAGCAGATAAATATAATGGTAATTGACAGTGCAAGTTGAATAGTACCGATAACACCAATTCAAAACTTGACCACTGAAGGGAGTGGAAACGACTCCCTCTCATGAACTTATGGTTTAAAATTCTGCAGAAGTAACTTAAGATTCGAGGGACTAAAATGAATTCACGTTTATGTTTCAAGGACCAATCTGAGAGTAAGTGACATCTTTCGGGGACTAAACTGACAGTAACGAACGGATTAACGGAGTTAACGACACACATTAACGAGAGGGACTAACGTGACAGGCTGATTACACAATGAGGGACCTTTTTGCATTTTCGCTCGATTGATGGACTAAATTGACAGCGAGTTACACTTACAGGGACAAAATTAGCTATTTACCCAATTTTAAAAACTACAAAAAGACATCACCAAACTCATGATACACTCATCTAACTTTTAAAAAAATTAACTTCGCTTACTATCTAAATAAAATATGAAAAAGGGAGTAATGATATATGTTGCGCCCGAAAAAGTCCCCGAAGGGTTTTTCTTCGTTTACAACTTTTTAGAACAATGAAGTCGCCACCAATATTTTTTATGAGGAAAATATTGAAAAAAACCTCTTTGGAAGGCAGATGATCTTTTGGAAAACCTGAGATTCGGGGTTCGGGGCCTGCAGTAGGTATGGGAAGGTATTAGCGCCCCACACCTCATTTCTACTGAAAGGGAACCTTTAATTAAACGTGGTTTTAAGTGTTGATTTGAAAAGTACTTAAATTTGCCTCTCGATTAAATAAACTTAAGGAAAACTTTTATTTGCGGCGCTCGACGAGAGTTAGCCGCTTTGGTCCTTTTAGAAGGGAAAATGTTTTGGTTTGTTCAGCTTTGATTTTAGAGGAATCCGCTCCTACGATCTCCGCGTGCGATAGAGAATTCAAAGCTACGTAGTTCTAGGTTTTTATTTTTAACTTGTTTAGTTGTGAAAACTGAGCCTTCATGATGATCAATTGAGCGAAGGCTCCAAGTGACCACCATTAGCACTCCATTGTTAATAATCATGCAAGCAAAGGCTTCGCAGGACCAATAACAAAGTTTTTGATTTAATGAAAAGTTTTTTTAGGAAAATTAGGCATTCATGATGATCAATTGAGCAAAGGCTCCAAGTGATCGCCACTAGTTCCTCATTGTTAATGATTATGCAAGCAGAGGCTTCGCAAAAACCACTAACAAAGTTTTTTTGATTTATGGAAAGTTTTTAGAAAAATTAGGCATTCATGATGATCAATTGAGCAAAGGCTCCAAGTGATCACCACTAGTTCCTCATTGTTAGTAATCATGCAAGCAAAGGCTTCACAAGACCACTAACAAAGTTTGATTTAATGAGAAATTATTGGGTTGAAAAAGAATAAAAAAAAACGAAAAAGGTGAAAATTGAAAAACGGGGTGTTATTAGTTACGGAGTGGTATAATCGAATGTGGGTGTAAACAAAGAAGCCTGGGCCAGATATGGGAGCCAAAGATGATAAACCGGGCTTAAGCGGTGGGAGGTGCGTGGCGCGAATTAGTGGGGTGCAAGTAGCATCTCAATATTAAAAACAAAAATGTGTTAAGCCCAAACCCTAAAGAAAACTCAAAACGCATTTCCTCTTCTCCCTACTCTTACCGCACCGCACTTTCTTTAACGGAGAGAGAGAGAGACCTTCGCAAGAATCGTGAGAGAGAGAGGCGTGGTGGCGTGGAAAGGAGGGAGCCGACGTGAGTGGGGACCAAACGGGGTGTTCAGAAGAGTGGGGATCTCACGGCGGTCTCGACGGCGACGTGACGAGAAGATGGTTAACACCGAGGCTTTCACGGGCGATAACCCACGCACCTCCGTATATTTTCGCGCTCGTTCTCCTTTTTATTCTCCCTTTTTTGGTCGGTGTATTTCTTCCTCTTCCATTTTTGATCTTGGCTTGAGAGGGTGATGGGTCGTGTTGTTGGTTTCGTGGATCGTGAGAGAGGAGGAGGGAAACAGCCAGCAAAGCAGCCTATGGTGAGGTTTGGTGGAGATGGGGCTCATGTAAGGTCGATGATGGTGGTGGTGATTTTGAGTGGTTTCGGAGAGGAGGCCGGGTGGGTGTGGGGTTAGGTGATCGCGCGGTGGTTGTTGTGGTCTGGTGATGAGGTGGTCGGGTGACGAACACAGGAGAGGGGTTGTTTTTGCCACGGTGGTCGGAGGTTCGCTTGGAGAGCTGGCTGATGGTGGTCAGGACTGGTGGTGGGAGGAGATGAGGCCGCCCTCTACATTTTCCGATTTCCTAATTTCTTTCTCCAGACGGCCTCGCTTGATGATTAGTGGTTTCAATGTGAAACCCTAATTTTTTGGGTGGTGGTTTTCAAAATCGTGGTCCGACCCTATCATTGCTGATCGCTTTTTATACTAAAAACTAGGTTTTTGCATTAATTGCTTTTTGACTGGGCCTTGAATTATTTTTCGTGTTTTGAGCTGATCGTGCCCATTTACTCGAGAGCAAATTACTGAACCTCGATTTTCGTCACGCTTTCTCGCTATTTATTATTTTTTATGTATTTTTCGGATTTAATTATTTTTGTATATTTTGTGTTATTATTTTTTGACATATTGACTCTTGACACTCCTAAACTCAGTAAATAAAATTAAATAGATTTTTTTTTGACATTTTTAGTCTACATATGTTACTCAAAATAAATTAAATGAAAAAATAAAAATAATGAAAAGAAGAAATTAGACCAAATATAAAAGTGACTCGCCCAACCGAATGAACACGCTGTAACGATACCAATAGAAGAAATAGATCCGTTAAACAATAAACACTAAAAATTAACTCGAAACCACGCCTCAGGCCCAAGCCAAAATGATAAGCCCAATAGCGACTTAAATAAACCCACTTAGGTTCGATTAGGCCCAAATATCGAGACTAAATCAAGAACGCGCTAAAAGATCGATCATTCACGCCGCACGCCTAAATTTTAAGAATTCAGATTTCTGGCTTTAATTGAACTGATAATTGAAATTGGCTTAAATTAAAAAAGGATACTATTCTAGCTACTTGTAAAAGCAAGTGACAAAAATAAGATTTTGACAAAATCGTGATTAAAATATGTAATTAAAAATAGCTATTTTCTGTGTAGTTTTTGTTAGAACAACTTTACCCTTAATTCTTGTAAATTTTCAATCATTTAGTATTTTCTTAAATTATATTTGATTTAAACCTACTTTATTTTTTGGTAAATGATTTTTTTTTATCAAAGTAAACGTTTTAAACTTACTTAACACAATACATAAAAATGTAATAAAAAAAATTAAAACCATCTTTACTAAACGAAACACATCAAGACATGCATATAAAAAAATGAAATAAAGAATCGGGAAAAATACGGATGCTTTAGCATCCATGGCAGAGGATAGGAGTACGACTTTGACGATCTATACTAGTGTTTTAGATGATATGAGAGGAGTCTCTACTCCTTGTATTAGTGTAGTTCTTGTTCCGGACTTAAGCCCTCTATATATTAAAAAAAGGATCGGGAAAAATAGATGATGTGAAATTCAAGGATAATCTTGAATATTAGGAGTTTTTTCATGATTCGGTTTCCAACTTCTTGACTCAATCAACAAAATTAAGAACAACGAAAGAATTAAAACTCACAAAAACGGAAAGGAAAGAAGATGGACATGGAGTGAAGATCACCACATCTTTTTTTTGGTCGATAATGCAACATTTCATTGATAATGAAAAAAGGCCACCGAAACATTACACATAATGTAAGCTTGAAGCTTACAGAGAAGGCAACTTCAGATCCACACAGGGACAACATCCAAATCGGGAATAGACTCCTAACGTTAACAATACGCACATGAGCAACTAAGCTCCTATCAAACTAACAAACTTAAAACATAAAGTCCTAGAACAATCAGAGTCTACTGAGATAATTAAAATGACAAAAGCAAAACATAAGAACCCTAAGACAGCCAACAAACACCATCACATATATCAAGAGCCTTTACCGACTCCACTGCACTATGAGCCAAAATCTTGTCGCCAAAACCCTCAGTCAGGCTCCACCACTTAGAAGGAATAGAGGCACCACAGAAGAGAAACAAAAGACCACGAAGTTGGTGTAGGGTAGAGGGGGAAAGTCCAGACTTTCCCCGTATTTGAAGGCCAACTGTGAAGGGATGGAAGCAATTTTAGAGGAAGCTGTGAAGGTATAAATTTAATTTTTTTCACAAATGCCCCTGTAGTAATTACTCTTAATTCAACTAACCTGATTACTTCTAATGTACTTTCTCACAATAAATAACGCTAGAAATGATATTTATAGCATTTAATACAGTTGAAAGTAGGTCAATATTTCATATAAAAGTGATCAAATAGGGGCCATTTATTTCTTTTAAAAAGGATCGAAGAAAGAACTTTTGTGTAAACTGGGTATCATGCAACTGAAGAAAGGTTTTATGCAGAATAGATATATGCAGAAACAGAGTCCGCTATTGAGGGACTTAATATGCTACAATTTTGCAGCTATGTTGTCACATGCAGCCAAAACTATATTCTCAAATAACATCATAACCATATAAAAGTGATCAAAAAGGGGTCATTTGTTGTTTCTAAAAAAGATTGAAGAAAGTAGTTCTTTTGTGTAAACTGGGTGGTATCAAGCAACTGCAGAAAGTAGTTTAGATAAAGGTTTTATGCAGAATACTGAGAATAGATATATGCAGAAACAGAGTCCTCTGTTGAGGGACTTGAATATGCTACAATTTTGCAGTTAAGTTGTCATATGCAGCCAAACATTATTATTCTCAAATAACATCATAACCATCATATAAAAAGCTAGAAAATTCTCAAATACATAGATGCATATATACAACTTCATCACTCTTTAAAACCACTATCAACTTAAAGAAAGCCTAAGCATTAAACTATACATTATACAAAGTTAATGTGAACTGTACACTATAAAACATAAACCAACACTCAAAAGCTATGTACAAAACTCACCATATATACAAAGAGAAATCGCTCAACAAGCATTGAAACTTATCCTGTGCCTTTACACTACTTAATCATCCTTAAGCTTAAATACACTATCAATGTAATCTTCTGTTTCCCAAAGGAAAGATCCAAAAGCAACAGCTTTCCAAGACTAGTCTCTTCAGACTAGAAAATGAAGTCAAAATAATATCATCATTCTCAACGGAATCAGATCCTCATTATTAAAAAGTGCACAACTATAACTCCTAATCAAATTGACAGCTTCCTTAGATCTCAATCTAGAACATCTCTGCAATGAACCAGGTAAAAGCTCATAACATAACATTTCAAGTCTTCAATTTCTCTTTCTTCCTCATTAAACCTTGTCCTATAGATTGCATGTTACTCAACTGACCAAATATGGCATCTTTGAATCCATAAGGACTAAAATGACAGGGCAGTCCTATAGTGGTTAGTCAACGATAGATTTTGTTCTAGGTGGTACCTCAACGAGACCGATTTCAAGAAATAACCGTGATAATATCGGTTTGACGATATTCGGAAAGTAAGAAGTGTCTAACTTTGGTAGTTGCCCAACTTTCAGTTACACTAGGTTTTGCCTCAAGCCAGTTACACTAGTTACATGTTCTCTTATCATATCTAAAACTTCTAAGGTGTGAATAGACTCTAGTTCCCAATCTTTAGAAGGCAATATCTCTAGCCTGTTATTGTAAAGACAACTAGAAAGCTTTGGTACCAAAGGGACCCTGATTTCAGAAAACTTGTAGAAAATCAGCAAATACATAATATCTTCTACTGCAACTTGACATTGATTCTCTTTCACTTGTGCAATCCTCCTGGCATTCAGAAAAGTTGAGTCAATAGCTTTTCAATGAATGTCTATAATTGTGTTATGCAATTACCAATGACATTAAGATAAGGTTTAAATGATTCATTTCATTAACGTATGTTGTAAACCAATAATTTCTCATTAACAGTGTAGGAAAATTTTAGTTGTAAACTTGTAAACTTCATAGAATCTCAAGAATTTCCATGTAAAAGAAAGGAAATGAAATAGTCAGTCAATGAAGTCTATCTAGACACCATAACATGCCATGTTTTAGTTACTTAGGTGTTCTGCTCACTGTTGTATTGTATCCTGTTTTCTCTCTGTAGTGTGAGATATTCCACTTTCCCTTTTGTTATAATTTTTCATTTTTCTCTTACACTCAAATGAAATTTCATATCAAATACAGCATGGAAAACCAGAAAACTATCCAAACTAAGCCTGTTAAGCATCACGTTATGGTTTATTGATCTTCCTTACATTCACTGTCTCTGCACAAAACAATATATAAATAAATAATTATCTTGCCTCTGCCATTTTAGAAAATTGAGGTCAACCTTCTTCTTCCTTTCCCATGAGGTCAGCATACATAGATTTAATTTCAAAAGGAAAAAAGTTGCCCAAATAGATTAGAAAATAGGACTCCTTTAACACACATCTAAATCTACCAACAAATCCTCTTATGAAGAGATGCACAGTTTATAATTATACATAGGATCAATAAACATGAGTTTAACTTTTTTTGTTATAGCGTTATTGGACGCAGTATCTATCGGGTTTTGCCAACTAATCTAAGCCGACTTTACCGGACTGTGTGGTTATACCTCTCAATAGAATTTTTGCCACACACAATACTCAAATTTGAAACCTTAAAATGGGATGCGAACTCATTTACTGTTTAGACCAACTCTGGTTTGTTAAAACCTAAATTTGGCTAGGATCAAGATTTATTACTCCTCACAGAAGCACTTCATAATATTTACCAAATATTAAATTAAAAACATATCAAAAAAGAAAAAAAGGAATAAAAATTTAGACTACAGCAAACAAACCTGTGAAGCAAGGTTTCATCAGAAGCAGAAGCAGAAGAAAGGAGCATGCGAGAAAGTGCAGCATCTCGATCATCAGCCAAGAGTTTCAATTCTTCACTAACAGCAACATGAAAAAGCGAGCGATGATTCTGCAACACACCACTGAGAAATTTCCCAACAAGAGAACGTGGTTCCAAAGGAGAATTCAAACTGCTGAATTCACATTGGCTAGCTCCACTACTCGCCTTCACCTTCACCTTCACTCTTCACTCGTTTGCACCTAAGGTACAAAGAAGAAGTAGAAATTACAGGCCTTGTGGATAAGATTCCTATGTGTTGAGACAATTTTCCATCAACGGCAAGGTGTTTGTGTCAATGTGTGAAAGAGAGAGAGAATAAATTGATTGATAACAGAACAAGTTTGGTTTGGTATGGTTTCTTTTCCTTTAGTGAAGTGAGCTCTCAAATATATTTACTCTATTCTATTTGTTTTATTTTATTTCATGGATTGGATAATGGATAGGATAGGGTTTTGAGACTTTTGAGGTATGGAAAGGGTGAGTCATAGTTTTTGGTTTCTGTGTGCTCTGCTCTGATCGATAAGTGATAAGTGCGTATTCTGGTGGTGCTGTTACTGTTGTTATGCTAAACGTCAAACCATCATTATCATTACTTGGGTTATAAGTAACTTGTACTTATCACTTGCATTAAAATAAAAGTTTAATTTATATACACAATAGGTGTATGACCATTTTACACTATCTACTAATTAAAGGTTGACACATCACCAAAAACAGATTTGGCCAATTCCAGAACCATCAATTACCAATTCCAGAATTAATCACTCCTCGAATCGCGACGACATGCATTAGAAACCCGATACACAAGATGCAGATATAAATTAAACTATTAAAATAAACACATATACTTTAATTTTGATTTTATTTTAATGTGAAGGCTTCTTCTAATTATGGACCACCCCGATTATTAATGGAGTCTTCTAACGTTTTCAACGAAAGATTAATTTCTCTTCGTATTGAAAAGTAAATTTTACACGAGTTAATACTAAGTTCTCATTGCAGGAATAAATGAATTTTGAAGTATCAAGTAGACTCCTCATATTTCAATGTAGTTCAAACCATTGTACCAACTGTGCTGTGCTGGTTAAGCTGGATCAAATTATGTTCATGAAAATATATAGACTCGTTTTGGGCCTGCACATAGAGGTTCTTGTTAGCTTCTCAAAGGAGGACAAATAAGTCTTTTTATTTTGACCTCAATTTTTTAATCTCACGCTTTTAGAGGAGGAGGAGGAGGAGGAGGAGGAGGGGACATATTTTTAACCAAAATTAAGTTTGCAAAATATAATAAAAATTATGCTTGGAAAACTTTAATCTAAATACATGCTACCACACAACCTATCTCCATTGACCAAATTAAATATCCAACACCCACGCCAACCCATGAATCCTCCCCTTTATCTTTAATTTCCTTTGGTGGTATGGTTGTTTAATGTGTTGGAGAATAAGTCTTAAAATAAAAACAAGTCTAATATATATAAAGTGGGAACTTTGAGTTTAGATTGTCTGGACCTTTTGTATAAGAAAGTAACTTCCACAGCCAGTGGTATATATACAAATTAAACCAACATCACTACCAACACCCACACTCCTTCAAAGTGGCCCAAATCCATTTAATAGAAAAAATGCTAGTACAATATTGGCTAATGCATTCGGGCCGCTTAATCTTGCATTTGTCTAATATATATAAAGTGGGAACTTTGAGTTTAGATTGTCTGGACCTTTTGTATAAGAAAGTAACTTCCACATATAATACACAAACCAACTCACTCCTTCAAAGTGGCCCAATCCAAAATGCTAGTACAATATTGGCTAATGTTTCCTTGCATTTGTCTCGTTCTCAAATTAGTTCCCGGTGGTTCTTGTAGATCTCCTCTATGATGTCGCTTCTCTGCCCCCTGATTCGAGGTCGATGTGTACATGTGTTCGGCGGCAGAGATTCAATCTCATTCTGGTATTAGGTCTAGGGCAAAGTGTGTTGAGGGCAGTTTAGTCCTTTGGATCTAGGATTTCAGTTCAACAAGTTTAATGGGGTTAATCCTATGTGTACTTCCCTTAGTGGATGATCGCCACACTCTTGATTCATTGAGAAATAGAAGATAAAAACAAGAAAGAAGAAACAAGAAAAATATGGAGAAGATAAGAAATGGGATGGCACCACACTCGTGATTCATTGAGAGAAAGAAGAAGTGATAAGCCTAGGGGATGATCGCCACAAGAAACTTGGTTTCTTGATAAGATCTAATGAAGGTTCAATGAAGAACAAAAGAAAGACATACTCTCACAATACACAATGTATTATTTCTTAAAATTCTGCGTTGTTATTCTCATAGATTTCTCCCTCTATATATAGGAAAGGATAATGATGGGCTGATTCAATACAAGGCAATAAAAAGGCCACAAATACCTAACAATGATTCCTAGTGGATGAATGGTTCCAGAACAACCAAGAAGAGCAAGAATCATCTTCAACAAACAAGCGAAATGTCATCCTTCCTTATTCCTTTGAAATTTTCGTTCATTATCCTTATGCATCAGCCCACACCTTTATTTCTAGAAATTAAAACAAAAACACATTAATATTTTGACCAATAATTTGTCTCTCACGTTGAAGCCCGATTTTAACCATAACAAAAATCGAATCTCCCATAGTGGTTGTGAGAAGACTTGTAGAATTCTTTCTTATCTTTCCAACGGATCAAGAATCATGCTAATTGGACTTCTGGATCTTGAGATATTACCAAAACAAGACAGATGTGTTATTTTCAACAATGCCAACTTTTCAGGCTTGATTTTATTCATTTTAAGGGAATTAATCCTAGGTTCTCATCACATTAATAGGCTGATGATTGTACAATCATTACTACGAATATTAAGCTGAAATGCTCCGACTCATGACAACTAATGCTTTCTAGAAGCTTTCACAAAAGACAAAATAACAACTAGAATTGAAAATAACAGCTAGAATAGAAAATAAGTAGAAAGTATTAAATTCCTAATTACTTGTGACCCTGTGAGTGTTGGGGAGTCTGGGAGAGCACGGAAGCAACAACGAGCTATTCAATGAACAGGACAACCAAGAGACTTGGACGCCACATCTCCACCCAAAACCTTAAGACATCAAGTATATGGATCCCCTCTCTTATACATTCTTCATAAAACTCATTCCTAATCAATGTCAGATGTGAAACTAACCCACTCACACATGAATTATCAATATTCTGCTGTCACAATATGCATATTGTGGTGCTCTACTATAGATTTCATCACCATTTATATGTTTTAATAGGAAAATTGTGTTAACTTCCTTGTCAAGACCCATTCTGTGTGTGGATGGAGCCAACTTATTATGAGTACTCCATTTAACTAATCAAATCCTTCAATAAAATTACTTCACTAGATAAAAAATTGTGTGTGCGCCAAGCCTACATGATACTTATTATTTTTATTCATGAAAAAAAAAAACAATACAAACTCCATTGGTGATTGGCATTGGCTTCATCAAAGTGTCACACTTGGGTACTTGCAAGACCCATAACCTTCAAGAAGGCAAACATACAAAATATGGGTCAGACATAAAAACAAAAGGGATATGTTCAATATAGTTGGAAATGAATTTATAACCAATTATTAACCAAAACATGATTGTGACTCCATGTATATCGTTGGTGTATGTAGGTCTTCAGTCATAGTTCATCATGATGTCACTTTATTATATATAAACAATACACAAAATAGACAAAAATATAGTTTTAATCTTTTGTATTTATAAAAAATTTCAGTCTGATCTTTATGCTTTTTTTTTCTCACTTTGATCATTTATGTTTTAAATTTGTAACAAAGTAACCATTTTATTATCTTTGTAACAAAGTTGCTATTATTTGAATTGAGTTAGTTGAAGTTAGAATATTTAGTCATTTAAAATGATAAGAGACCTATTTGAAACTTACTAAAATAATAAGGGATCAATTTGAAACTACTCAAAGACATGAAGGATTAGGAAAGTTAATAAAAAGATTACTTTATTATAAATTTGAAACATAAAAGACGAAAGTTAAAAAGAAAGAAATAAAGAAAAAACATAAAAGACCAAACTGAAATTTTGAATAAACGTAATGGACCAAAGATACATTTTTACCCACAAAATATTTATTAATAGAGAAATTTTGATAAAACAAACACTCACTTGGATCCTTTGCAATTTGGGTAGCAAGGCCATTGAAGTAACAAGTTCCACCCACTGGCCTAAATTGTGCCCAGTATGAACTAAGTGCATAGCTAGCATGCCCCACCACTGAATCGGGTTCAAAACACGATTTTCCGGGTTGAATTTGGTCACATGTTTGATTCCCTTGTGAGCAGGCATACGATAACGCCTCTGCCACTGCAGTCACATTCGCTCCCTCCGCCACCACGCACCACGCCTTCCCTTTGTAATTCTCCGGTGGTGGCAACGACCTAAACTCTGACTCCGATGCCTTCCCAGAAAGGTCTATCTCATAAACACTCGACCCATTTGGGTAAAACAACCCGAAATGACGCTCAGTTCCAAAACCCGGTTTCAAGTTCTCATTAAACAACGCAAATATAAAAGATGGAAGAACCAAACCCGGTCGAGTCGGAGTTCCAACAAATGGTTTTCTCGTAACTTTCTTCACAAAGTTTCGATTATACGTGGCAGCGTTATGAACATTCGCGCCAATTTGATCCAAGTCACCTCCATTTGGCCAACCCGTTTCCGCAATGAAAATCGGAATACCCGGAAACCCAAGTCGCTCCATTGCAAAATAAACCGCATCAACCATTTGATCAAACAAATTAGTGTAAACCAAACCCGTACCTGAATCCGTAACCGAAATATTCTTCGATTCAAAAAGAGCGTAATCTAGGTTAATATTTATAGGATCCGAAGCCCAAGAGAAAAACGGGTAAACATCTAGGAAGAAAAAGAGTGAGTATTATGTAAAAACTCCAACATGGGTTTCATAACACTAAACGCAATGTCGTTTCGAAAAGTGCCGTTTGAAGGTGGAAACGACGATTGTAAAACATCCATAGCAGAAGGGGTTCCAACTTTAACTTTGTGTAAACCAAATGTCATAAGGGAGTGTTGGATTCGGTGCATCGCAGGAACAATGTGGGACCATGTTTGATTTGTTGTGGATGAAATGAGTTCGTTACCTACTAGGAGGTAACGAATGAGTGTTTTTGGGTAAAAGGGTACGAGGTTTGATTGAACCCATTGGTTTGAGAGTGTTTGGTTGGTGGAGATGTTGGTGATGAGTTCATTTGGAAGCATTATGGAAACTTGGAGACCTGTGTTTTCGAGGGCTTTAAGGATTTGTGGATTTGCGTCATAGATTTTAACTCGTTTGGCTTTGATGTTTTTTATGAGAGTAACTGAGGTTGTTGGTGTTGGAAGGTTGTTTCCTAGTTGACCATAGTTTACTCCTGGTTGTCCTGAGATTTCTGCACCTGTAAAAACACTAAAATCTAAAATCCACAACAAACTTCAAATTTAAATAGAGGTTGAACTCTGGGTCTCTAAATATGCAAGTATGCTTCACTCAAATACCCTCCGTCCCTCCATTTACATAATATAAAGAAAAGTTACCAACAAAAGTATCTCTACTCAAAACAAAAGCTTCTACAGATCTGGTTCAAAATTTGGACCAGATCCATCAACTTATGTTGACCCATATATTCTATAACAGAGGGAGCATTTGAAAATTACAAATACAAATACTAATAATGCTTCAAAATGTGGAGACGATGAAACTTGTTACAATTTAGAGATTAGTCGAACATTCAAACTCTTCCTGAATGAATATGGAATATTACTTTGTATGAAAATCAATAAAATCCATAGTTTCTGATTTTGATGTGAGAGGGGAAGGGGAAGTGGCTTACCAGATATAGAGAACAAGGAGAAGAAGAGAAATAGAGAAATCACAGACATGGCCATTGGTTTCTCTAGATACTGTGTTTCTTCAACTCAGCTGCTTCAAGAGATGTTTGTTTGAGCCTTTTAAATGTATCCTCTAAATATCACTTTGCTTGGGATGTGTAAGATAGAATTGAAGGTGTGTAGAAGGATGAAAATAGATCATCAATACATGGTTGACGTTTGAGAAAATGTTACAAAGGGGAAACGAATGATGATGTAGGAGTTGGACAAAAACAATGGCATAGTTGATTGAAGGTCTGAAAGGGAGAGGTTTTTGGGCACAATTGTCAAATCACTCAACTTATTTGTCATCACCTACTTGTATGGTTATTTACTAATGATAACGAAAGCATTGGTGAGTGCCAAGTTGTGAAGGAGGAATACAGCATTGACGTTGACTCCAAGGAGCTACAGCTACTACTCAAGTTGTGAAGGAATACAGCATTGACGTTGACTCCAAGGAGCTACAGCTACTACTACTAGTAGTATATGCTACAAAAATAAATGCAAAAAGATTTTTCTTTTACCTCTTTGCTTGTTTGCATAATCCTGTTAAATATAGCTGTGGCAGCTGGACAGTTTTGGCACTTACACTGTAAAATCAAAAACAGCATACAGCAACTATAGCATCCTTGTTTATTTTTTCTACATAGCATATGCAGATACATGAATCGATTAACCAACATTGATATAAGGAAGATGGACCACCAATTGTTTCAATGAAAATCTGAACATTAGGAGCAACTATTTGCCAGAAATAATTACATCAATTGATTGATGATCAAAGGTTGCACCTAGGTCATATAAATGGTCAAAATTTGGATCCTCAAGTTAAACTACATGTCAAAAATAGGCCATTAAATGGACTCTACATGGAATGGTTTTTTATAGAACTGCAGCAAAAGAGAAGAAGAAACCACACTTAGAGAAGAAGCAGCCATGCAAGCACCAGCAAGCCATGGTGGTAATCTGATTCCAGTAAATGGGTACAAGACGCCGGCAGCAATTGGCATGCCTAGAACGTTGTAACCAAGAGCCCAAATGTAGTTCAGCCTGATACGAGACATGGTCTTTCTAGATAGATCTATGGCTGTAATCACATCTTCCAAGCTGCTTTTGATAAGAACTATATCAGCTGCTTCTATAGCTATGTCAGTTCCAGCACCAATTGCCATACCCACATCAGCAGCAACCAAGGCCGGAGAGTCATTTATTCCGTCGCCCACCATTGCCACAGTCAATCCCTTCATCTGCATCCAGTTTCAATTTAAAAAATCAGCAAGTGCTTACACTTTTGTCAGATAATCTCAGATATTAGCCCTTCACGTCATTTTATAACCAAGATGTCTCAACTATATTAGTTTATCAATCTACCTGGAAAAAAGAGTGGGTTTTAGCATGAGTTTCATATAGTTGGTTTACAAGCTTTACCTGCAATTCTTTCACCTTATCAGCTTTGCCTATTGGATCCGTCTCAGCAAAGACCTCATCAATACCAACTTCATTTGCAATAGCATTTGCAGTAGCATAGTTATCACCAGTCACTATGACGCTCGAGATGCCCATGGAGTGGAGAAAAGATATGACACGCTTAGCCTCTGGCTTTACGGGATCAGATACAGAGAATGCTCCAGCAATCTTTCCATTAATTGAAACTAAAACACAAGTTCTAGCCAGAATCTCATTTTCAGAGATGTACTTCTCAACCTCGGAAGATATTTGAACATTACAAGCATGCATGAGTCTCTTGTTTCCAACTAAAACTGTTCTATCACCAACTTTTCCACTTACCCCAGCTCCCATGTGTACCTCAAAATCATCCACATTTGTCACTTCCTCGGTGGCGGAACCGAATTTCTTGCGCAGTTTCTTTGCATGCGCTACAACAGCTTTTGCTATGGGATGTTCGCTACTTGCCTGAAAAATCGTAGAAATAATAACCTTAAATATGAAGGAGAAATATAAATAAGATATTCAGATTGGAAAAGTTTCACCATCACTTAGAATTGCTCTTTGCTTTTCATCATTTCCATAAACAAACAACAGGTAACATGGTTCTGTAATCTATGTAGCTCTCTCCACAGTGGGATCCAGGGAAGGGTTAGAACTAAATTTATATCTTTTTTGAGATTAAAACTAAATTCAGTTTCTTTTTTTATATTCCTCAATTATCTTTTGCAGAGGCTCTAGAAATTCTAATAAGAATAAAATTTTATCAATATTCAGATATCCAAATACATAAAGCGTGCAGCATAAAAAAATACCTCCACAGAAATTGCCATGTCACATAACACCTCCAAAGAAAATTCAGAAAACAGCACCGCACTAACTACTGCTGGCTTCCCAACTGTTAGTGTCCCAGTCTTATCAAATACAATAGTTTTTACCTGCATCGAAGTTGGGAACAATGAATAAGATTTCAATTTTAAATAATACAGTGAAATTTTAGGAACATGTTGCATATTAGTGTTAAATACACAGTAGATACTATAAACGAGATCATGCAAAACCTGAATGTCATAAATACAATAAAAACACTCAATACTGATTAACAAAATTAGGGGGAAAGCTTCATAATCACATTATAAGTTCAAAATTATAACATTTACAAACTTCAATTCAGCATTTTCTCCTAATCCGGGCACAATTCACATACAAGTTACAACAACTCAAGATATGGAGTAACAGGAAATAGATATATCATTACCTTGTGTGCCTTCTCCAGTGCATCACCACCCTTGATAAGCACACCTTGGGAAGCACCTATGCCTGACGCAACCATGACTGCAGTTGGTGTAGCTAGACCCAGAGCACATGGACAAGCAACAACTAACACAGAAATAGCAAACTGCAAAGCAAGCTCAAATGCATCCATTGCTTTTGGTATCCAATGCTTAGGGTAGAAACCAGCTTTGCCAGGAATGAACCACCCCAGCCAAGTTATGAATGCTATAAAAACCACCTATGGATGCAACCACAAAGTAAGCAACTTCCCATGGTTAATAATGCTTATCTAATATATATATATATAATTGCAATGCTGGATATCACTTAATCGATGAAATGATGCAGTATCATTATCATCCCTTTATTTTCAGTCCAATGATATAAGCATATAAACAAACAAAAAAATAAGCAGGAAAAATAATCACAGAACTGATGGCATATGTCATTTCTTGAAACACTTTTACACGAGGCATAATTCCTAGAACCCGAAACCAAAATGATTATATGCATGCCATATGCAAGATGGAAAAAATGAGATGAGAAAAGAGATCTATATTAATATTATATTAAGGCACGAGATGTGTTTAGTGATGTTTTCTTCGGAAGAAGTACAAAAGAAGAAAGAAGTCTTTTTGGCTAACAGAATCAAATATTTACATTTGGGACAAATGAAAAAGAAGATACAGAATTTAAATTCTAAATAGAATTGGAATTTGGCAGTGATAGTGGTCAAGGGATACAACTAATAGTGATAGTGGTGGTGGGAGACTGGGAGGACGTTGGCAATCGTTGTGGTAGGGGGGCACCAATGGCAATGATGATTAGAGGCTGTCAGCAATGGTAATAGTTAGAGGACATACCAACAATAGTGGTTTGAGAACACGAACAGGGACAGTAATCAGAGGTCACCAATGGCAATGGTGTTCAGTGGTCGTCAGGGGAACCATTGCAGGTGCCAACGACAACAATAGTAATTGGATTATGCTAACAACAATCGCTTTCTTAACTTAATAAAAATTGAAGTATTGGTTTTAACTTTTATCTTTGATACTTGGAAGTTGTTTCTGGGGAAAAAGAGACATTGAAAAATAGTAAAATAAAATATAAAATAACTTAGAGAGTATTTTGGGAACAATGTCATTAAATAGGATTAAGTTAGGTAAATTTGCTTATATTTTGGACCAAAAATTTGAGACTTTCTTTTACTTATAATCGAGTCCGGAGTAGCACAGTCTATATTTTTTAAACACCCACTGCACTTGATCATCAGAAAACAATATTTAGACCTTTTCCTTTCTTTTCCAAACACACCAAAACAGGGTAATTGGAATTGCAAAGTCCAACTCTAAGGATTAATTTCAAGTCTAACTCCATGCATCAACTAACACCGAAAAGCATAGTTAAGAAAAAAAATACTTACTATTGGAACAAAAACCCTTGAAATATCGTCTGCAAGTTTTTGAACAGGTGCTTTAGCAAGTTGAGCAGCTTCAACGAGTTGAACAATTTGAGAAAGGGCAGTGTCTGATCCAACATGTGTAGCTTTAACCACTACACAGCCATTCTCATTAATGGTTCCACTGATAACCTGTTCCACACATTTGAAAAAATTAAAAATGTTCTTGCCACTCTATCATGCCGCCTTTACACTAACTAAAACCACAAAAACTTGAATTAAGAAAATTAGAAATTGCACACAGTTCCCTGCGTTACTCTCCCCATGAAAAAAGAAAAGGAAGATATCAATCCAATGTTTGTCTGTGTAAAACACATCACAAGATACGTGCACTCTCTCACTCTTTGGTTACAACTGCTTTTGGGTATTCCTATCATTCATGACACTTTTACCCTGCAGCATCAGTGCTCACCTTCTTCACTTGTGTTTGTCATGTTCGTCCCTAATTTGTTGGATTGCTTCTGCTCTCTTAATCCCTAACACCAAAAATACTACCAACTATAGGTTCTAATACATGTATAATACCTTGTCTCCTGGACTTTTGACAACCGGTCTTGCCTCCCCAGTGATCATACTTTCATTTACATAGCTTTGCCCTTTATAACAATACCATCAACAGGAATTTTAGCCCCAGGAACAATCTTAATTATGTCGCTCATTTGTAGAAGTTGAGTGTCAATTTCTGTCTCTGTGATAATATTTCCATCAGTATCAATTGTTACTAAATAAGCTTTATCAGGAACAAGTTGTGTCAGCTTTCCTAAAGCATCTGATGTTTTCCTTTGGCCACAATCTCCAAATATTTTCCTAATAGAATAAAGGATATCAACATGGAGCTGGTCTCAAAGAAATCTTGTCCTTCAAATGTATCGGAAGTCAGTGCTTTTATTACAATGTATAATGAGTAAAAATATGCAGCATTAGTGCCTAGCGCAACCAGCACATCCATGTTAGCAGATCTTCTCCTCAATGCATGATATGATCCCACATAGAACCTAACGATAATAATAGCAATTGTAAAATGATTATACAAACCTCTATCTACTGAAAACAAACACATTAAACCATCTTCTGGTTAATAATTAATAGCAAAGGTAACGAGAAACTTGGATTAAACAGCTTTTCGTAAAGAAATAGTACCTTTTGCCCACTATGAACTGCACAGGCGTGCTAAGGATCCATCGTAAAAACAACCCAAGAGTAAGCATATTATGGATCCTATAGTTTAACCAATTACCATATGGTGGAAGCATGGGAAGCACCATGGCAAACACGAACACAGGTACGGAAAACAAGCAGCTGAACAAAAACTGATCCCTATACATGCGAATTTCATTCACCTTATCCTTTGCTCTTCGTCCGGAAGGAGAATATAAGGTTGCTTGATACATCTTGGGGCCACAGCTAGCTTCCTCAACACAATGAATGAGAGTTCTTGGACCTGTAATGTCCGGATCATAGCTAACCGTAGCTATATGTTCTGAAAAATCCATTTCAACGCGATTCACACCCACAGCTAGTTCAAGAGAAGCCGCCAAGACATTAGCATCTTCTTCAGAATCAACCCCTTCTATTTTTAGATGCACTTTGTTCGCATCATTCCCTGAGCTAATAAGTTCTGCTCCAAAACCCGCGTCTTCTACAGCTTCAATTATCTTATCGGGATCAGCAAGGCTAGGATCATAGTGCACTTTAGCTTCCTCCAAAGCTAAACCAACTATTGCCCTTTTCACTCCATCAATCATTTGAAGAGCTTTTCAACAGACTCAGAGCAACTCGTGCATGCCATTCCTTTAATTCTGACCCGCACACCGATATGTCTTGCTCATGGTCATGAACCTCATTAACTCTAAACCCACTCTCTTCTATGCTTTCTTTTATTCTTCTTGCCTAAAATACATTCACATTAAAAATAAATCCATTATTACAAATATCCATGACCTTCACATAAACCATAATTCACTACAAAGACATTAACATGAATATAATTAAAAAAATGAAGATTTCTTCAGCTCTTTTTTGGTTATTAGAAGGTTTCTTCAGTTTTAATAGGGCCGCAATGTGAATAACAGTGAAAGTATCATAAATTTTAGTATTTTTCATCAGAAACATCACTACAATATCCCGTTCATCATGCAAAACATGAAGTATATATGAAAAACAATAAAATTCAGCACAAAAACCTAATAACAATAATAAATGCATGACTTACAGTGATGAGCTTGGGAACAAATTTGATTGCGGCTCGGCCATCGAGTGGAGAGACTGCTATACTTTTAACGCCGTTAAGATTTTTAAGCGCCGATTCAATAGAATTTACACAGGAAGCACATTTGATATCGGTAATTTGAAACGTAACTGTCCTAACGGTAACGTTTTCTTCTGAAGCTTGTAACAGAGGTATCTTAACATCGTCAATTCCAGAAGCTTCCATTTATGGTTCGATTCCAGCAGATAGGTAGGGTTTGAATAAAAGTCAACTGAAGAGGTAATAGCGAGTTGAGAATTGAGATTTAAGCGATACGAGAATGGCGGGTTTTATTATGTTGCGTTCAAAGTACGATGGAAGAAGATGAATGAAAGAAACAAAAGAGGGAGAAAATTATTGGTAGGGTTACGGAACGTGACGCAGGGGTGTGCGTTACTCTAGTCTAAACTTTTGAATTGGTAACGACTTGCACTTTCTTTCCCACCAAAGTGACTCTTTATCGATTCTACCCCTTTATTCCGATGCTAATGGATAACGTGATGCTTTCCGGCTACGAGGACTGATTCGCCAATTTAGGTTATAAGGACTCATTTTTCAGGTTAAGAAATAGAACAGAGGATATTGAAAATTGGATAAATGTGGTTAAAATACCGTTGAAGTTAATTTAACTAATTTATTAAGAGTTCTATTCAAATTTTAAAAATAGGTTTTTTTCTTTCTAAATTATAGTTTTGGTCCCTCTTTTAAAAAAAATCGCATATCTTGGCCCTCCTATTTTAAAACTCAGACATTTAGTCTCCCTATTTTTAAAAATCCAGACATTTTAGTCCAAAAGGTGTTTTTTTCATATTTTTTTTGCTGATTAGGAGGTCTGTCAACAAAAAAACTGACGTGGCAACCACATGTGTGCCAACATCAAGCGCCACATCATTTAATGAACTCGACATGCCACCTATTGGGGATTTGTTGTTGTTTTAATGACATGGCACTCGACATGTACAATAAAGCCACATCATTATTGCCACTTGGATTAAAAAAGGTCACCTCATCTAAAAATAAAAAAAGTAAGTGACACATCAGCTTACAAATGACATCGGGGACTACAATGGATAAAAAAAATTGCAAGGGCTTTTTAAAAAAATATATATGCAGGAACTAAAATGGATATTTGTCAGAATAACAAATAAAATGATATTTAAGTCTTTTTATATAAAAATAATAATTAGATTGATTGTCACTTTATTAATCTGAGTATGACGTAGTTGTTAAATCGCTTATGGACACAGCTTGACTAGCTTATATATAGGGAAAATGTTAATGTTTCAATTAAGTCATTTATTTATATTTTTTCTGCTTCAATTAGGTACCATTTACTTTCTCATCATCTTCACAAAAATTAAACTCTAACTTTATAACCATTTTCCTCAACTTCACCCAGAAACTCATATTCTTCACCATCCTCTATATCATTTGTTGTTGTCAAATCACCTCTACAAGAATCATCTATTTTCGATAGAAACAAAGCAAAAACAAAAAAATATAGAATCCAAAATCAAACATTTCTCCTCTTTTCTAGTGAATATAAACCTCTAACTGGAAAACTAACCATAGATTTGGAATACCCACATCGCTTTAACATTATTCCTCATAAAAATTTGTTTTCTCGAGCTCCTCGCTACATTGACACCGCACCTAAAATTGCCCCACCTACTAAAAAGATTGAAATACAACCACTTTATCTTCTTCATCATTCAGGTTTACTAGATTGAGGAAGAGGCCGATGAACCATTGAAAATCAAGTATATACATAAACGAACCAAATTGAAATCGACCATCGATATATGTGTCGCACATACAAGTCGCTTAATTATGTCACGTAAACTGTTAATTGTCATGTCATCATCCGTTAATTGTAATAGACAGAAAGCCTATGAAAGGTCTTTTGTGTCACGAGGATGAGATAGCATCTGATAACTCTCGCATGATCTAGTGGGTCAAGTATCGTTTTGCCATCATTCAATTCACATCACTATGAACAAGTATTTGATCTCTTTTTTTCATCCGTTTTTACAAACACCACTCTCTCTCCCCCCATTCGTTCATCTTCATCATCGTTCAATGTCCAGGTCTGATTTTGTTTTTTTGGTTTTTGAGGGTTTTGGAAAGATTTAGGACAAATTTAAATTTTTCTAGGTTTGGTTTTGGTTTATGGGTTTGAAGATGAAGATATTCATCTCAATTTGAGTTTTTTTTTAATAAAAACCTAATTAAAAAATATATACTTATTAATTTATAAATTTATTTAAACTTGCAATGTCGGTACACGTCAGCGCTTTAGTGCCATGTGGGCTTTTTTGCAATGGAAAAACTAAAAAGGACTAATGGTGTAAATATAATCTAACTTAAAGGATTAAGTTGATACGAAAAAAAAATAAACGAAATTATTACAAATAAATAACTTAAAAGAAATCTGTAATTTTGTTTATCAAATAAATTAATTAATAAGTACAATAGCAACAAGATTATTCGAAGGGTTTTGCTTTTCCCCCTCCCCTCCTACTCAATACACATCCCATAAGGGTGAGAAAAGACCAAAAGGTCATTAATGAAATGGTCAAAGCGTCTTTTTTTAAAAAAAAAAATTCACCTGTTCGAACACGGGCATTCAAACACGCTCAACAGCCTCATTCGAAGTGTGTTAAATATTGACACACACACCCTCTCAGGCGTAATTTAACGAGTTCGAATGACACCAATCGTGATTCGCTTGTATAGCCTTGTTCAACACTATTTTATTATGTTCGCGTGCTTTTAATCGAGGCAACAATAATGGACCTCACACCACATTCACCAATATTCCTTAACACAGATGCACGCGCTCAACGTGTTCAACAAGACAATTCAAATTGTCACTAATCACGCCCCGCAAGAGTGTTCCACGCGACAGATATTACACTACCAATCTTATATACCTCTTAAGGGCATATATACGATGTGGTAAATGAGCATCGATATATGTCCCAAATGACATATATACGATGCGCTTTTTTTTTTATTTTTTTAGTTGTAAAAAAATTAACTGGCCATGATTTCACTTTCAAAGTTGATCAACGGTGTGGATTGCACGACAACATCAAAGTTGATAATCGAGGTAAAATGTTTTCGTGGTGTATATGCAACCAAGTATAATGTTGCACTAATTCAGTTTTTTGAATATGAGTTTTACTTATCCGCTTTCGGTAGATATTTATGGTTCATCTAAGTTTAAAATCATATATGTTATGAACGAATAAAATCTACACTTGTTGCATCTTTTGATCTCTCCCACCTGTCTGTTGCCTCCTATTGCCCCGCAGTGGTACCAACACTACTCATCAGAGTCAGCATCATGGTTGGATTCGTATGCCGGTCGTTTTACCCTCCGGTAGTCTATGTGTCCTTCAAAGGCATCGCCCCACCCCTGATGCGCCTAGATGTGTCGATTTAGCCGATGATTCATCGACGACTTATAGATTCACACCTTTTTGTATTACACGGTATCTATTACTATATCGCGTTTTATCCAAGATATCTACACCGCTGATGTTAATCAAATCACGAGACTTCAAATTATAAAATCAAGTAATAAAATCACAATCATATCAGATAATAAACTCATCATATATATTTTGGGACATATATACGATGTGCAATCTTCAAGATTATATATGTTCGTTGCAGTGATATACGATCGATTTAAAACACATCAATCGTGATATACGCACAATGAACATATATATACGACGCCTAAAGAGACATCGATATATGTCCCAAAAGAGACATATACGATTCGTGTAATTTTGTCAAAAAAATGTTTTTTAAAGGGCATTTTGGGAATTCACTATTTGGTGGGAGTATATGGGATTGGGTGGGGGTAAAAAAAAAATGCCAAAAAATGTATCAAACCCGACCCGGGTTGGAACCCGTTTGGATTGGTATTTAATAACAACAGGGAGAGCCAAGCGAGAGACGGAGACCTGAGTGAACGACTCTGAGAGGAAACACTAGAACTATTCGATGAAGCCATTTCCGATTTTTCTCATCTTCCTCATTGCCTCCACATTAGGTATTGTTCCCTGTTGATTCTTCACGATTCGTTGATTTAACTTGTAGATAACACATCACAGCAATTCCTCTTTCCACGCTTCTTCATTCTGATCCATGATTAATTCAGATCTAGTTAATTTCCCGTACAATTCATCAATATATATATATATATATGATTTTGTCTTCTTCTTTTATAACCGTTTTTGCGTTCTGGTGTTGTCCTTTTCTTTTTCTTTGTGCGTGTGTATCAGTTTCTGCGAAGACAGTCAGCGATGTAACGGAGCTGCAGATTGGCGTTAAGGTAACCTGTTAATTTGTTTGAGAATCATGTTCTCTCTTTCAGAATTGTGAATTTTCGATTAAATGTTTGGAGAAATTGTCTTTGCAAAGATTGCATCATGTGTGGAAATTCGAATTGTTTCATTGTCCTGGTGTGTTATCTAAATCTTTGGATAACAATTTCAATTGACCTTGTCATGTGAATCCATGCTCACCTTTTAAGTTAATTTGTTTTTTTTAGATAAGCCTTTTAAATTAATTTGTGTATATTAGCTTGCTTTGATGATTCTGAATTGTTAGAAATTATTCGAATTTGTGTAACTAGTACATTACCTTTTTTTTGGTGAGCAACTAGTACATTACCTATAATGGGGTGTTTTATTGTAGTTTATCATGGTGTCATGCTGTAACATTATCATGCAACACTACTATTTATTTTGTGTTCCCCCTTCCACAACTTTCATTTTACAACAAGGGGAAAATTTGCAGTAGTATGCTCTGCAAATCGGGTTTTAACGTGGAATATAAAAACATGATTGAAATACAAACACATGATATAGCTAGTCGTTTATTGTGATATTGGAAATAGAAACTACTGAATTTTCAAAGTAGGAAAGCAAAATCCTCTTTTGGAGCTTAACAAGTGTGCTGCCTGCATGTTAAGAGTTCATTGTCACAGATACCAAGCATAGTAATGAATTGTAAATGTATAATAATTTATTGTAGAGATTAAGACAGGAGAAAATAAATGTATGTCTTTTCCCTCTTTTGCCTGCCAATGATTTGACTTCCTCAATTTCAATCTATGCTATAATTGTTGCTTAGTAAAACAGTGATTATGGGTTGATGTCCTCTTTATTGCTTACTATTATGATCTCTGTCTTTGCAGTATAAACCAACATCATGTGAAGTTCAGGCACACAAAGGTGATAAAGTCAAAGTACACTATCGGGTGAGTAATTTTTGAGGTTTGTGATTTATACCACAAAAATAAGCTTAAACAAAGAAATGACCTGAAGGGTGTGTTTGGGAGAGGGAGAGGGAGAGGGAAGGGAACAAAGGGAAGATGATATGATGTTAAGTAATACCTATTAAGTTTTCTCCACTTTGTTTGGATGTTATTATGTAACAAATTAACACCCTCCTCCATATGTTGGGAACATCAAAATGTTCATAAAAATTAATAAGGGAGGAGGTCTTTTGGAGTAAAAGGTTCAATTAAAAAATTTCTTCCCTTAACATTTATTATTTTTAAGTGGTCACTGGTCAACAGGAAACACCATATGTTGGGCTACATGCTTCAAGGAATTTTTATTACTTTTAACTCTTATTCATTTGTTTTTGAGATCCGAAACTGTGCATTTGCTTAATTTGTTGTCTATCATATTCCTGCCTATTATATATTTACTTGTCTTTGCAGGGCAAACTCACTGATGGAACTGTTTTTGATTCTAGCTTTGAGAGAAACAGTCCAATTGATTTTGAGCTTGGTAGTGGTCAAGTGATCAAAGGTATGTTGTGCGTAAATAACTTCTATCATTTTGACTTTCTGGTTTCATTGCCAATAAAGGTGATAATTAACTACTACTGTTCTTGCTTTCACAATTACTGAAAATGAATGCTAATAGGTGCGAAGTTATAAGTTTTAGATGAAGTGAGAGAAGAGAAAGAAAGGAGGACTCTTGAAATATGTAATAATATTGATAATGAGTTGATGCCAACTTGATAATAGCTTGTTAGCATAAAAGACTAAACACTAATCTCTATTTATAGGGATAAAACACCTCTAATCCTAATTAAATAGGGAAACTAGGAAACAAATCAAGATTATATCTTACAGGGGAGTAAATTACAATAGTATCAAGATATTGTTAGATACTTTTGTTATTCTTCTAACATGCACTAACAAAATGGCTATGTGCTAAAAGATAAAATGTGACACTAAAGCACATATCCTTTCTCGATCTTTCTGGTATCTTTTGTTAGCACTACATTAAAAGAAAAGATGCAACTGATAATTGCATCGTTAGCTCAATTCTAGGCCTATAGATAAATTACATTTACATCCATTTTTTATCTGATTTTATGTGCTTAAATTTTTAAACTTTACTGACCAGTGGCCACCAAGCTTGTGCTAAAATTTATATTTATACTGATATACATGCATGGGTGTATTTAGGTAATCATGCAAGCATGTAAGATTTAATTTCATTACAAACTTCTGGTTTATGGTTTATGGGAGGGAGACCTTCACGATAGAGGATTCCATGATCGCTCCCTTTCTTTGCAGGGTGGGACCAAGGATTATTGGGTATGTGCCTGGGTGAGAAGCGGAAGTTGAAAATACCAGCAAAGCTTGGATATGGAGAGCAGGGATCCCCACCCACTATTCCAGGTAATCTATCATGTTCAGAATGATGGTAATTGTCAAAAGCCAAATCTCTAGTCAGTAAAATTAAGATCTAACAGTAAAGATGCTCAGGATGATCAGATTGTCTGTATTCAAAGAGTGTTGCTAGCTTAAAAACTTGATGTATTTCTTTTATACATTTAATGTAATGTACAGCCAGCCAGCTATATTATTAATGTATGCTTGTGTATGATTTTGAACCTACAGGTGGTGCAACACTTATATTCGACACCGAGCTTGTGGGCGTGAATGAAAAAAGTTTAAGCGATGAGAAACCAGACTCATCCGAACTGTAGACACATCAAAATAAATGGAAAACACTAGACTTTTTGCAATGTTTGTTGGCTTTTTTTTTGTTCCTTAAATAATGCTTTCATCCTCAAGGTTTGGTTGTCTAATTCCGAGGCTAATTTAGAGATATAGCTGGTGTAACCCTATCATTTGAATGCATTTCTATATGGTTTTAATTAGCTTTTATGAGAATTTTTATAGAGTACAAGAACTGAAAGAGCATATAAATAATGGGTTGTTTTTTCATACCCCCACCATTACCCCATATACCCTCACATAATATGTAATCCCCAAAATACCCCTTTGAAATGTATTTTTTTATTTTAAAAAGGTCAATCGAGATATATGTATTTTGGACATATATACGACGCCTATATTTAACACATCGTATATATGTCCCTAAAGACGATATATGATTGGTCACAGATGATGCAATGTATATACGCTTTGTGACATATATACGATGTGTTAAATATAAGATCGATATATGTCCAAAATACATATATTATATATATGATGGTTGTTATATAATTTTTTTAAATTTTAATGGTTAGGATTTCACTTTCAAAGTTAATCAACGGTGTAGTTTGTACTAACAAAATCAATCTATTGATAATCTTTTACCTCAACTATAAATACCCACTCTCACCCTCACTATTGTTTTTTAAAAGGCTACTAAAAATTTGTTAAAGAGTTAAAACTAATCAAAAATTATAAAAACACCACTAAAAATCTAACAAAATCAAAATAGTTCGCAAATTTTTTTAGATTTTTTTTGAGACTATGAAAAATTAAAAAAATTAATAAAAATAAGAAACAACTGAATTTGGGATTTTGGCGTCAGAATTCCGTAAAGAAGTTTCTTCTAAGCGCCAGTAGTCTCGTAAAAGTTCTTCTAAGGCATATATACGATTGGTCAACCCCACATCAATCGTAGATATGCCTGGGTCAGATATATATAAGACTTATGATTTAGGTCGATATATGTTAAAAACATATATACGATTGGTGCAAATTTTTTTAAAAAAATACATTTTGTCATGGGCAGTTTTTGGAGTTTCACTTTATCATGCAGTATAAGGGGTTATATGGGGTATAAAAACACCCATAAATATTTGGGGTCTATCTATGCCCTTTTTATTCGGTTTGTCATTGCTAATATTATGAAATAATAATAATTAAAGTATTGAATTTTTTTATACAGACATCTAACATATCTAATGGACGTCTCAGAATATTCTTTTTAAAAAATATATTTGTACAACAAATATCAACACAATTAAATTTAATTGTTGTGAACCAACACCATTGGCCAACTTGGCCCGATGACACAAGTTACCTTGGGATATGGGGTCAACTTAGTGTTCCTCGTAGTGACAAATTCAGTGTTGGCAGTGTGATATTTGCTTTTAAACACATAAAAATATTAGTTTTTTCTTGAAAGCTTGGGACACTTTGAGTAGCAAACAATGGTTTAAACCATAAACGTTGTTGTGCAAAACATTTTAATCAACAATCGTGACATAGGGCATCGACCGAGGAAGGGCATCTTGGCAATCAACCGTAAGAAAATCACAACAAAGAGCAAAAATACCAAATGATGATTAACTCATCAATCGAGTAAGATTGGGAGTAGATAAAGTCTTGCAAACGCGACGGAGAACGACTTGATGAGTGACACTTAAACTCCTTAGTGGGCAACTCGTCATCAAAAGCACAACGGGAGAGCTCAAGTATCGATGGTAAATAAGCAACATGTTCTCGATAGATGACCTCTGTGGTACACACGATCTCTCACACGTATTAGAAAAATGAAGTCATCAAAATGTGTCAATTGAGTCCAACCTTCATAGGCAAAATAAGCAACATGATGTAATGATTGTATTTTTTGAGTGTTGGACGGGTGCTGTTTTTTTTTGTATGAATAGTGGGGATTGATCGATGATACTTTTCTAAAAAATAATGTTTACTATGCATGTTATGCCATGAATGCTATATTATTAATTTACAGAATTTATAATCTCTCTTGATTCCCACATGCTCGAGACTTTGGTTAAATATTCTTCTGGTGCTGGTGTGTTCCTTAGCATTGAAGTTTGATATGACTGATTTAGGAAAAATGAAGTGTTTCCTTGGCATTTAAGTTACTCATAATGTGGGAGGAATCTTTATTTGCCAAAGTAAGTATGCTAGGAAGGTGCTAACTAGATTTGGTATGGAAAATTGTAGCATTGTGAATAACCTAATTGTACCAGAACAAAAATTGAGCGTATATGAGGAAGGAAATATTGTAGATGCCACGAGTTATAAACAAATTGTTGGAAGTCTTATATACCTCATAAAGCAAACTGCACTGTGATCTCAAGTTTGCTGTGAATCTCATTAACAGGTTCATGGGGGGACTCATGGTGAAAAACATCTCATGAAAGCAAAGTGTATTCTCAATGCTTGAAAGGTAGTACTAATTTGAGCATTTTATACAGGAGAAATCAAGAGGAAGAGCTGGTCGGATACTTTGATAGTGACTATACTCGAGACTTAGATGACAGGGAAAAGATCTTCAATATATGTTTTCATGATGAGATCAAGTGCAATCTCATGATTATCACGAAAACAACCTGTTGTAACTCTATGTACAACATTCATATCAACTGCATATTGTGTCTGCCATGCCATGTGGTTGAAAAGAGTCCTTGAAACGCGTGGACTTTAGCAAAAGGACAACATCACACTCTTGTGTGACAACAACTCAGCAATTAAACTGTCCAGAAATCCAGTGATGCATGGACACAACAAACACATTGATGTTAGATACCACTTTCTTAGAGAGTTTAGTAAATATGGATAGTTAATTTGGTTCACTACCCAACACAGTAGCAGCTAGCTGACATAATGACAAAATCAGTAAAGTTCGAGATCTTCTCATACTTGAAGAAGAAGCTAGAGATGATAATGCAGACTGAAGTAAGTTGATTATTGCTAGATAATTCAGCTTAAGGGAGGAATTGTTAGGGATGCATTAGTATATATAGTCCAATTGTAATAATTGCTTTTAATTAGATTGGTTGTATTCTGTTAATAGTTCGATATCTGTAATTTATGAGTAATAAATATTAACTAAACAAACATTATATTTATAAGTTATACTTTTCAGAAAGAAAATTAATAATATGTGTTAAATTGTGAGCTAGTCAAAAACTGAATTGCAAAAGGAGTCGCTATTTGTTAGAAAGTTACCCGCAAGAAATGTGAGAATGCACATGTTTACCTTTTGACAACTTCATAAGAATATTATTTTGCACCAAAACGAGAGGGTAAATGATGTATGACCGTTGCTACCATTTCTTACATTTCGTGGTGATATTCAACAGACATTTCACCAAACATTTTCCATTGTAAAAACACAAGAAAATTTAACTACACAATCCATATCCTTTTCTAGGTTTTTCAAACCCGTCTAACTTTTTGGTCAAAAAAATTAGTCTAACATTATTTATATTTTTACTTGTTTATTGTAAAACACACTAAAACTTACTTTTTGGTCACTAATCACGCCCATGAACGCTCCACACCAAGTTATTTTTAAATAAAATTTGGTTGGGGTGAGTGATGAGTAGGATGGGGAGTGGGAAAAGCAAATGCCAAAAAGAATGAAGTTCATTCTGTGAGTGAAAGTCCAAGTCCATGTGGAAGTGGAGCAAACCCGCGCCTCGTAATATATAGGTTTTTCCTTTCCCACACCCTCCTACTCATCGCACGCCCTAAACTTTTTTTCCAAAATGACCTCGCGTGGGACGCCGCGTGCGCGCGGTTTAAGTGGATCGTCAACGACGCCAGGCGAAAAAGTTCGAACGACCTTGTCCGTGTTAAGGAATTTTTTTTGTTCGACGACATCGCTCAACTCGCTCGAAAGAAGTCGCGCGTGTTAAGGAATATTTCCAACCGATGGTGTGAGGTGTGTTATTGCCGCCTCGAATGGCTTTATTCAAACTCGCTCAAGGATTGCGTTGAACAGCGCTCAATGGTATCATTCGAACTAATGTTATACGTAAATGTAAACTTAAAAACCGTAAAATAAAAACACGCTTTGTCATTTCAAAATATGTCACTCAAGAGTTATACAACATTGTGTACCAAAATTATAAAACCTAACTTAACATTAACTACCATCACTATCTTTACTTAAATCTACACAAGGAAGGGGATAGGGGTTTTGATTGTATGAGCAAACACTTCCACTTTTGGATGCGGCTAATAAAAAGCGAGTCTCAACACTTTGCATGGGTGCCCTATTAGTATTCCACATCAAATCCAAGCAGGGCATCGACTTCCGTGCTTCATAAAGATCTTCAAAAGACAACAAAAACATAATGTTATGTAATGTTTTGGAATGACTACACTGAATCTAAATAGAAGACACTTTACCCGCATACAAAGTGTTTGTGTTCGTACTAAAAGGATGTTGAATCGTTTGACACTTCGAATGACGCAACATTAAAGGGAAAAATTGTGTAACAACAATTAGGTGACCAACAACTCAGACGACTTTGTACTTGTTATCGATTAGATACCCCATATCCCAGATAGTCATCCAATTATCTTCAACATTGTTCCCATGATGTGCCCTCAACAACGCTTCATCAAAAATGTGACCTTACCAATACCACCATACAATGAGTGTGGAAGTCATTGTATTGGTTAAGCTCCTCCATCGATCGCTTCGATCGATCGCCAAGCCTCCTCACCCTTCCAAGAAATGCCGCAATACACCGAATCCACGCTACCATCACCAACCACGTTAACAACTTTTTCAACATAGGGACGCATGTATGTTTGGCATCCCTATTATGTATGTATTAAATACATCCATAATCGCAAAGATCAATATCTCAGAATAATAGGATTTGCAAAGAGCAAGAGCCGGTGTCAAAGTAGGAGCTTTTGAAACAAAGAGCAGCAGAGCAGCCTTCTCAGAATAATAGGTGTGGGTGTTGGTTTCTTATTTAGAGGAGGAGTAGGAATTGTAGTAGCACCGCACACTGAGTTCTCTTTTTGCTTAGTGATGGATTAGGTGGGCCGACACGTTGACAAAGTAGAGTAGGAGTTGAACCAGAATCAGATGGGTTTGTAGGCTGCCCACTCCTACTTTGGGGGAGAGGTCGCTTATTTAGACCGAGCAAAACATCCATTAGATGAACCCTGGGAGTCAAATTTGTCATCTACATGCTCCCAAAATGACTTGTCTCGCTTTGTTGAGTAATCAACATTCCCTTTCTTATCTTTTTTTGGTGCTCCATTTGTAATGATCAGATCCGAGGTGGACACATAGAAGTCGTGTCTGGGAATGCCAATTCACGTTCTTTTGCCTTAATCATAACTCTACCGGCGTGATCAGAGGCCTCAAACCTTATTCTGATAGCTTCAAGTTCAATGTCTACACTCAACTCATCATCCATTACCTCTGCCTCAGATTTTGAAATTCAACCTCCGCCAATGTTGGTGAATCATGCTCAACGGAATTGGAGTGTATCCATCATAACCCTACAAAAAAAGCGACATTGATTTAGTGACAACCCATCAAAACAAGTTGAGTTTATAGACAAAATAACAATATGAGTGTACATCATACCTTGAAAGCTCACATGCACATGGTAGTCCGTGTGTAGTCCTCGAGTGTGCATCGACATAATGACGGGTTAAGTGAAACGGATCCATCACGTGATCTCACCCAAAATATGGTCTATAGCATTAGATGAAACTAAACCCTTAATTTCATCAAAATCTTCTTCTTCAAGTGGTGAACTTTCACTCTACTCAAACTATGCTCAAGTGCATTTTAAGGTCGTAATGTTGTATCCTACGCATGGTCCGCATTCCATCCCAAAGACTTGCACAAATCTCCCTACTGCCTCGTAATATTTGCTTCAAGTGAGAGTGTGCGCACTCAACTCGCTGGTGGTAGTGTTGCCAAGGTGCATATGCTTATTTATCCATGCATCAATAAACTTTTCCTTGAAGCGGGTCTAGCTGTGTGGTCTTCACATACCGTATGAAACTTTGATAAGGTCCCGCCAAGTCGTTAAACAGCCCAACTCATAATCACACTCTTCTCGTAGTCTTCGTGATGCACAATGATTGAAATGCACCCATAATGTCATTAACAATAGCTGGTCTTTCACAATGAGCCTTGCTTTGGCCCTCACATTTTTCTTAATGTGAAATTGGCACAACAAGTTTGCAGATGTTGGAAATATTGTCGCCAGAGCATTCATCATACCGTGTCTCTCGCAAGAAGTATGACTTGTGGAAGTTCATACTGCTTTCCTAAATAAACCCCTCAATTTCTCAAGAACCCATGCAAAGTTATCCATCCTCTCCCAATTGACATAAGCAAATGCAAAGCAGAGTAAGTCTTCTCACTGAGGTTACACCAACGATCTCAACCATCAGATACCTGTACCGGTTGGTTTTATATGTGGAATCAATCAACAAAACAATTGGGAAGGTGTTTAGAAGCTCAATAAAATCTGGATGTGCTCAAAAGATGTCTTTCACAACCGTAGTTCCTTCTGCAAGTCGAGTCCAGTAAACATAATTATCGCGTTGCAAATAAAACATCATTGTTGGAGCTCACCCTACCTCACGCATAGTCGATCGTTGCCTTTGACGATACGCTTGTATATTTGTTTCACAACCGTATAGTTATCATCAGGCTTCATCAATTTCAGCTCATTAAGGATCAATTTAGGCCGAGTATGATTTCTAGTCACTAGTTCATTCTCTTCTGAAGTTAACCTACCAATGTACGGACGTCCATCATGATAAGTAGCCATACCATGGTTATGAGTTCCATTCATAACCCTCAAAATTCATCCTCCAAGCTTCTTAATAAATTTCCTTTTAGTCCGAATCTGACAACAACATTTTCTAGTGTTTCAGGTCTTCCTCAACATTTGTCTTATATGATCCAAATTTTTATTACAAATCAACATGCAAGATTGTTTACCCGATCGCCGTCCATTGTGTCGATCTTCCTATAACAATCACCATCCCAAGAGATTTTCCAACCGCACGCACTCCAAGTCAAGCAATTTCATCACGACTAGGAAATAACTAAAATTCAATTACTAAGTTGTTAGTGTCGTGGACCGAGATCTCGACGTTGACGGCCAAATTTATGAATTTAAGGAGTCTCCACCCAATTTATTAAAATAGGAAAAATTGAGAAAAACCTAACCTAATAGTTAGTGGTCCATGCGTGACTAGGTTGGATTTCGAGTCTGCTATGCGCAGGAACGGCTAAAAACCTAATTTCACCGCACTCGACACATCCGTCCCCAAGACAGCTTACTCCTAAATTTGATTTGTGCAATAATTACTAAGTCGTTTAATTATTTGTTTACCCAAAAATAAGATTGGCTAAAATTCGATAAGAAAACAATTAGTTATTTACAGATAATTAGAATAATGACTAATTTGGAAAAATTTAATTTTGACTTTGACAGGGAGACCCCACGCCTACGTACTCTCTGGTGCTATGAGAGACTCAAAAGTCACGTAGTTCTTCCCGAAAATTTGTTTGTTGGTTGATTTTAGTTTTGAAGGGGTTTAAGATCTAAGTCGCACGACTCGAGTCTTCTTAAACCGGGATTGACAAGATGTACATCTCTCTAAACCCAAACCCATTTTTTTTTTTGTATTTTTGAAAATAGATGCTACATAGAAATAAACCGATTGGGGATTTTTGGAAAATGTGTCATTCGGTTTTAGTTTTAAAGTGGTTTAGGACCAAGTTGTACAACTCTGTCTCTTAAACCGGTGTTCATGTTTGATAAGATGTACACTTCGACCAAACCCATTTTTTATTTTTTTAGTTTTTGAAGAAAAATAAATAAATAAATAATTTGTGTATTAAAAAATGATAAAACTAATAAATAAATAAATACAAAAACCATATATACATAAATAAATAAATATACACAAAAATAAATAAATAAACAATAACTAAATGACAAAAATAAACAAATATGTACATAAACAAAAAAAAGATAATAATAAAAATAAATAAATACAAGACCAACCTTAACACGATGAATGCCGAAACCGGACCAAGCAAGATCGACTGTGTCAACCGTGAACCGAGCTCCCGTCTAATCTATTTTGACCCAAAACCGCAAAAATCTCTTTGAGAACCGGAAAACCGACTCAAAACGTACTAAATGATCAAAGATAGGCTTTTAGTGAAATAGGCCGCAAAGGCTTGACCCAAAATATCACTTAACTTGCCAATGATCTCCCCCTAAACCTTCACCTCTCAACCTCTTTTATAGTCAATTGCTATAGGGGTTGTTGTTTCTTGCAAGCGATGTGGGACTAAAACAAGATAGAGAAAACAATTCCCACTTGGAGAACACAATTCCCGTTTTTCTCAAACCTATGATCATAAAAATGCGATTCGGATTCGTTAACCGTTGGATCGTGATTTACTTTTGGACAAAGAGGTTCGTGAGACATATATCTTCACTTCCACCGTTGGGATCGTTAAACGAGGTCCGAGGAGAGAGAAATTGCTTTCCCAATAGCTGCGATTTTGGGCCATTTTTTCTCAAACCTCTCACCGTAGTAAAAGTGCGATTCCGGATTGGTTAACCGTCGATCGCCTTCATTTTTTGAGAGAGCAGGTTCGTGGCACATATGTCTTCACTTTTACCGCTCAGATCGTCAAAAAGAAGTCCGAGGCGAGAGAAATTACCTTCGTGATAGTAGCTAAAAACTAAAACCCAAAATACGCAAAAAGTGACTATTTTTGTAATTTTTTCAAAAAAAGTGAAAAACAGGAAAAAATTGAGTGTTCACAAATCGATTACATAATTTGAATAGTTCGCTAAAATTAAAACAACTAATTCATTCTTACCGTGACGATTTTGAACGAACTAGTAAAGTCTTGGGATTCGACGACGTCGCTTGACATGTCAATCGCGACGATTGACATCTCACCAAGCTAAAGTTGACAACTCAACTGCTCCAGATGCACCTTCATTTTCATCCATTTAACTAACAAAAACTCAAGATGTAACTCGCAACTTATCGATTCTTTGTCATACGCTGTTCGAACGGCTCATGCGAACACAATTCGAATGAGGATGTTCGAACAAAGCAAATTCACATCCCAATTAACACCTGTTCGAACACGTTCATGCGAACATGTTCGAACGACCCTGTTCGAACTGAGCGCATTTGCAGAAAAAAAAATGACGTAAAAAACTCAAAACAGAACCAAAATGAAAAAAGTTTGGTAAGGTTATTACCTTGAGCTAGTTGTCAATGTTGGGTAGTTGAATGAGAGTGAATGATGAAGGTGAGGATGAGTGGGTTTTGGAGTGGAGAGAGGGAGTGTGTTTGTTGTAGGAGAAGAAGAGGGAGAGGGGTAGAGGGGGGAATTGAATTGTAAGTGGGGTTAGTTTGGTAAATGTGTAGGGTGAGGGGTTGTGTTTTGAGTAGGAGGGGGTGTGGGAAAAGTAAAAGCCGAATATATATCGCTATCCTAACTAGGGTTACTGAGCGGGAGTATAAGCGAACCACACACACGGTAGAGAGGAGAGAACGGCGGCACAGAACTTCCAACATGGGTATGCTTCTCTCTTTCTACGATCTTCCTATGCGCAAAGCACCAGCTATTTTTCTCTAATGGAATTGATTGTGTTTGATTTTGTAAATCAGGTATTTCTAGGGATTCTATGCACAAAAGACGTGCCACTGGTGGCAAGAAGAAGGCCTGGAGGAAGAAGAGAAAGTATGTTCCTTCTTTTACTCTTTCTTAATTTCATTTTTTATTTATTTAAATTAGACTCATATCGATAATTAGCTTCCCGATTTCATAGTAGAAAATGAAACTGATATTTGGTTTGAGCTTTTCTCGCTTGCTTGTGGTTGAAACTGAGCTTTTCACTTTGAGAAGCATTTTTTTTCCCTATTAACAATGCTGAATAATCATTTGATATTTGAGCTTTTCTCTGCTAATTATTCAAGTTAAATCTGCCCAAGCTTTGTTTGTCTGTTTTGAACATGAATCTTCATGTAAATTTTTATAAACAGTTAGTTAATCATTCTATTGATGTATGATGTACATCTATTTTGTCTGTCTTTTTTTACTACATTGCTATAATATTATTCTATTCTTGTGATTCTTTTTTAACAAATATAATTTGATGGTTTCATTTAGGTATGAGCTTGGTCGTCAGCCAGCTAACACCAAACTTTCTAGTAACAAGACAGTTAGGAGGATTCGTGTTAGAGGTGGCAATGTCAAATGGAGAGCCCTTAGATTGGATACTGGAAACTTCTCATGGGGAAGTGAATCCGTAACTCGTAAAACTCGTTTGCTAGATGTTGTTTACAATGCCTCAAACAACGAGCTCGTGCGAACTCAGACTCTTGTCAAAGGTGCCATTGTTCAGGTAGATGCTGCTCCTTTCAAGCAATGGTACCTCCAGCACTATGGTGTTGAAATTGGTAGGAAAAAGAAAACTGCTGCCAAGAAGGACTCTGCAGAGGTGATGCCATTAAAATTCTCTGTTTATTCCTTTTTTATGACTTCGCTATGCAATCTTTCTTCACTGTCATAACATTAATATAGAGTTCAGTCCATTACTCATCACATTTCGTTCTTCTATATTTGACTATTTTTATTTGCTAGTTTTGTTGTTTAAATAACAGTAGGCATGAGAATATTGAAGCTGAGTATAGACTCTGATTTGTTGAGTTTTTGTTTGATGCATTTTATTTAGTTTATGATCATTATATTCTTCAAAGTAATTTATACATTAATTGTGTTTATGCATTGTCCCAAAAAATTTAGATTGGCTTATCTTTTGATGTCTATTACTGAGTACTAAATCGATACTTCTTGATGCTATTTTGCTAGTTATTTACTATACATGAATGTAAGTCTACTTTGTTATTCAGTTTATGGATAAAGTGAATTGCACTTTCCTTTATAGTAGTTGATGTTTTTCTTTTATGATGTGATGCATAACTTGCAGGAGGCTGAAGCAGTGACAGAAGAAACCAAAAAGAGTAACCATGTGCAGAGAAAGTTGGAGAAACGCCAGGCTGAACGTAAACTAGATGCACACATTGAAGAGCAGTTTGGTGGAGGTCGTTTGCTTGCCTGCATTTCTTCTCGTCCTGGTCAATGTGGCAGGGCTGACGGGTAATAATGATTAAATTGTGATATGTTGTTGAATTGCTTGTATTCAAATCTTTATTTGTTCTGAACTGTTTTGTTTTTCCTCAATTATGCAGCTACATTCTGGAAGGTAAGGAGCTTGAATTTTACATGAAAAAACTCCAGAGGAAGAAGGGAAAGGGTGCTGCCTAATTTTAGTGTTATGTTTAATGCTTCCGTTGGTACTGATGGTCAACAACCTTTTAGGACCTTGTGACATCCTTTAGTGCGAAGGCTTGTTTTATTCTGTTGCCAATTGTCTCCAAATTTTGCTTTTTAGCTGATTTTGTTATTGAAGTTACATTTGTTATTTATGAATATGTTTTGAAATCATTATATACTAAATGCGTCTCCGATGATGTTTTCAATTTATTTTTAACTACCCATTCATAATTAAATTTAGTCCAACCGGAGAATGATGCAGAAGAGGGAATGAGAGATATCAAGTTGAACTTCTTTGGCCAACTAACCTGGTACAAAATGGAATATCATTTCAATAAAATTTATGACATAGACCATCAAGCATTGCATGCAGTGCAAGATATGGACAAATAATTGTTCAAACATAGACTATAGGAAGCCTTAATCATTATGGTATGGTCATTGATTGACATAATTCAATTCCTGCAGAGGCCTAGATGCTTTCCTTTTCCTTTTATTTGTCGATTAGGTCATTAAGCCAAAACCTTCAGATAATGATGGCTGGCGAGTGGCTTTGTTTGTATCATCCGTAAAAAAAATGATGAAAAGGACAAAGTTCACCGAACCTGCAATCTATCATTTAATTTATTTCACTACCCTTTCTGCATTTTCATATGGTCAAATAGTAGAGAGCGTTAACAATGTTGGTTCCATATTAAAAATACTATAGTCTATGTATCATCCGGAAAGTATCGGGTGCGTATTGTATCGGACACGATACAACTCCATTTTTGACGCACCGGGGTTCCATTTATGAAGGGTATTGGGAAGTTGGTTAGGACTAGGAGAGAATAGTCTCTCTGGTAGGAGCCATAGGCTCTAGATAGTGTTTCATTCTGTACTGTAGTTGAGCATTTAGCTCATTTTCATTCCATAATACCGTATTTTCTTCTACTTGATTTTCTGGGTTCTATCATGCACAATTGGACAGTGGATTTTAACTTTTAACCTCTTGTATGTCTTCCGAGGGAAGAATGTGCAAAACATACTGCTCATAATATTTTCTAACGTTAAGTACAACGTATGTATATGATACTTAGCTTGTCTTGCCTAGAGACCTCTATTGAAGAGCTTGTGGAGGTGATAAACAAACAAGAATTCCATGTTTTACAATATGTTGAGCACACAAGTACATTAATCCATTGCAATTGATGCATTCAATTTCATGTAATGTAATTTGTCTACAGAAACACATACCATGAATCCTTCCTTAGCTCACTAGTAAGTACCCTACTTAGAATGATATTATCGTTGAAGAAAATAAACAGAAAATATTCATGTTGCTTAATATCCAGAATTTTTTATTTTATAGCATTAAATCGACACATTCCTCTTATGGAAAAAAGTATTTCCATGTAAGATGTTATAAACTATGCTAATAATATATAAAAAAATGGGCTACCAAAGAAATGAGTATAGTGCAAGATGAGCAATAGGGTCAAAAGCTCATTGTTAGAGGCATTGTAGACCACATCGAGAGAGACGAGTCTTGCTAGTTACTGATTCACTTCCAATACACGTCTCTTTTGTGCATAGAGTCCATAGAAATGCCTGTAGATGAACCAGAACAAAAATCATGAGAGCAAGAACAAATTAACACGCGAAACTTTTACTGGAAACTAATTACAGTGACGGATCTATGAACAACGATGAAGATGAATCATACCCATGTTTGCGAGAAGCTTTAACACTCTCTCTTGCTCTTCCTCTGTTGGTGTATGTGTGTCGACTGATTTTGCGATAAAAACCTAACTACTTTATAAATAAAACCCTAGCTCATAGAACAAGTGGATTCAGAACCCGACCCATATCATTTATCACGACAACGAAATTGGGCCTAAAAGTTTAGTCTAAAGTTTAGCCTAAAAGTTTATTAGTGTTATTATTATTATTAAATATCAAAATAATATGTCAGTGTGTATCTATGTGTAACATTAATCAACTTAAATGCCTAAATATTAGACTAAAAGTTTAGTCTAATATTTTAATAGGACAGGATTAAATGTCTAAATTTTAAAATATGAAAAATAAAAGTTTGAATTTTCGTAATCATAAGACCAAAAATATGGTTTAGTCTAAAGTTTATTAGTGTATTGTTACTAGCGGTGTGCCCGTGCATCCGCACGGGTCACGCTGCGTGGGTGCTTATATTTTGGTAGCCAACTGGGAAGTCGGGGCTTGTTCGGACTGAGGAGCCAAAACGTCATCGGTGAGTGAAACAGTAACTGCCACACCATCAGGAGTGTCAGGGGTGGAGGTTGAGCAACAATGGTGCTTTGAACACGGGATCTAACACAGGGTGCCATGAGGAACCAAGAGCGAATTCTCCGTCAGGGGATGAGGTAGGAGACGTGTTACCTCCCACTTTGGTCACCAATATTATGTGCCTAGCTGTCTTTTTCGGGTCGGTCCGGGACTGCAGTCGGTAATGCTCCTGGCCGGGTTAGATCTTCGTGTGTTGGAACGAGAGGGGGTACCTGCAAAGACACTCCGACGCTCAAGTCAGTAGAGAATCCAGGAGGTTGCAGGGTCGAAGGAAAACGTACCTTATGTGGTTATAAGAACCACTATATAGAGTTTTCGTGAGATGACTCGAGCCTTTGATCATCCAGATCATCCGAGTCGCCGAGGCTTATTGGACTTGGGCCTTACAATGTGGATCAAAGGAGATGGACCAATGCTAGCCCAATGTTGCGCATGCCATGGTCTAAGTAACGCATGGTCCTTACGGTCCATCATGGAGTGTTGGGTCGTAGACATGAGTCTACTGATGGCCGGTCGACACTCGGTCCAAGAGGCTAAGTGGGTCTCGTGGCCCGGCCCAAAACACTATTAAAAATGTTTTTGCAAAAGCATTGATCTTTATTATCTAAAGACATAAAGCGGAGCTAGTGCTCCAACCGCTTTTGGCGGAAAACCTCCTTTTGGAGGAAAAATGGCCTCCTTTTGAGAGGAAAAATAAGTCAAGGGTATTTTTGTAATTTCAATTTTTAGGGCAAAATGCTAAGGGTATTTTTCTAATTGCAATTTTTGGAGGAAAAGCGCGAGGGTATTTTGTAATTTTCTCACTATTTTTGTTACATGTCGGCCAAGTGTCTTTATAAGTGTCTCTCTTTTATTGGTCCTGTTTTCTTCTGTATAAGTGTCTCTCTTTCATTGTTCCATGTGTCTCTCTTTCATTGGTCCTATTTATTCCACCCCCCACATATCAAATGGAGGGAAGCCTCCTTTTGGAGGGAAACCTCAATTTGGGAAGAAAATGGGCCAAGGGGTATTTTTGTAATTGCAATTTTTGGAGGAAAAGCACCGAGGGTATTTTGTAATTTTCTCACTATCTTTTGTTGCATGTCGACCAAGTCTCTCTATTTTTCTTCTTCTATCACATTTCTTTCAACTACTCATTGCATGTCAAACACATGTCTCTCTTTCATCGTCCTGTTTTCTTCCATCCTCCACATGTGAAACTATCTATGTAAAGCCAAAATTTCTTTTGTTGCATGTCAGCCAAGTGTCTCTATTTTTCTTCTTCTATCACATCTCTTTCAACTACTCGTTGCATGTCAAACACGTGTCTCTCTTTCATTTGTCCTGTTTCTTTCATCCCCCACATGTCAAACTATCTATGTAAAGCCGAAATTTGGCGCCAAATTTTAGGCGTATTTTTGTCATTTCGGTTCAACTACTCATTGCATGTCAAACACGTGCCTCTCTTTCATTGGTACTGTTTTTTTTCTATCCGCCACATGTCAAACTATCTATGACGTAAAGCCAAAATTTGGCGCCAAATTTCAGGGGTATTTTCGTCATTTTGAAATTTAACTATTCATTGCATGTCAAACACGTGTCTCTTTTTCATCGGTCCTGTATTCTTCCATCCGCCACATGTCAAGTTATCTATGTAAACTATCTATGTTGTAACAGTGGGATTATGATTTGGCTAAGGTGTTGAGCCACACATGTCGTATTGTCGTCAAATTCTATAAAATTCTGGGATCAAAATTGTGAGAAAAAATAGTCAGGGGTTTTGGGTTAGATAACTTCTATAATCACACACATTCATTTACTTTTCTGAAGCACACCCACCACATCTCTCTCGCTCTTCAACGACTCTTCTCTCTCTACAGTCACATCTCACTCTCAACTCTTTCTTCTCTACACTCTCTCCTCTCTTCCCAGTCACATCTCACTCTCAGTTCGCTCTTCACACTTACATCTCACTCTCAAAACAAATACAAAGGGAATATTGATGTTTAGGGTTAGATAGAAAAGATAGTTTCGAGAAAAAAGAGTTCGGAGGGAGAGAGAGAGAGAGACAACGATCATAGAGAGAAAGAGAGCGATCAAAGAGCGAGGCAGAGAGAGGTGCAAGAGGCGATTGGAGAGGAAATTAGGAAGAGGAAGAATGATATCTACTTTTTCTCACTCTTCGCTTCCCTAATTCCCTAATTTCCTCTTAAACCATAATCATATCTACTTTTTATTTTTATGGATTTATGGTTTTTAAGAGTTGTGGTTCCTCCTTCAACTATCCACAATCTTATATTTTATTATCTTAATTCCGGTACCTATTGCCGCTATTACTAGGGCTCCCGTCCATCGGACGAGTATTGAAGCTAGTACTTCTAAATTCTCATGTTTTGGCCAATTAATAAGAGCGGTGTTTTGAAAATCAAACCAACTAGATCGTTTAATTGGTTATATATCATGAATCGACATTGCCAACATTTGGTTATTTGAGCGATTGAACCATCACTTGAAAGTCTCAATGAATGTTCCATTTGATTTTAAAAATTGCTTATGAGATTTTGACGGATTAAAGTTTTTTCTTAACCTACTAGTTAAGATACACACATTACTGAATGTTATAGTCATTGTTTTTTTACAAATGTTATAGTCATTGTTGTTAAACTTTTTGTTTATTTTTCTCACAGATAAACTATTCATTTATTTTATCCATAAGACTCAATTTCAATTGACAATTGATGAAATTGTTAGGTTGATACTACGCTCCAGGTTCAAACTCGGGATCACGCAAATGTGTGTGTAAGTTTTTAGTTGTTGTGACCACTTCATCTACATATTAAAAAAACTATTAATTTATTTTGAGATGAAGTTTCAATTTGTTAGTGGGTTTGCATAATTGCAGAAATAACACTTATAGAATATAATTCTTTCAACCATGCATCGGTTGTAATATGGGTACGTTCCAATTAGAGGTAATAAGACCATCATGAGACTAATGGCCACCATGACACTAATAGTTCTAATTAATATATGAATGACGGCCAATCATGTTATTCAATTACACATTACTGAAATTTAATCCAGTTAAAGGCATCACCATTACCGTCCAAAATAATATACCATTAAGACGATTTTCAATTCTAATCACACAACTAATTGAACTTTTTAATGACAAATATCCAGGAAGGGATTCAACGGGTGATCCACAAATGCGTAACTAAGCAATTTTAGTTTTTTATCGTCACCAAAGAGAAAAATGCTTTATTATAATTAGACCAATTAATTCATATAATAAATAAGAGAGTGTTAAATTAAGTTCATCAATGTAGGTACACAAATAAATTTATTTGGTGCTCTACTGATCGATCTCAAATGCCAGCAACTAATATAAGTTGGATTGATTCACCATATCCCCTGCAACCGTATTAGTGTCTTCTTACACCGAACAGCTTAACGTAGAATGAAATTGAAAGGCTTCCTGCATTGATACCAGGTAATCTGTCATGTTCAGAATGATGGTAATTGTCAAAAGCCAAATCTCTAGTCAGTAAAATTAAGATCTAACAGCTAAAGATGCTCAGGATGATCAGATTGTCTGTATTCAAAGAGTGTTGCTAGCTTAAAAACTTGATGTATTTCTTTTATACATTTAATGTAATGTACAGCCAGCCAGCTATATTATTAATGTATGCTTGTGTATGATTTTGAACCTACAGGTGGTGCAACACTTATATTCGACACCGAGCTTGTGGGCGTGAATGAAAAAAGTTTAAGCGATGAGAAACCAGACTCATCCGAACTGTAGACACATCAAAAGAAATGGAAAACACTAGACTTTTTGCAATGTTTGTTGGCTTTTTTTTTGTTCCTTAAATAATGCTTTCATCCTCAAGGTTTGGTTGTCTAATTCCGAGGCTAATTTAGAGATATAGCTGGTGTAATGTAACCCTATCATTTGAATGCATTTCTATATGGTTTTAATTAGCTTTTGCGAGAATTTTTATAGAGTACAAGAACTGAAAGAGCATATAAATAATGGGTTGTTTTTTTCATACCCCCACCATTACCTCATATACCCCCACATAATATGTAATCCCCAAAATACCCCTTTGAAATATATATATTTTTTTTATTTTAAAAAAGGTCAATCGTATATATGTATTTTGGACATATATACGATGCCTATATTTAACACATCGTATATATGTCCCAAAGACGTATATATGATTGGTTGCGTATGATGCAATTGTATATACGTCTTTAGGACATATATACGATGTGTTAAATATAAGCATCGTATATATGTCCAAAATACATATATACGATGGTTGTTATATAATTTTTTTTTAAATTTTAATGGTTAAGATTTCACTTTCAAAGTTAATCAACGGTGTAGTTTGTACCAACAAAATCAACGGTTGATAATCTTTTACCTTAACTATAAATACTCACTCTCACCCTCATTATTGTTTTTTAAAAGGCTACTAAAAATTCCTTAAAGAGTTAAAACTAATCAAAAAAATTATAAAAACATCACTAAAAATCTAACAAAATCAAAATAAGTCTGCAATTTTTTTTAGATTTTTTGGAGACTATGAAAAATTTAAAAAATTAATAAAAAATAGTAAACGATGAAATTTGAAATTTTGAGGCCGTAGTCCCGTAAAAAGTCCCTTCTAAGGGAGTCATGTTTGGTGATTTTTTCCGGATTTAATGGCTGTGGTTACATTATGATCGGAGTAGGTTGCCCGAAAACCCATTTTTTAGCGTAAATTATTCGTTCGACGTCTAACATCATCACGTGTTAACGAACTACACACTATATTAATTTTTATATAGTGTGTAGCCTTAATTAATTTTTATTTGACTAAAAAAAAATAAAAATACCATAGGGATCGTATATATGTTCATTACCCTAAATTATTGGCCATCGTATATACACCCCCCAGGCGTATATACGATTGGTCAACCCCCACATCAATCGTATATATGACTTGGGGGTGTATATACGAAGACTTATGATTTAGGGTCGTATATATGTTAAAAAAACATATATATGATTGGTGCAAATTTTTTTAAAAAAAAAAACGTTTTGTCAAGTGTATTTTGGGGTTTCACTTTATTGTGGGGGTATAAGGGGTTATGGTGGGGTATAAAAAAACACCCATAAATATTTGGGGTCTATCTATGCCCTTTTTTATACGGTTTGTCATTGCTAATATTATGAAATAATAATAATTAAAGTACTGAATTTTTTTATACAGACATCTAACATATCTAATGGATGTCTCAGAATATTCTTTTTAAAAAATATATTTGTACAACAAATATCAACACAATTAAATTTAAGTATTGTGAACCAACACCATTGGCCAACTTGGCCCAATGACACAAGTTACCTTGGGATATGGGGTCAACTTAGTGTTTCTCGTAGTGACAAATTCAGTGTTGGCAGTGTGATATTTGCTTTTAAACACAGAAAAATATTAGTTTTTTGTTGAAAGCTTGGGACACTCTGAGTAGCAAGCAATGGTTTAAACCATAAACGTTGTTGTGCAAAACATTTTAATCAACAATCGTGACATAGGGCATCAACCGAGGAAGGGCATCTTGGCAATCAACCGTAAGAAAATCACAACAAAGAGCAAAAAATACCAAATGACGATTAACTCATCAATTGAGTAAGATTGGGAGTAGATAAAGTCTTGCAAACGCGTCGTGAGAACGACTTGATGAGTGACACTTAAACTCCTTAGTGGGCAACTCGTCATCAAAAAGCACAATGGGAGAGCTCAAGTATCGATGGCAAAATAAGCAACATGTTCTGGATAGATGATCTCCGTGTACACATGATCTCTCACACGTATTAGAAAAATGAAGTCATCAAAATGTGTCAATTGAGTCCAACCTTCATAGTCAAGTTTATAATATGGGCCTTATGTACCTACTTCATTTTCTTTTTTACTTACTTCTTATTAAATTAAATATTAAATTTAAAAAAATGAAAATTTTAAATATATAAATTAAAAAATCAGTCGGTAATCACTACAAAAAAACAGGGGATTAGCGAGGGACGTTGCGAGGGAAAATTAGGTCCCTCGCAACATCAGGAATTAGTGACGGACGTAGCGAGGGAAACAAGGCTCTCGCAAGTTAGGTCATTAGCGACGGAAATAAGGCCAGTAGCGACGGACTGGCCGTCGCTAAATGCAATGCGCCAATTTCAAATTGCGCTGCACGCATTTCAAAGTAGTTAGCGACGGAATTAACAACGCCCCTCGCTAATTTGTGACCTTGACAGTACACTTTGCGTTGAATCGACCGCTGATGATGGTTGGGAAACGCGAGGATTAGCGACAGACGATCCTCGCTAATTCCTCGCAAAATGTCATATATTTTTTATAACAATCCGAACCCAAACACACTCTCTCATTTTTCTCTTTCTTTTTTTCTCTCTTCTCTCTTTTCTTTTCTCCACCTCTCCCACCACCACCACCACCACCACCTCTCTCTCTTCTTCTCTTTTCACTCCACTCTCTCTCATTTACTCTCTTCTCCTCTTCCACTTTCTTCTTCTCTTTTCTTCTCTTCCACCACCACTCTCTTTTCTTCTCTTCCACCACCACACCACCACCAACCACACTACCACCACCACCACCACACAACCACCACCACCACCACATACATCTCACCCTCTTTCTCCCTTACTCTTCTCCTCCTCCTTGTCTCTCTACGACACCACCACCACCACCACCACACCACCACCACTCTCACTCCTCTCTCTCTCTCTTTGAAAATTTTGGTTATAATAATAATAATAATAATAATAATAATAATAATAACAACAATAATAATAATACTAATACTAATAATAATAATAACAACAGTAATAATAATAATAATAATAATAATAATAATAATAATAATAATAATAATAATACTAATAATAATAATAATAAACTCAGATTGAGAAGCGTGTTGTCAGCATTAGCGACGGAATTAGTGAGGGACCGTCCCTCGCTAATTAGCGACGGGACACTTTTCTCTCGCTAATTGCCATTAGCGAGGAGGGAATTAGCGATCGAACTGGTCCCCGCTAATTCCCTCGCTAATGGCAATTAGCGACGGAATTTGGCATGTTAGCGACCGAAAATTCCCTCGCTAATGACCGTGTGTTTTTTGTAGTGAATGTGCGTTTTCGGTGGTTTTTTCAATTTTTTAAAAATTGCCGAAACGACCATTACCGGAGAAAAAGCCCGTCGAAATTATCGATAGGGAAAAATCGCTAATGTGTGTTTCTGGCAGATTTTTCAATTTAAAAAAAAACAAATCCGCTAGAAACACCTATTATCGGCGGAAAACATTACCCGCGCAAGTTTTACTGGCGGAAAACTCCGCAAGAAACGTCACTTTTCTAATGGATTTTGTGCATTTTCGATGAATTTTTTCCACCAAAAAACACATTTTTCTTGAAGTAAATGGATCGGGTTACTGTATTGGACGAAGTTGTCAAATACCTCAAGTCTCTCAAGGTTGAAGTACAACAATACTATGTTGGACCATGAAAATGTGACTTGGACGTGCATTTGCTACTACCACAGTTCATTCTGATTTTACCTAGTTCCGTTTTGTGGGAAGAGGCCTTACCAATTTGCCAATAAATTGCAACTGACATTTTACTTATTCTGATCATGTACGAAAATGCTGTAATGATTGTATTTTTTCAGTGTTGACGGTGCTGTTTTTTTTTTTTGTATGAATAGTGGGGATTGACCGATGATACTTTTCTAAAAATGCCATGAATGCTATATTATTAATTTACATAATTTATAATCTCCTTGATTCCCACATGCTCGAGACTTTGGTTAAATATTCTTCAGTCTTTGGTGTGTTCCTTAGCATTGAAGTTTGATATGATCGATTTAGGAAAAATGAAGTGTTTCCTCGGCATTGAAGTTACTCATAATGAGGAGGAATCTTGATTTGCCAAAGTAAGTATGCTAGGAGGTGCTAACAAGATTTGGTATGGAAAATTGTAGCATTGTGAATAACCTAATTGTTCCAGAACAAAATTGAGCGAGATATGAGGAAGAAAATCTTGTAGATGCCACGAGTTATAAACAAATTGTTGGAAGTCTTATATATACCTCATATCATCTCATGAAAGCAAAGTGTATTCTCAATGCTTGAAAGGTAGTACTAATTTGAGCATTTTATACAAGAGAAATCAAGAGGAAGAAATTTGGTTGGATACTTTGATAGTGACTATACTCGAGACTTAGATGACAGGGGAAAAGATCTTCAATATATGTGTTACCTCAAAATTCCGACAAGGGCATTAAATTAAGCTTTAAATGGTATTGATTGCACATTTAATAAGTATTCTCGTGAGCCACACAGTCAATGCTCAAGTCAATGTACCATAAATTCGATAAAGTGAAGTTGTACAAGTGTCGATAATGCAAGCAAACTTCGACGGACTTTGGTCTTCAAGCTACGAAACAATGACGTAAACCTTCGGCGGAGAGAGGCCCAATTGTTCGACAAAATCGGGTCCAATACTTCGCCAAATCCTTCGACAACAAGTCTGGTCAAGCGCAAGGAGCAAAGAAGATTAGTGGGCGGTTATTTCCCTAGTTTTTAGGAAGTAGTTATCGTGCTTGCCCACGATTGTATCCGAGAGTATAAATACTCCCTTGTAATAGGAAAACGGGGTCACCACATTTTACAAAAACACCGAGAAACTCAACTTCCAAGCCAAAGCGAAACAAGAGTGAATCAGATTATATTGTGCGTGTTGGTGTACCACCTTCTTCTTTCTATCATTTTAATGCAATTTTTACTTGTTTTTACGTTTGTTGCTTTCTTACTTTCATTACGCTTTCAAACTATCTCTTCCTACTATTTTCTCGTTCTTACGCACGCTAAAAGACACAAAACACAAAGGCAATTGTCAAAGAGATTTTCTAGTTTGATCTCACGATCTTAATATTGAAAACTAGTGATTGTTTGCTAAAAACACCAAAGAAACAAATTGGCACGCCTTGATGGGACCTTTGCGCTTATTTTGTGTCGTTTCGTTAAGTGTATAAACTTGTATGCACTTGAGGAGTGGTAGGATGGTACGCACCAATTCTAACAACGCCTCTAGTTCCGTACCGTGATATCACAAGTGCAAGGAACAACGGTAGATTCTGCCAATGTCAGCGGTGGAAATGTTGCAGGGACTACGGCCCCAGCGACATCAATAACCATTCCCACGATGTCAATGACCAACGTTGGTTCGACATCGTCTATGGCCTTGCCACAAAGTATGGGACTTCCTTCTAGTCCTTATGTGGCAACAGGGAATAGTTTGGAAACACGTTTCCAAAATATGAGTCTACCACCATATACCTTTGGGGTATATGGCATGCCTCTTTGGAATGCCACATGTCTCGACCTTTTCTCCTTCACACGCCTCTTCCGAGGCGCGCTTGGTCGAAATCCTCTCGCGATTAACCAATGCGCCCTTGTTGGCGTTAAGACAACAAGTAGTAGTAAAGCAATCATGATATGGTTAATATGTCGACTCAACAAATTGGTACCGTGTTCAATCCTTTAATTCGAACACAAATACCGCTTATCGGATGTTAGCGGACCAAATGGGTAGGATTGCGATTTCTTTGGGGCTCTCTATGGGAAACAATAGGCAGTTACCAAATTGTGGGAACAATATGCCTAATACCCCACAGAGATCAGTGACTGTCGAAGCCCAGGCGGTGGAGAGGATTTTTCCTCCATTAACGCCTTTAAAGAAGAAAAGTGCTTCATTCGACATGGATGAAGATGTTACTCAGATTTCGACGACTCGAGGCTAGTTTCGACGTCATCCGCAACGTGGTGTCTATCCCGCCGAGTGAGTATGATCTTCATTACGGCCCCAAACGACGTCGAAGAGGACTTCATTGGGGATATGGCTAACCATAAGCCGGTATGCTACTATGTCATGAACAATGGCTGCGTAGAAGAACAGATGGCCACTTTTGAGAGGCCGACGACGAGGCATGCAACACCATTTGAAGCCCTCAGACGTCTGAAAGCCAAAGTTAATGGCGAGGCATTAATAAGATCTTGGTCGATGGAGGGGTGTTGTTAACTTAATGCCTCGTGCCATGTCAAGACAATAGAGGTTGTTTGATACAGACCTTAGACCTCATAATATTATGTTAACCAATTATGAGGGAAATCGCCTGATCGTTGGGGGTCATCGAAGTGGAAGTGGTGGTAGGTAATCGTTAGAAGAACCACCACGTTCTTTGTTATAGCATCAAAAGCAAGCTACAATCTACTCCTTGGGAGAGAGTGGATACATGGCGTAGGAGCTGTTCCTCAAGCCTACACCGTAAATTGGTAATGTGGAGGATGATGGTCCGTGGAGTACGTCAGAGCGGACTAAAGTTATTTCCTTCACGACGTAAATAACGTCACCGGGGAGAATTTCGAGAAACAAATGGCGAATATTGCGCCATGTTCATCTTCTAGCCAAGCATATATCTCTTCAGATAATGTGCTTTCCTCCATTCACTTATACCCAACACATGGTTTTGTGTGGGAAAGGGAGGAAATAGAAGGTGCAAATGTCTATCCTGATGGTGTGCTACCTCCAACGGGATGGGACACCGACTCTTAGAAGGTTTAGATGTCGCATCGATTGCTTGGGATAGAATTACGCTTACATGGCCGAAAATAAAATAAAACGGCTTTGGAGGCCGAGTTAAATCAACAAACAATGGCTGTCGAAGCCATAACTTCATCTGAAGAAAATGGTGAAGTCATAAATGACAAACTGGATTGCATTTATGATGACGAACCATTGGGTTTTGAAAAAGACCCTAGAGATTCTACAAAGCGCATGCAAGCTCAAGATCCGATCGAAGAAGTGGATTTGGGAAATGGCTTGATCAAAAGGCCAACATATATTAGTGCACATCTTGATGTCGCCTTGTAACCCAAGTTATTTCACTTCTGCGGGAGTTCAAAGATTGCTTTGCTTGGGAGTACAATGAAATGCCGGGTTGAGTCGAGAAGTGGTGGAATTACAAATACCCATTCGACCAGGGGAAGAAACCAAATGAAGCAAACGCCAAGAAGATTTGCTCCTCGGATATTGGCTAAGATCAAGGAAGAAATAGAAAGGTGTTCAAAAGCAAATTCATCGAATCGCCGGTGAATTCTTGGGTTTTGTAGTACACAAGAAAGGCATAGAGATCAACGAAAATAAGACTAAAGCAATTATGGAAACGAAGGCCCTTCGACCAAAAAAGAACTTGACCACTACTAGGGAAAATCAACTTCCTTCAAGATTCATCTCAAATCTAAGTGGCAAAACACAAGTTTTTTCGCCATTCACGAGATTGAAGAAAGAAGATGAATTCAAGTGGGAGCAAGTTCACCAAGATGCTTTCGACGCAATCAAGTCTTATCCGGTCAAGCCACCAATTTTATTGCTCGTTATTGGAAACAAATTGCTAAAATTGTATATAGCGACTTTCCGATAACACAATAGGTAGCATGTTAGCGCAAGAGGATGATAGTGGTGTCGAAAGACCCATTTATTACCTTAGTAGGGTTTTTCGATCGATTTGAAACTAGGTATAGTCCAATTGAGAAACTATGCCTTTGCTTGTATTTTTCTTGTACAAAATTGAAGCAATATATAAAATCAGCAGATGTTTATGTTTATTCGCATTTTGATGTTATTAAACATATGTTGTCAAAACCAATGTTGCATAGTCGAATTGGCAAATGGGCTTTAGCTTTGCTAGAGTACAACTTAACTTACCAACCCTCAAGTCAATTAAAGGACAAGTGGTCGCGATTTTATAGTAGAGACCATTCTCGTTGTCGAATGTGAAATACATTCGTTAGACATACGCCCTTGGAGATTATACTGATGGCTCAAGCCATAAAAATGGAGCGGTATTGGAATTTTGATTATCTCACGGAAAATACTCCAACGAAGTATAAATTTAAAATTCGAGACTCTTGATCAAATAATGAGGTCGAGTATGAGGCTTTAATAGTAGGCCTTAAAATTTTGCTCGAATTGGGGGCAAATTATGTCGAAATAAAAGGTGATTCTCAACCGGTGGTCAAACAATTGACAAAAGAATACAAATGTATTAATGAACACCTAATTAAATATTTCGTTATTGCCAATACGTTGCTAAAAAGGTTTACGCTTCGTTCACCTAGAACATTTACCGCGAATTGAAAATCACGTGGCAAATGAATCGCACAAATTGCTTAGGTTACAAAGTATCGAAGCAAAGCCTAGAAGAGTTAATTGAGATAAAAGATAAATTAATCTCGGAAGACTCTCTCCATAATACTCCTTCGACGTTATTGTCAACACCAAAAATTGGGGGCAATAAATACAAATGAAGTCTTGGCGTAAAAACGCCACATTTTTGACGAGATTGACTTAGCGTAAATTTTTGCTATTGACAATATGGTTGATGATGATTGGCGAAAACCCATTGTAGAGTATTTACAGAATCCTACAGGGGACACTAACAAAAAAGTAAAGTATAGAGCTCTAAGCTATGTGTTAATTGGAAACGAATTGTACAAGCAAACTCCTGAAGGGGTACTACTAAAATGTCTTAGTGAAAACGAGGCATATTTGGCAGTTTCTGATACACATAGTGGAGCATGTGGCTCACATCAAGTAGGCCACAAAATGAAATGGTTGTTATTTCGACAAGGAATGTATTGGCCAACTATGCTAAAAGATTGCCAAAGGTTGCCAAGAATGCCAAAAACATGCTGGAATACAACACGTGCCTGCAAATGAGTTGCATTCTATAGTGAAACCTTGGCCATTCAGGGGTTGGGCTTTAGATGTGATTGGAGAAATAAAACCAACCTCGTCGAAAGGCCACAAATACATTCTAGTAGGGATCGATTACTTTACTAAATGGGTAGAGGCAATACCTTTAGCCAATGTAGATCAAGAAGCGTTGATAAGGTTTATTCAAAATCATATCATTTATAGATATGGAATTCCAGAGACCATTACTACAGACATCAAGGCATCTGCTTTTTTATCGGTCGAAAAATGGTAGATTTCATTTCTTGAAATTGGTTTCAAGTTATTGACTTCGACACCATACTACGCACAAGCCAATGGTCAAGTAGAGGTCGCCAATAAAATCATTATTAACTTGATTAAAAACACGTGGGACGTAAGCCTCAGAAGTTGGCACGCTTCTCTTGACCAAGTGTTATGGGCTTGTCGAACTTCACCTAAAGAGTCTATAAATACCACTCCCTACAAAGTTAACATTTGGGCATGATGCGGTGTTACCGTCGAGATCTCATTTACAATCAACAAGGATTCGTAAACAATGTGAAATCCCTTTTGATCATTATTGGAATATGACGATTGATGAATTAGTTGATGTAGACGAAGAGAGGTTGTTAGCTTTAGAGATGCTTATTCGACAGAAAGAAAGAGTAGCTAAAGCCTACAATAAAAGGTTAAGTTAAAAACCTTTGAGGAAGGGAGTTAGTGTGGAAAGTCCTATTACCTATGGATAAAAAGATAGAGTTTTAGGCAAATGGTCACCAGGGTGGGAAGGCCCATTTCGCGTGTTGCGATGCTTTCGAATGACGCTTATGAAGTCGAAGAGTTAGGTGACGAAAATAGAATCTTTAGAATAAATGGCAAGTATTTAAAACGATACAAGCCAACATTAATCGAGATAAAAATTGAGCAATTATAAGTGAATGAAAGTTGTTCATAAATGGCAATGTATAAAGAAATTGTTAAAGTTACACGACCATTTTTAGAATGCTAAACTATTACTGACCTCGGAAGGTTCGATAAGGTAGCCTTATGCCTCCATAATGCTAACACTTAGAGAAATAGAGGTGTCGAGAAGGTACACTCTTTGTCGAGAAGGTCGGCGAGAACGACTTGATGCTTGTCAATCTTCCAAGTGCTCTATAGCCGCCAATGCTTTGGTGGTTTTGGTGGACGAAGAAGCAAAGACTCATGCGCTCAACGATCAGCCCTTCCGATGCTTAGCGTTTGACGATTTGAGTTGAAGGGTCTTTATCTCTTCATCAATGCGCGCACTCGCATCCCATTCGGCGATTGCTTTCTCATCATTAGTCGCTTGAGTTTCGCGGCCTCGATGTCGTCTTGATCGGCCTTAAGAGAGGCGAGTTCTACCTCACGAGTTGAGTCTCTTGAACCTTGTGTTTGGAGGTGGTCGACCGTTGGTTGATTAAAAGAGAAAGTTGCTCAAGATGGGGCCAAATTCCATGAAGAACGAAAGGACGTTTTGAGGAGGATCTAATTTGGTGATCTTGTGAATGAGGATTTTACCTCAAGATACACAGATGGTTCATTCTCAATGGTTGCCACCAAGTCCCCTTCTAACACCTTCGTCTTCATTTTGGTGAAGCGAGCTTTCGACCGTCTCTTGGTTGATAGAACTTAGAGAGTTGTTTGAGGAATCGCAAATCAAACGGCTCGACGAGCTCTTGAGACTTAACATGATCTTCAAGGTCGCCAAGGATCCGTCTTCTTTAGCTCACCAATTCTTGATCGACAAAGATCTTTGTTAGATGACTCTTTCGCGAAGCACCTTGATCTGCAGATACCCCCACTCTAAGCTCCTCCGGTTCTTGATCGACCATATTTGCTTTCAGAATTTCGACGAGGTAGCCACTACTTCGGGTCCGGTTGTTGGAATGGTAAGTTACGAACTTGAGCGAGTTCTCCAACAACGACCTCCGCTTTCGACCTATCAAAGATCGGAATAGCCTCCTCCATAGCAGGAGCATTCTCTTCGACGACCGACTTGTTCGACATTTCCAAAGACTTGGAGCAAACTCCTCAAAACAGTGGATTTGTGGTTATCCAACGTTTGGAAAATTTCTTCAGATTATACCCCGAGGAGATGAAGGAAAAGGGAGCATGGGAGCCGACAACTCTAGATCAAGAAAGCCTCAACCATAGACCGAACTTCGTGTTTGTCCACGAGCGATCCACCCACCTATGCACAACAAGGTATATCGTTAAGTTAAGGATTGGAAAGATGAGACCGAATAAGTCTAAACTAATGTCGAAAGGAGTTTACCTCTTGTACCTTAAGTCTCTTGATTGGAGGAGAAGAAGGTGATTCAGAGCCTCATTAATAATGATGCCTTGAGCTGCCCTTTGAATCTCGTGAAGGTTTTTCTTCTTCGCCTCCGAGTGAGGGGATATTATCATCACTTTCAAGTGTCCCGCAAAAAGAATTTGGGTTATGACAAGAAAGTGAATGACAGAGGAAGAGAAATTTCGACGGATTAACAAGGCAAGAGTATAGTACCTCATCACCGGGAAGGACCATTTTCTTTTAGCTTTGGTCCGCTGAGGGATTTTGCCAGGTTGTTTTCTAGAAAGAAGGTTTTCGACATAAGTAAAAGTCGTAATCAAAAATAATTTGAAGCGAATAAATGGCAACATACCTTCTTTAGGACAATGTCCGGAGTAGATCTCGCGCCCACTATTTTCTTGGTTCTTTGGAGGAGATTTTACTTGTGGTAGCCTTGCCTACTTTGATCTTCACTTGGGTGCGAGTTGATCCGATGTCGAAAAACATTGGTAAGAAAAGCGAAATAAAACTAAGTTACTGAGATGTTTAAGACTCGAGAAAGATTTGGATATCAAGAAGTAAATACCAGGTTGTTGGAAGGGAAGGTCGCCACCAATTTCTTCATAATATTTCTGCAAAGGTATCACTAGCCTCTCAAAGAATAGTGGTGTAGTAATCAGTCCACCATTCATGAAATTTCTTGGTGCATGAGAATCAGGGTTGAATCGAGAGGTTCAAATTCAAGGCCCTATAGTGAAATTTCTTGAAGGCTTGTTTCAGAGGCTACCGCATTGTATGCGGATTCGAAAATTCTCGCCATGAAAAACACATCGTGCGCTGGTCGAACCCGACAAAGGCCAAACTGTCTCGCGAGAATAACTTGGGAAGTATCTCTTAATTCCGAAGCTATTTTTAGCTTTGCAGGGTAAGTCTGGTAGAAAGAATAGCAGAGAGAGGTAGGCTTGCGGATTTGGGTAATCTCTCACTTGTTCGGATGTAAGAAGAAGGAAATGGTTCACGAAACCAAGTTGGACCGAAAGGCCTTTGCACAAAGTGGGGAGCCACAGAGTCTACTTAAACTTGTGCACTTCAGAACATGTCGAAGTGAATTTCAAAGACTCTTACGGAGGAATATTTATCTGTTTGGGTTTCAACCGAGCTAGTCGAATCCCTTGATCCTCCTAGACTTTAAGGTTGGGTGAGCAGACTTAGGGATATACAGCACTAGTCGAGACTCAAAAGTGGCTAGCGACCACAATTGCAATAGCCACAATGGGCCAGAGGCCAAGAACTTGTTGGTGGGTTCGCTCTTCTTTCGGTTCTAGAACAAAGATTGTCAAGCTCGATAGAGAGAACCCAACAACACGGTTTAGCAAGATTAATGTTTTCTTTCTCGTGGAGTTGGGTTGCAAAGATGGAATATAGGTTTTAGAAACACGGAGGTGAACGAAAGTACGAGAAAACAAAAAGGGATAACCAAAGGGTTAAGAAGGCTACGTGTTCTTTAGCGATTAACCGTGTCATTGTCACGATTGTGGTGTTCCGTGATGTAAGGAGCAAAAGTGGCATTGTTGAAAGTGAACGGGTATACATAATCAGGATTAGCAGGGTCAAAAGTCTCACCTAGGGGTTTTGGACTGCGTGATGGCAAAGAACATCTAGTAAAAGTGGGGAGTCAAGATGCCACATCTCAAATGAAGGCTATGAGTGGCACAATCCCGTAATCGCATAGCAACCCAATAACAAGGTATCTTGTCATACTTAGGCCCATACTAGACAACTGGATAAGGTCAAAAATACCTTGTTTTTTCCAGATGTCGGCCTTTTTAGCCTCTACCTTGTCGAGCCAATCTATGTAAATCTGTTGGTCGAGCCTAGGAGCAGACCTGAAAACCCTGGAAGGACTATTCAGAAATTCTAAATGGAAAGGGTCTTAGTGAAAATTCAGGTTGAAAGCAGGCATGATCGGGGGAAATTTTTGAAACTTCGGTGTTTTCTAATAGGATATCGCAGAGGACCTAGATATGCATGAGTATAAACCCTAGTAGAAGGAATCGTGACTGGTTTGCCATTGAACCGCTCGACTATCGTGAATGTCGCTCATCAACAAAGCCATCGAGGGTTTTAGGTCTGTTGGTTTCGTGTGCTTGCCGTTGAACATTCAAAGAGCAGTTAGATGAAGAAGCCATGAGGATAAAAAGCAAATGCGAGACGAAATTCGAGCGTAGATTGAAGAAAAGGAATGAAAGTTTGAAACTTTAGTGATTTTGGGATTTTTGCAAAACGCGAGAGAATGAAGAATGCGAGAGAGACTTCACAAAAGTTCAAACCGAGTAAAGAGGAATATGAAGGGGTGTAGCCGTTTATATATGTTGGGAAGCTACGATTATTGGCACGTTCGCCATAACTCGCACGTTCGCGACGTTTGAGAGACGTGATGGCCCACCAACTATGCAACGTGTGCCAATAAGGCGGTTCGTTTTACTGTGCAAGTAATGATAGTTGTCTTTTCGACCACCGTTGAAATGCAAAAGGCGGTAGAAATGACCATTGCACAAGATTCAAAAATACCTTTTCTTCCTCCATTCCTTATTAAAATCGAAAAAGCATTTTTGGGGGCAACTGTTACCTCAAAATTCCGACAAGGGCATTAAATTAAGCTTTAAATGGTATTGATCGCACATTTAATAAGTATTCTCGTGGGCCACACAGTCAATGCTCAAGTCAATGTACCATAAATTCGGACGGTGAAGTTGTACAAGTGTCGACAATGCAAGCAAACTTCGGCAGACTTGGGTTCAAGCTACGAAACAATGACGAAACCTTCGACAGAGAGGCCCAATTGTTCGACAAAATCGGGTCCAATATTTCGCCAAATCCTTCGACAACAAGTCGGGTCAAGCGCAAAGAGCAAGAAGATTAGTGGGCGGTTATTTCTAGTTTTTAGGAAGTAGTTATCGTGCTTGCCCACGATTGTATCCGAGAGTATAAATACTCCCTTGTAATAGGGAGCGGGGTCACCACATTTTACAAAAACACCGAGAAACTCAACTTCCAAGCCAAAGCGAAACAAGAGTGAATCAGATTATATTGTACGTGTTGGTGTACCACCTTCTTCTTTCTATCATTTTAATGCAATTTTTACTTGTTTTTACGTTTGTTGCTTTCTTACTTTCATTCTGCTTTCAAACTATCTCTTCCTACTATTTTCTGTTCTTACGCACGCTAAAAGACACAAAACACAAAGGCAATTGTCAAAGAGATTTTCTAGTTTGATCTCACAGTCTTAATATTGAAAACTAGTGATTGTTTGCTAAAAACACCAGCAAACAATATGTTTTCATGATGAGATCGAGTGCAATCTCATGATCATCACGAAAACAACCTGTTGTAACTCTATGTACAACATTCATATCAGCTGCATATTGTGTCTGCCAGGCCATGTGGTTGAAAAGAGTCCTTGAATTGCTTGGACTTTAGTAAATATGGATAGTTAATTTGGTTCACTACCCAACAATCTCATTGATGTTAGATACCACTTTCTGAGAGAGTTTAGTAAATATGGATAGTTAATTTGGTTCACTACCCAACACAGTAGCAGCTAGCTGACATAATGACAAAATCAGTAAAGTTCAAGATCTTCTCCTACTTGAAGAAGAAGCTAGGGATGATAATGCAGACTGAAGTAAGCTGATTATTGCTAGATAATTCAGCTTAAGGGAGGAATTGTTAGGGATGCATTATTATATATAGTCCAATTGTAATAATTGCTTTTAATTAGATTAGTTGTATTCTGTTAATGTTGAACTAAGATGTTGGGGATTAGGATTCTCTCCTTCAAATAAAAATAATTTTTCCTAGAAATTTAGTTTGTTTGCAAATATATTATTTTTAAATTTATGTTTACCAGTTTTTTTGTATTTTATTGTTGACTTTGTTATTTCCAACCAAGTTGAATATGTGTGAGACACATGTTTAATGCGTAGCTAACTCGATATCTGTAATTTATTAGTAATAAATATTAACTAAACAAACATTATATTTATAAGTTATACTTTTCAGAAAGAAAATTAATAATATGCGTTAGCTGTGAGCTAGTCAAAAATCTGAATTGTAAAAGGGATATGCTATTTGTTACGAAAGTTCCCCGCAAGAAATGTCAGAATGCACATGTTTACCTTTTGACAACTTCATAAGAATATTAATTTGCACCAAAACGAGAGGGTAAATGACAGAAGTGACCGTTGCTACCATTTCTTACATTTCGTGCGATATTCAGTCGTACCACCAAACATTTTCCATTGTAAAAACACAGTAAAATTTAACTACACAATCCATATCCTTTTCTAGGTTTTTCAAACCCGTCTAACTTTTTTGGTCAAAAAAAATTTATTTATATTTTTTACTTGTTTATTGTAAAAACACACTAAAATTTACATTTTTGGTCACTAATCACGTCCATGAACGTTGTTATTTTTGAAATAAAAATTGTTTGGGGTGTGCGGTGAGTAGGATGGGGAGTGGGAAAAGCAAATGGCAAAAAGAATGAAGTTGGGCCTGTGAGTGAAAGTCCAAGTCCATTGTGGAAGTGGAGCAAATATATCGCTAATTCTATCTAGGGTTACTGAGCGGGAGTATAAGCGAACCACACGGTAGAGAGGAGAGCACGGCGGCACAGAACTTCCAACATGGGTATGCTTCTCTCTTTCTACGATCTTCCTATTCGCAAAGCACCAGCTATTTTTCGTATGCATTTTTCTCTAATGGAATTGATTGTGTTTGATTTTGTGAATCAGGTATTTCTAGGGATTCTATGCACAAAAGACGTGCCACTGGTGGCAAGAAGAAGGCCTGGAGGAAGAAGAGAAAGTATGTTCCTTCTTTTACTCTTTCTTAATTTCATTTTTTATTTATTTGAATTACACTCATATCGATAATTAGCTTCCCGATTTCATAGTAGGTGCGTTTGGAGACTATTTTATTTGTGTAATTGACTATTATGATGTAGGAATTGGTAATATCAAAAATATGTTTAGGATTTATCAGTGGATAGGAATTGGTAATGTGAAAAGAGTGTCTTTAGGTTCCTCTTTAGCTAATATTTGGTATTTAGGTGTTATCAGTGGATGGGAAAATTAGTGGATTTTGCACTGAAATATGTTTCTGATCCAGGAAACGGAAATTTGTCCTCTTTTCACTTTGAGAAGCATTCTTTTCCTATTAACAATGCTGAATAATCATTTGATATTTTAGCTTTTCTCTGCTAATTATTCAAGTTAAATCTGCCCAAGCTTTGTTTGTCTGTTTTGAACATGAATCTTCATGTAAATTTTTATAAACAGTTAGTTAATGATTCTATTGATGTATGATGTACATCTATTTTGTCTGTCCTTTTTTACTACATTGCTATAATATTATTCTATTCTTGTGATTCTTTTTTAACAAATATAATTTGATGGTTTCATTTAGGTATGAGCTTGGTCGTCAGCCAGCTAACACCAAACTTTCTAGTAACAAGACAGTTAGGAGGATTCGTGTTAGAGGTGGCAATGTCAAATGGAGAGCCCTTAGATTGGATACTGGAAACTTCTCATGGGGAAGTGAATCCGTTACTCAGAAACTCGTTTACTTGATGTCGTATACAATGCCTCAAACAACGAGCTTGTGCGAACTCAGACTCTTGTCAAAGGTGCCATTGTTCAGGTAGATGCTGCTCCTTTCAAGCAATGGTACCTCCAGCACTATGGTGTTGAAATTGGTAGGAAAAGAAAACTGCTGCCAAGAAGGACTCTGCAGAGGTGATGCCATTAAAATTCTCTGTTTATTCCTTTTTTATGACTTCGCTATGCAATGTTTCTTCACTGTCATAACATTAATATATAGTTCAGTCCATTACTCATCACATTTTGTTCTTCTATATTTATGACTATTTTTATTTTTATTTGCTAGTTTTGTTGTTTAAATAACAGTAGGCATGAGAATATTGAAGCTGACTATAGACTCTGATTTGTTGAGTTTTTGTTTGATGCATTTTATTTAGTTTCTGATCATTATATTCTTCAAAGTAATTTATACATTAATTGTGTTTATGCATTGTCCCAAAAAATTTAGATTGGCTTATCTTTTGATGTCTATTACTGAGTACTAAATCGATACTTCTTGATGCTATTTTGCTAGTTATTTACTATACATTAATGTAAGTCTACTTTGTTATTCAGTTTATGGATAAAGTGAATTGCACTTTCCTTTATAGTAGCTGATGTTTTTCTTTTATGATGTGATGCATAACTTTCAGGAGGCTGAAGCAGTGACAGAAGAAACCAAAAAGAGTAACCATGTGCAGAGAAAGTTGGAGAAACGCCAGGCTGAACGTAAACTAGATGCACACATTGAAGAGCAGTTTGGTGGAGGTCGTTTGCTTGCCTGCATTTCTTCTCGACCTGGTCAATGTGGCAGGGCTGACGGGTAATAATGATTAAATTGTGATAATGTTGTTGAATTGCTTGTATTCAAATCTTTATATTTGTTCTGAACTGTTTTGTTTTTCCTCAATTATGCAGCTACATTCTGGAAGGTAAGGAGCTTGAATTTTACATGAAGAAACTCCAGAGGAAGAAGGGAAAGGGTGCTGCTTAATTTTAGTGTTTCCCAAATTTTTATATGTTTTCTGTTTCAGTTGATACTGTTGGTCAACAACCTTTAGGATGATGCCTTGTGCGAACACTTGTTTTATTCTCTGTTGCCAATTGTCTTCTGACTTTGCTTATTAGCTGATTTTGTTATCCAAGTTACATTTGTTATCAATGAATATGTTTTGAAATCATTATTTACTATTAACTTGGGTGAGTGTATTAGTATTTGTCATTTTGTCTGTAAACAAAACAAAGATTGCATGAACCTAAAATCTCGTTTGTCTCTCAAAGGTTGCAAAAAGCAACACTTGGGTAGGTTTTAGTTGCAGCAATTTTTTTGCATTTGAAAACTTTTTTTTTCTTTCATTTCTCAAGGTGAAATTAATCTATACCAATAAAGCACTCGTTTTACAATGTATGTTCAATTTCATATGTAAGAAAGAGAACCCCTTCCAATAAGTAAGATGCTACCTCAAACAATTCGTGTGGATATCATATCATAATTATAGAGAAAACCTCCACTATTTATAGGCAACAAATCTAAACACAACTTATGTTTTTCAGACGGATCTTTAAATAGGTTTCAATTTTTTTATCGTCTATTGCATCTCCTAACCCAAAATCCAACAAATCCCTTCAAATATGTAGATAAAGACTTCCAGAGTTTAAATTCTGAAAACCAACATTCCTCCATCCTCATTAACATTTGCCTATCAAAAAGAAATGTAAAGAAAGATTTTTCGTATTAAATGCATTTGAAGTGGAGAAAGGAGATACATTTTCTTCTTAATTGACACTATTAACATTTGCAATCAGTGGAACATTTTTTTTTGTTGTTGACAAAATCAGTGGAAGGAACAAATATGATGTTTAGTCATATTGAATATAACTTAATGAAAAAACATTATGTAACCATCCTGGTTTACTTTGTTAGATACGGACTGCAGACTTAGAAGGCTTGGATTAACAATCATGATCAAATCACAAATTACCTTCAATAAAAACAACCAATAAAACTAATGGAAAATGGCTGCACCAGAAATCTCACTGTCTTGATAACAAATACAATTTAAGCAACGACACAATGGAACTATATGTGATTGTACAGTTAGTCAATATTGGAAAAGAATAACAAATGTTTTGTAATCTAACAATTTCCACCTTTTCAGTTCAAGCAGGAAAGCAACTGTATATTGGTATTATTAGGTCTGAAATGTAAATCTCTTTTCTTTCCAACTCTGCCATTCAGAACTGAAACAACTTTTACATAACTTAAAGGCATATATGACTTGGCAGCAACAATAAGGAAGAAGCCTCCACCAAAAACAAAGAGAACTACAAGTTTGGTGCCAAGCAGCAACTGATATGCTTTAAATTGGGAGCCCAAAACCACTGAACAACATAGGCTCAAATCAATATGTTCTGGAATAGGTTTAAGGTTTGGCCACTCTGACTTTTTTCTTGAATCAATAAGGATCTGAGAGGTTTTGTATAATCCACTCAAAATCTAAAAGCTGGAGCTTAACTAACCTGCTCTCCAATCAAATCAAGACCAACAACCAGAAAGCTCACCCCTTGAAATAATAGGAAGTAAAAGTGAATTCCTTGAGCAGATAATAAGCTTCTAGCTGAGGCAGTTAACAAAATAAATGCAAGAGCAAGTTCTTTCCTATAGAGACGATTTCTCTTAGGCTTCCCAGCTTTCTTTGACAATTCTAGTCTGCTTAGTTCTTCAATGCCTGAATCTGAGGATGATCTTTGAAGACTAGTAGACCGCATTAGAGGTTCAGATTCCTTCTCGAATGAAACTAAATCCGTCTCTGATGATCTTCCTAGTTTTTTTGTAACTACCCACTCATAAGAACTTCCGAGGCGAAATAATCCAGATATCATGGCATTAAATTTAGTTACTGACATAGTGTTCTCAAATAGAAGGTAAGGGACTATAAATGGAAATGACCGTGGGGCTGGAAGAACACCTAAGATAGACATGACTCCGGGAATGTAACAAACAACCATGGCTGGGAGCTCGGCTTCTGGGAGGAACATGGTCAACGGAAGAATGATGCAGAAGAGGGTGAATGAATAAAATGGTAGAATAAGCTTCCTCAAGAGGAAAAAGAGAAATATCAGGTTGAACTTCTTTGGCCAACTAACCTGGTACAAAATGGAATCCAATCAGCATAATATTATATCCTTGTATAAGTCCAAATCATTTCAATCAAATTTATGACATAGACCAGTAAGCATTGCATGCAGTGCAAGATATGGACAAATAATTGTTCAAACATACTGCATTTACTAGCGTTTCAAATGCCAAAAGTTTTACACTTTAAATAGCATTTTTAATATGGGACTGAGGTAACATAGACTATAGTAAGCCTTAAACATGATGGTATGGTCATTGATTGACATAATTCAATTCCTCCAGAGGCCTAGATGCTTTCCTTTTCCTTTTATTTATGAAAACTCTTTGAGGTTGTATTCTAGAGAATAACACATGCATGGTCAAATAAGTTAATCTTCAATGGAGTGCAGTGCAGTTAACAATTAGGTTATTAAGCCAACACCTTCAGATAATGATGGCTTTGTTTGTATCATCCGTAAAAAAAGATGAGAAAGACAAAGTTCACTGAACCTGCATCTATTATTTAATTTATTTCACTACCCTTTCTGCATTTTCTTTCATATAGTCAAATAGTAGAGAGGGTTAACAATGTTGGTTCAGGCATAAAAGAATGCTTTAGTACATATATCACAGGCTACCATTTACCCAGTCCTAGATCCAATTTGATTTTAAATTACATGCAAAAGGCAGGACTGAAAGCTTTACTAATGAATTGAATAGACAATTGATACTTGATAGCTTTATGAGAACTATCTAATATTGTTACAATATACTTTCTAGTGCTGTCACTTCAGCACTTCAGCAGAAGATAAATTTTTTCAAGAGAGGGCATAGGATTAGGAGGGAGCTGGAGGAACTTAATATGTGTTACACAATGATGGACTATGAATGGCGGGCAGTGAAAGTGGGGATTCTGTTAGGGGATGCAACAATATAATAGGTAGATGGTAGGAAACTAAGAAGCCCGGATACTTAGTATGATACGGATAAGATACGATACAAGAGATGTAGGAATTTTTTAAAAATCAAGACACGACACGACCAAGATACATATATAAGTAGTTGATATATGACTACCACAATGTAGAAAAAATTACTTTGCAATGATAACAAGTTGGCATTAACATACATTTTTCCCACACTTGCTAGAAAATATTATTTCTACTATGAATGTGTCAACAAATTTCATGTTTTTAATAAGAGATATTGAAGATATATCGTATCAAGGTGACAATCATATCTTTAGTTGGTAAGATATGTATTGATATATATTTGAGAAGTATCAGAAAATATTAGGTGCGTATCGTATCAGACACGCTACGACTCCATTTTTGACGTACCGGGGTTCCGTAGATGAAGGGTATTGGGAAGTTTATTCGAAAGTTGGTTAGGAGAGAAACGTCTCTCTGGTAGAAACCATAGGCTCTAGATAGTGTTTCATTCTGTACTGTAATTGAGCATTCAGCTCATTTTCATTCCATAATACAGTATTTTCTTCTACTTGATTTTCTGGGTTCTATCCACAATTGCACAGTGGATTTTAACTTTTAACCTCTTGTATGTCTTCCGTGGGAAGAAGGTGCAAAACATACTGCACATAATATTGTCTAACGTTAAGTACATTGTATGTATATGATACTTAGCTTGTCTTGCCTAGAGACCTATATATTGAGCAGCTTGTGGAGGTGATAAACAAACAAGAATGCCAAGTTTGACAATATGTTGAGCAATAGGGTCAAAACTACACAAGTACATTAATCTCTTGCAAATAATGCATTAATGCATTCAAAAATCAATGATTCATGTATCTAAATTGTGTACGGAAACACATACCATGAATCCTTCTTTAGCTCACTAGTAAGTACCCTACTTACAATGATATTATCGTTGAAGAAAATAAACAGATATTCATGTAGCTTAATATCCAGAATTTGATATTTTATAGCATTAAATTGATTAAATTGACACCTTCCTCTCATGGAAATGTGTATGTCTATGTAAGATGTTATAAACTATGCTAATAAGAATCACAACAGGCATCTATGTGATGTGCATGTGCATTTTAGTAAGTGAACTTGTGCAATAATTTCTGACTTTAAAATACCGAAAAGGATAAAAAATTAGCATACTATTTTAAAATAATAATAACAGTATAATGGTTTCCTGGATTCAAAAGAATTCAACTGCTCTAAAAAGAAAACAGACAAAATGCAATACCTTTGAACGGAGTACATCAACAAAACACAGCCGAAACAATTGCATTGGACCCGAATGCCAGCGGTGTTGTTGTTTTTTGTACGCCTCATATGTCTCTGGAAGTTCACAGAGGCACTGCAAAAGGCATAGTAAACACATAAAACACTAAAACATTTCATATTAAGCCTCCTCAATATTTGAAATATGGTGTGCACCTTAACATCATTGAGAAATATAAACTTCCATCCGCAGAGGTGAGCACGAACAGCAATATCCATGTCCTCAACAGTTGTTCGCTCTAACCAGCCACCACTCTCCTCAAGGGCCTTTATTCTCCACACACCAGCAGTTCCGTTGAAACCAAAGAAGTTAATGAAGATACCATTCACCTGCTGTTCAACCTCAAAGTGGAAAGATAAATTAATGTTCTGCAATCTTGTAAGCAAGTTCTCATCCTTGTTTACAAATGTCCATCTTGCCTGTACTAATCCCAAATCATCCCTTCCCTTCAGATAGAGTATAACAAGAAGGAAAAAAAGGTTAGATTGTTACTCAAATATGTGTTACATTGTTACTATATTTACTCATATTAACAATGTTTTTGAAGTTTGAATTTATGGACAAATTACCTTGAAATAAGGTATTGTCTTCTTTAAGAAATCAGGTGATGGTTGAAAATCAGCATCAAATATTGCCACAAACTCATAATCCTTAACATAATCACACCCCATTGCAGATTTAAGATTCCCTGCCTTGTAGCCAGTACGTATCAGCCTATGTCTATATATAATCCGAACACCCCTTTGTTGCCATTTATGCACTTCTGCCTTGATGAGATTTTGGATATCTACTTCATCAGAATCATCAAGAACCTGCACAAGCATTCTCTCCTTTGGCCAATCTAGGATACAAACTGCTGCAATGGATTGGTGGTAAACCTGTGGTACAACAAGATAACAATTAAGTAATGATAACAAATAGGAGAGTAGGGTGATATATATCGAAAGATATCCAATTCTCTAATGAACAATGCCTATGCTGAAGTAATGTTTTAAGAAGTAGGCACAGTGCTGATTTGGAAACACAAACAGAAGCTTAAGGATTCACTCCTCCTTTCAAGAAATGTGAGACCCATGTAAGACCCAGCAGCTCCATACATTCAAGCCACAAAAATACCCAATGCAGGCACATACCCACCTCAACTAGGTCTCCATTACTTACAAGAATCTGTAAGGCCTAGCTCAACTGGCAAATGCCGAAAGTGCTAGGCCGTATATATCATCACCCAGATTTGAACACAAGACCTCACAATTGTGTGTGCGAGTTTCAGGTGGCACTAACCACTCTCCACTCTGTCTATGGAACAAAAAAAAGATTCACACACAAGATCATCTGTTTCTCATAAAATTTTAAGAGAACCTAGAGTATAAGGAACACAAACAAGATACAAATAATAAAAACCAGCAGTAACAGCAATTTTTCTAACTCTAAAGACAAAATAGTTTTCAAAAGGACTAAGGAACCTACATCTTCTTACCTCCCTTTCATTGCACATGGGAATCTGAACCAATACCATAGGATAATCCTCAACATTCTCAACATTCCCTTCATAATCCACAGAAGCCAATGGCTTAATTCTCCTAAACTTGATCCAAAAACAACCAAATATCAAAACAATTCTATCCACCGACTGCACAATAAACAGCAAAATACACATATTCGTTAAACTCTGCAATGGTGGCGCCAAATAATTCACCCGAATATCAATCCACCTTGAATAAACAACCGCAACCAATCCCAACACATCAGCGGACCCCACCACCGGCGGCCGAAAATGCCAACCTTTAAAGTAAGCAATCAACTCAAACCCTAATAACGCAATTACAACAATCAAAAACACCCTAATTGCCTTATAAAGCCGCGACGACGATGAATCCGCCGGCGAATCTCGCGACGCAATGCGGCGATTCGCCGTTCGAATTAGATAAAGTAAACCGTTCGATAGAAATCCAACGGTTGCTGAGATTTGTTGCAACTTCAATAAACAAACCCATGATAACTGCCTCGCACTCCGTGTACGCCCCTTCTTTATCGATGGATCTGACCTTACATCGCTGCTTCCGCCGCCGGAAACATCGACGGCGATAAAAGGAGAGGAACTCGCTTGGTCGGATTTATCTTCGAGAAGGTCGAGATTGTTCTTTTCTCTTTGCTTATTCCACCATTCTTGAAACTCATAGTTCGGTGCACGAGACATATAGAAAGAAGAAGAAGAAGAAGAAGAAGAAGAAAGAAGAAAGAAAAAAAGTGAAGAAAGATAGAGAAGAGATCTTAATATTTTTTTTTTTGTTTTCGTATTTTTTTTTTGGTTCAGTGTGGAGAGTGTGATCCAAAGGGAAAGGGAAGGAGTTGCTATAATTAGAAAGGTGGAAGCAAGTTTTTAGGTTGTTTGTGTTTTTCAGGGGATGAGGAATGAGGATGAAGCACGTTGTTTATTTTTTCTGAAAGTCACGCGCTTGTTCTAAGGTGTACGGAGGAGGACGGTGGCGCGTGGTGTCGGTGGCGGTTGAAATTAGGGATTGTATACAGAAGTAGATGGGGGATTGGTTGATTTGGGAGTGTAGCAGACAAGAGTCAGGAGATTCATGTGACTTCAATTAATGTGATTATTACCCACTTGATTCTTTAGATTTGCCCGGTTTTATCGTTATTTTATTCTATTTATATTTATTATTTATTTAATATATCAGTTTGACCGTAGAAGCAATGACTAGGATAATTGGTAAATTTAAAGTTATTATTAGGTTGAATATTTTTCGTGATTTTCTGAATTTACACTCATGACCTCACTTTGTGTATATGTGTTTACTAGGACGATTATTTCGCGATGATGACGAGATGATAATGCGAGCTACAAATGTAGTTTGAAAAATATCAACATTATATAAGGGGTATAAAAATACGCAACACATATATATAAGCATTTAAGAAGAAATAATAATAGCCCTTGGTGGGATGAAGCAACAATGTCGGTCCAAAAATATAGAGTGAGGGTATATTGGTAGCGATGTAAGTACAAAATGAGAAGTACATTTTGATAATAAAAAAAGTGTTGGACAAATAAAAATTTGCCAGGGGTATGTTAATCCAAAAATATAGAGTGGGGGTATATTGGTAAATAGTGAGGTACAAAATGAGGGGTATATTGGTAAATGGTGGGGTACAAAATATAGAGTGGGGGTATGTCGGTCTAAAAATATAGAGTGGGGGTATATTGGTAAACAGTGGGGTACAAATGAGGGGTATATTGGTAAATGTTGGGAATAAAATTTTCCCACCAAAAGTGGATAAAAAAAAGTGTTGGACCAAAAATATATTTCAGGTTATGTCATTCAAAAATATAGAGTGAGGGTATATTGATAAATGTGAGGTACAAAATGAGGGGTATATTGGTAAATGGTGGGGTACAAAATATAGAGTGGGGGTATGTCGGTCCAAAAATATAGAGTGGGGGTATATCGGTAAACAGTGGGGTACAAAATGAGGGGTATATTGGTAAACGGTGGGAATAAAATTTTCCCCTGAAAAGTGGGGAAGTCAATGATTGTGTATTAATAGTTTTCGGATAGAGTGGGGGTATATTGGTAAACAAGCAAGACATAATGAGAAGTACATTTTGATAATAATAATAATAAAAAGTGTTGGAGAAAAAAAAAATTGTCAGGGGTATGTCGGTCCAAAAATATATAGTGGGGGTATATTGGTAAACAGTGGGGTCAAAATGAGGGGTATATTGGTAAATGGTGGGGCACATAAATATAGAGTGGAGGTATGTTGGTCCAAAAATATAGAGTGGGGGTATATTGGTAAACAGTGGGGTACAAAATGAGGGGTATATTGGTAAATGGTGGAAAAAATTTCCCACCAAAATAGCCAAAGTCAACGACTTAGTTCTCGGATAGAGTGGGGGTATATTTGAGAAGCAGTGAAGCAGACAAAATGAGAGTACATTTTGATAATAATAAAAAAAAGTGTTGGAGAAAAAAAAATTGTCGTGAGTATGTTGGCCTAAAAAATATATAGTGGGTATATTGGTAAACAGTGGGGGTACAAAATGAGGGGTATATTGGTAAATGGTGGGGCACATAAATATAGAGTGGGGGTATGTCGGTCCAAAATATAGAGTTGGGGTATATTGGTAAACAAATGCAGACAAAATGAGGGTATATTGGTAAACGGTGGAAAAAATTTCCCACCAAAATGCAAAGTCAACGATTTAGGCTTTATATATAGAGATATATTGGTAAACAACGCAAGACAAAATGAGGGTATATTGGTAAATGGTGGGGCACATAAATCTAGAGTAGAGAGAGTATGTTGGTCCAAAAAAATATAGAGTGGGGGTATATTGGTAAACAATGGGGTACAAAATGGGGGGGTATATTGGTAAATGGTGGAAAAAAAATTCCCACCAAAATAGCCAAAGTCAACGACTTCGTTTCTGACAGAGTGAGGGTATATTTGTAACAGATGCAGACAAAATGGGGTACATTTTGATAATAATAAAAAAAAAGTGTTGGAGAAAAAAAAAATTGTCAGGGGTATGTCGGTCTAAAAATATATAGTGGGGGTATATTGGTAAACAGTGGGGTACAAAATGAGGGGTATATTGGTAAATGGTGGGTCACATAAATATAGAGTGGGAGTATGTCAGTCCAAAAATATAGAGTCGGGGTATATTGGTAAACAGTTAGGTACAAAATGAGGGGTATATCGGTAAATGGTGGAAAAAAAATTTCCCACCAAAATCGGCAAAGTCAACGATTTAGGCTTTATATATAGAGATGGGTAACATCCAAAACTTACTAAGTGGTTGGTCGAGAAAGGGCTTAGCCGAGTACTCTTTCTAGACCTATTTATAAGTAAAAAATCACTTTTTAAATTTATTGGAAAACTAATGTATCTAGACTATAATATAGTTCAAATACATTAGTTTTCCAATGAATCTAAAAAGTGATTTTTTGCTTATAAATAGGTCCGGAGGGAGTATTCAATAGGTTGATGCACATAAATATGGTGACAAGAGGGTTGAAGATGTGCTGAGAACTTAGAAATCATTGACTCTGAGAGGAGTTGAGTTATAATGAAGCTAGCTATGAGCCTTAATGAAGAAATTTTTGCCGAGGAAGGCAAGGAATAGCTGATGGCATGAAGACTTGGTGGAAAAGGCTTAGAAAAATGTTTAACGACAAATCATAGGCTGAAATGCCAAGAGAATAATTTTGTTTGCTGAGGACAAAGAGCTCGACTAGAGGATAACTCGGCGAAGGAGCAAGTGTCGAGGCCATGATGGAGTCTGTAGTTAAGGATATTTTGGTCGAGGCGAGGGACTTGCGTGGGAAGTAAGTATTCAATGCATGTAGAGAGGTTAAAACGCTGGTGAGTTTGAAGAAAACGTGGAGAAATGTCGTGGAAATATGAGCGAAATGAAACTACCCATTATCTGTGATAGTGGACGTTATGGAGCATGTCTCATAGATTTTAAGGCGCATTCACATTATTGTACGTTGGTCTTATAAATTTGATCCAACTGTGGTTAGCTGTAGACTAGTTGAAGTGGCCAACGGAGACCATATACCGTACATTTGTAAACAAACTTCAATCAATCAAAATCTACATTTTTCAAAAGTTTTTACTTTCCTTTACCGCATTCGTAGTTTATGTTTCGACATTAGATAGTCCAATTCACGTCTCTCTCGTCTAACCTAACACTCTTTGGAGGAGTTAAATAACCAATAGCTGAGAATTAGAGTTATCTCCTCAGCATAATCGTTAGAAGAAAGAGGAATCGAAAGTTCAAGCTTTTAGCCGATCCCTCAACTAAGACAAAGGTTTGAGACAAAAAATTGACACACCTAACATAGGTAAACATGTCTCGGGATTTGATTCGCCTGGTTTGGATTATCATTGGTGTATGTACCTACGTTCTGGTAGAAGCGTAAATATGGATACTCCATCAGCTTCTAAGAAGGGACCTTCCCAGAAGCCTAAGACCAACGAGCAACTTGGAACATCAGGGTTCATTGTGCACGACGTACCCCAAAATGTTGTTTCAAACGAACCACCTCAAAATGTTGACGGGGAGCATCCCGTGGTCATGACCACATCCTTCATTCGTCAACAAAATGATTTGGGGATTCATGATATAATGTACCAAGTACCCCAACAACTGACTGACATTGCTAAATCTATTGTACACAATAAAGTGCAACATGCCAGAGAATAGGAGGACAGAAGAGTTGCCCAAAGCAGTAGCTCGACTGGCTAGCCAAACACAAGGAGTACACACCAACGCAACACAACATGTTCGATCATACTCAACTATGGCTTTTCTGTTATAGGAATTACCTGTACAACTTCTATAGCGGCGACGAGCAACAAGAGTTGTGACTGCATGGTGCCAACATCAGGAAATAATGTAGGAAGGTTGGGAGGATCTTCTGTGTGTGTATATGTGTGTGTGTTTGAGAGAGATAGAGAGAGAGAGAGAGACCAGAGTTTTGGGATGTGGGTTACTTACGAGTCACATATATTTTGGTCTTTTTAGGTGAGGGAGGTGCTAGAATTAAGTTGAGAGGTGTTTTTTACATAATTGAAGGCAGAAATAAAGAAAGTGGCAGATAAAAGATTTGGGCCTAACAAAATTTTTAAAAAAATATCTTAAAAA